>OZ020305.1:41401773-42001773 GCA_963971305.1 Arcuatula senhousia | reverse complement strand
TGATAAAACTATACATAAAGGAAGTACACAAAAATTAACATATAATTTTACGTAAAGGAAGGTTATCATTTGAATATGTGTAGGAAGAAATTACATTGCTATATGATAACATTCAGGGAATGTAAAATGACTTAAGAATTTCTCAATGTGTAGTCTTGTATGTGCAACTACTGAACTGATAATTTATTTTGGTGGAAACGCATTTATGCTTAGAAAAGTTTCTGCTCAGAGATTTTCAAGGGGAGATAATTGGACTCTATATTTTCTAATATAGAGTCCAACATGAATTTCCTGTTTTTTGCTCACAAAATAATATATTATATGGTTTTGATCTGTTGTCTGAAAGACATCATAAAGAGGTTGAATCATGATATATACAAGGAAAAAATTTAGAAAAACAATATAACACCAAATTTACATTAAGTTACATGAATAATATGCAATGATAAAGGAATTATATAGAAAAAGAAACAAGCCATGTAAAAATTTAGCTTGTATAAAACATGTGTTTCTCCCATTTTTAACAAGCAAGTGACTTCATAGGTTTTTTTTAAAGATCAACCCAATGCACTACTGATAAGTTCCGTTTTATACATAAACGTCATAAAACACACAAATGCGAACAGATTTTCACCTTTACTGATCATGTTAAGCAGTGGTACTATACAAGTATGTCTCTTACATTACAGGGGAAAGTAGGATTTAAAAATACAAATAAGTCCAGTAATATAGCAGCACAGGCTGTAGCCACTGACATTGCACAAGTAAGTAGCAAATTTTATAATAAATAAAGTCCAGTGATATAGCAGCACAGGCCTTAGCCACTGACATTTGCACAAGTAAGTAGCAAATTTTATTATAAATAAGTCAAGTGATATAGCAGCACAGGCCTTAGCCACTGACATTGCGCAAGTAAGTAGACAATATTATATAAATAAGTCCAGTTATATAGCAGCACAGGCCGTAACCACAGATATTGCACAAGTAAGTAGGCAATTTTATAATAAAGAAGTCCAGTTATATAGCAGCACAGGCCGTAACCACAAATATTGCACAAGTAAGTAGGCAATTTTATAATAAAGAAGTCCAGTTATATAGCAGCACAGGCCGTAACCACAGATATTGCACAAGTAAGTAGACAATTTTATAATAAATAAGTCCAGTTATATAGCAGCACAGGCTGTAGCCACAGATATTGCACAAGTAAGTAGACAATTTTATAATAAAGAAGTCCAGTTATATAGCAGCACAGGCCGTAACCACAGATATTGCACAAGTAAGTAGGCAATTTTATAATAAATAAGTCCAGTTATATAGCAGCACAGGCTGTAGCCACAGATATTGCACAAGTAAGTAGGCAATTTTATAATAAATAAGTCCAGTAATATAGCAGCACAGGCCGTAGCCACAGATATTGCACAAGTAAGTAGACAATTTTATAATAAAGAAGTCCAGTTATATAGCAGCACAGGCCGTAACCACAGATATTGCACAAGTAAGTAGGCAATTTTATAATAAATAAGTCCAGTTATATAGCAGCACAGGCTGTAGCCACAGATATTGCACAAGTAAGTAGGCAATTTTATAATAAATAAGTCCAGTAATATAGCAGCACAGGCCGTAGCCACAGATATTGCACAAGTAAGTAGGCAATTTTATAATAAATAAGTCCAGTAATATAGCAGCACAGGCTGTAGCCACTGATATTGCACAAATAAGTAGACAATTTTATAATAAATAAGTCCAGTAATATAGCAGCACAGGCCGTAGCCACTGATATTGCACAAATAAGTAGACAATTTCATGATGAGGTTTGTTTCTGTGAGTCACATTTCTGTTTGCATTTTAGTTTAGGGCAATAAAAAAAATATCCTGGATTCTTATGCCCTCCTCCCACCAGATTTTCTCAGCCAACTAAAAACATTTTATTATTATTCTTTGGCAAAATAGGTCCATTTTGGGGGCATTTTTCTTAAAAATGGCAGCATATCTTATCAAAATGGATAAGAAAAACCAATGAAATCTGCCTTCCTGCTCCATTTTTCAAGAAATTTGGATGAAAATATAGGAATTATTTTATTAAGGCCTTAGTGTCTTGTGTATTCTCATATTTTGCTGTCCCAAACTGCAATGCGACAGATGGGACCTAGTGATGGTTTCAGTCAGTGCATTGGTCAGTGCATCTGTCTGTCATACTTTTGTGAGTGCAACTCATCTAAGACTGCTAAACAGATTTTGATGAAATTTTGTAGAATTGTTTGTCATGATATGTAGTTGATAATTGTCATGATATGTAGTTGATAATAGCCACGGAGGGACCTAGAAATGGTCATCATCCGTCCATCACACTTTTGTGAGCACAACTCCTCTAAGACTGCTTAAGGGATTTTGATGAAATTTGTGTGGCGGCAGAGGCCATTGGCTATGTGTAGTAATCTTGTTTGTCTTTTGGGTCTACTGATTTCTTTGTTATTTTTTTTCCTTGGATCAAACCAACATAGATGCCTTGCTAAAAAGAGAACAGGGAGGTCATGCAGATTATAATTTTTATACGACCGCAAAATTTTTGCGATCGTATAATGTTATGGCGATGTCGTCGTCGTCGTCGTTGTCGTCGTCTGTGGACACTTTGGTTTCCGTGCGATAACTTGAGTAAATATTGACCGAATGTTATGAAATTTTGATATGATGTTTGTTACCACTTAAGGAAGGTTGGTATTGTATTTGGGGGTTGTGGCCCTTATCATTTTAGAAAAAAGGGCCAAAAAGGGCTAAAACGGGTGTATTGACAAAACTGTTGTAAAATGTTTATTATTCATTCGATTTTGATAATTCTTTTTTTATTGAATTCATCATTAAATTCTGTCAACAAAATGTGTCAATGGTTTTGATATATATTGCACTGTTACATTGATACTGGGGGTCAAAAAGGGGCCACACCCAAAAAATTGACTTTTTTATTTGTGGTCCGATTTTCAAAATCTTTTTTTCATTGGAATCTTTGTGAAAATTCCTGTCTGCGTTTTACAATCAGATTTGCAATATCTCTTACTGTTTTTGAGAAATTAGGGGTCAAAGGGGCCAAAAACGCCATTTTTAAAAGTTTGTCAATGCAAATAGTTTTATACCAAAAATTAAGTTGTAGTACGTGGGCCTGCCAATTGTTATGAAGTTTATATATGATGATTATATCCACTAGAGGAATCTTGATTTGTATTTGGGGTTTGTGGCCCCTACTGTTTTAGCAAAAAGGGCTAAAACGGGTGTATTGACAAAACTGTTGTAGAATGTTTATTATTCAATAGATTTTGAAAATTCTTTCTTTGTATGTGTCAATAATTTTGATATGTATTTCACCATTACATTGTTACAGGGGGCTAAAGACAGGCCATGCCCATAAAATCAACTGTTTTATTTGTGGTCCGATTTTCAAAATCTTTTTTTCATCGGATTCCATGTACACAATTTCCTATTATTTTTTATCGAATTAGCAATATCTTTTACCATTTTTGAGGAATTAGGGGTCAAAGGGCCAAAATTGTAAATTAATACATGTATAGAAATAAGGCTTTTTGTATAAGATGTTAATGTAAATATATTTGTCAAAAATGCATTTCTAAGTCCACCACAGGATGCATGTGTCAAAAAGCTTTGTAAGTCCACCATGGGCTTCATGTGACCAAAGCAATGGACTATCCATATTGGGCCTCCAACGTACAGGGTTCAACTTGTTGTGGTCGTATCATGCTGCGCTCGGCGTAGCTTTTTATTAACATTTAGCTGGAAAAGTTTTTAAAAAATAGAAAATCTAAAGCAACCTTCCTTCTTAATATTAAAAACGAAAGAATATATATTTGATATATTCAGTTTAAACTCAATAATGGAACATTATATTTTTAAACAGTTACCTCTTTGTTTCTTATTGAGACAAAATTGTTAGACAACTCCTTAAATTATTCACTTTCCCTAAATTGTCAAAATTAACCATTTTTACAGTTTTTGCTTGTTATCTTGATATCTGTAAGTGGTAGAGCAAGAGATAGCATTTAAAATTTGTGAAGCACATTAAAATCTACAGAAGTGATATATACATGTATAATGTTCCATTATTGAGCGAGAACCCAGGGGTGTTTAACTGTTTATAAGATAGAATGTTTCATTATGAGTAGGTAACTGTTTATAAGATAGAAAGTCCCATTTGATAATGATTGAGAGAGAATTCAGGGGTGATTAACTGTTTATAAGATAGAATGTTCCATTATTGAGCGAGAACTCAGTGGTGATTAACTGTTTATCAGATGGAATGTTCTATTATTGAATGAGAACTCAGGGGTGATTTAATGTTTATAAGATAGAATGTTCCATTATGGAGCGAGAACTCAGTGGTGATTAACTGTTTATAAGATAGAATAGAATGTTCCATTATTGAGCAAGAACTCAGCCGTGATTAACTGTTTATAAGATAAATATTCTTCCATTATTGAGCGAGAACTCAGTGGTGATTATTAAGTATTAGATACAATACATATGTAACAGAAAAACAAGCCGGTAACACCCGTTACCGTACAGTTTTTCCGCTCGAGGAATCAGGTCAAAGTCCGAGGCACTTGCGCCAAGGATTTTGCCTGATTCCGAGGCGGAAAAACTGTTCGGTAATGGGTTTACCGGTTTGTTTTTCTGTTACAAATGTTTTGTATCTGACGTGTACGACGTCGAAAATATATATTAAAATTGTGTAATAATTTATTTATTGCATGAATTGATTGCCGTAAAATTTGTGTTTAAATACATTTAAACCACTACTTTTATTGCTCAGCCATTGTGGTCTAGTGGGAAGATGAAAGATTAGAAAGATATAGCTTGGTGGTTCAAACCCCGCTCAGAGTCAAAGTTTGAACGTCAGTTTTTTTTAGCCTAGAAATACACTAAGATTACCAAATGCTTTGAAGAAACATATTTAGAGTAAGATTTTTTTTTTAAATACATTTTTAAATGAAATCTACATGTATATGAAAAAAAAAGATATAAAAGAATCGAAAAGGCACCAATGGGGTATTCCAGCGTCAAAAGTCAAAAAGGGCAACTACAAAACCGGCAAACACGAATAAGAACAGCACGAAAATACACACAAAAAATCCCCACAAATTAAACCGAACAGAAATTAACAACGCGAACGAAATGAAAATATGACTTAGTTTCTGAATGAAAAAAAAATAATGAATTTCGTCTTCATTTAAAGTTATTGAAAACACACAGCTGACTATCTAGCTTTTCCAAATTTTAACAAACTTTATAATATATCGATTGATTTTTTTTTCTTAAAAGCAAACTCTTGCCGTTAAGGGAATATATGTAGGACATGAAACATAAAACTGTTAATACTGATAAGTTGTTTGTCGTAATTGAACGGATTGTTTCAGGGGTTTTTTGTGAAACGTTTCACATTCAACATAGTTAAAACCAAAATTTACAAGCGTAAGTTTGTCCTTGTTTTACATCATCATCATATCCATTGGTTGTTTTTTTTTGGTTTTAGAAAAAAAACTAAATTGTAATCAAATGTATCTTTTAACCCGTCATAGTTTTATTTTCAACAAAATATACATCTCAATCGTAGAGTAAGATTTCATGCCAATCCCACTTATTTATTCAAAACGCACAACTAACGATATTCAATTTTTGAAAAGTATAATTTTTCTTTTTTTGTTATCTCTTCATGGACATAAGTTTAAAAAATCCAATTTTAATATCTTTAATAGATAATTATACAAATACTTCTTATTTTTTGGTAATTCACAGAGAAGTTGTTATGGCATCAAGCTCTATATTAGATTTCTTTTTCAACACAAGCAGAGACTTAAAATTTTTTTAGTAAAGGAAAGCGTACGTTATGGGGTGGAATAATTGAAGACAGGAGTATAGCATGAAGTGGAGTCCAAGAATCAGTTCTAATCATTTAAGTTTATTTTTCACTGGCTGACCGTTTTTGGACGTTATTTTTTTCAAACTTTATTGTTCACAAGTTCGCAAAATTTACAAATGATCCAGAATGTCTTTTAATGGTCAAATTTATTCAATAGATGTATATGAATTGATTGTCGTAATAGTTGGTGTTCATATATATTTAAAGGACCAATTTTTATGTAGTCCTCTTTAGTCGTGGGGTAAGATTGAAGTCTAGTACGACAAGGTTTGATGGTTCAAACCCCGCTCAGGACAGGGATTTTTTCGAGACGATTTTAACTCAAAATGCATAAGCAAAATATATTACAAATAAAAGACATTAATATGATAACTATAATATGATGAATAAATCTACCTTTCATCAAAATTAAACAACTATGACTTCGTAAAGTACGCATGAACTAAGTTGACCTGTAGATAAACAGGCCGTGTAAGTTCTAAAAATAAAAGAGGCCGGTAACACCAGTTAAAGTACTGAAATTGAATAGCTCTGTGGGGGGTAAAGTCGTACAAATGTTTATAAGGTAGACTGTTCCATTATGAGTGAAAACTCAGTCGAGAATAACTGTTTAAAGATATATAGCTTCTTACATTGTTTCAAGTGGATTATCAGATTTCTCAATCAAGATAGTTAAATGATGGAATTTTAAGCTTGAGACTCTGTCGAGAGCTTAAAATTCTGTCATTTAACTATCGAGATGAAAATTAGAGAAAGAATGTTCCATTACTAGTGAGAACTCAGGGGTGAATAACTTTTTATAAGATAGAACATTCCAATATGAGTGAAACTCAGAAGAGAATAACTGTTTAAAAATAGAATGTTCCATTATTAGTGAGAACTCAGGTGTGATGTTAAAAAAATAATTAAAGACAATGCAACTCAATATTTAGATACAATACATATGTAACAGAAAAACAAGCCAGTAACACCTGTTACCGTACAGTTTTTCCGCTCGAGGAATCAGGTCAAAGTCCGAGGCGCTTGCGCCGAGGATTTTGCCTGATTCCGAGACGGAAAAACTGTTCGGTAATGGGTTTACCGGTTTGTTTTTCTGTTACAAATGTTTTGTATCTGACTTGTACGACGTCGAAAAAATATATATTAGAATTGTGTAATAATTTATTTATTGTATGAATTGATTGCCGTAAAATTTGTGTTTATATACATTTAAACCCCCTTACTCATTGCTCAGCCATTGTGGTCTAGTGGGAAGATGAAAGTTTAGAATGACATAACATAGTGGTTCAAACCCCGTACAGAATAATTGTTTTAACGTCATTTTTTTTTAGCCTAGAAACACACTAAGATTACCAACTACTTTAAAGAAACATATTTAGAGTAAGAAGTTTTTGAATATATTTTTTTATGAAATCTATTTGAAAAAAAAGATATAAAAGAAGCAAACAGGCACCACTGGGGTATTCCAGCGTCAAAAGTCAAAAAGGGCAACTTCAAAACCGGCAAACACGAACAAGAACAGCACGAAAATACACACAAAAAATCCCCACAAATTAAACCGAACAGAAATCAACAACGCGAACGAAATGAAAATATGACTTAGTTTCTGAATGAAAAAAATAATGAATTTCGTCTTCATTAAAAGTTATTGAAAACATACAGCTGGCTATGTAGCTTTTCCAAATTTTAACAAACTTTATAATATATCGATTAATTTTTTTCTTAAAAGCAAACTCTTGCCGTTAAGGGAAGATACATGTATGTAAAACTGTTAATACTGATAATTTGTTTGTCGTAATTGAACGGAATGGTTCAGAGTTTTTTTTTTGTGAAACGTTTCACATTCAACATAATTAAAACCAAAATTTACAAGCGCAAGGTTGTCCTTGTTTTACATCATCATCATATCAATTGGTTGTTTTTGTTTTTGTTTTAGAAAGAAAAACTAAATTGTTATCAAATGTATCTTTTAAAACCCGTCATAGTTTTGACATAAGTTTAAAAAATCCAATTTTAATATATTTAATAGATATACAAGTACTTCTTAATTTTTTGGTAATTCACAGAGAAGTTGTTATGGCATCAAGCTCTATATTAGATTTATCTTTCAACACAAGCAGAAACTTTAAATTTGTTTTTAGTAAAGGTAAGCCTCCGTTATGGGCGGAATAATTGTAGAAAGGAGTATAGCATGAAGTGGAGTCCAAGAATCAGTTCTAATCTCACCCAGAACTTATTTTAGTTTATTTTTCACTGGCTGACCGTTTTTGGTCGCTTTTATTGTACAAACTTTATTGTTCACAAGTTCGCAAAATTTACAAATGATCCAGAAAGTGTCTTTTAATGGTCAAATTTTTTCAATATATGAATTGATCGTCGTAATAGTTGGTGTTCATATATATTTAAAGGACCAACTTTTATGTAGTCCTCAGTAGTCGTGGGGTAAGATTGAAGTCTAGTACGTCAAGGAATGATGGTTCAAACCCCGCTCAGGACAGGGATTTTTTCGAGATGATTTTAACTCAAAATGCAAAAGCAAAAGTCTTACAAATTAAAAACTTTAATATGATGAATACATGCATCTACCTTTCATCAAAATTAAACAACTATGACTTCGTAAAGTACGCATGAACTAAGTTGACCAGTAGATAAACAGGCCGTGTAAGTTCTAAAAATAAAAGAGGCCGGTAACACCCGTTAAAGTACTGAAATTGAATAGCTCTGTGGGGGGTAAAGTCGTACAACAAAGTTTAGAATTTAGTGACCATAAATTATTTATTGAAACTGGTAGATATTTGAAAATTCCCAGACATTTGAGACTATGTGAAACCTGTAATGTTTTAGATGATGAGCAACTTTTCTTTTTAAATGGTATAATTAACAAAAAGGAAAGGGATACATTTCTTAAAAACCTTTTAGATTGGTATCCAAATTTTGATCTGCTTAACAATAATGAAAAAGAAATAAAAATTTAAAACCCGTCAACACCTGAAGAAATTGGGATTGTTGTCTCTTTTATAGATCAGTCATTTGAACAGAGGAAGGGAGACCCTAGTTAGTCTTGACAATTGTCAACGCTATCAATGATAATGTCCCATTAATTAATATAAAATGTTTACAAAATTCATATTCTCTATGTCAATTTGTTATTATTATACCCCCACTCGTAAGAGAGGGGGCTATATTGCAATCACCTTGTCCGTCCGTCTGTCTGTCCGTCCGGTTCAATTTCTCTGCTTCTACTGGATGGATTGGTTTCAAATTTGGTACACAGCTTCAGCATGATGATTTATACCGTGCCTCCCCTTTCTAGGTCAATCCATTATCTACTTCCTGTTTTCCGAGCCGACTTAGACTTTTTTAGGGAAAAAAATTTGAAATGTGAAATTTTTCGTAACAGATTTCTCGGCTTCTACTGGATGGATTGGTTTCAAATTTGGTACACAGCTAAAGCATGATGAGTTATACCGTGCCTCCCCTTTCCAGGTCAATCCATTATCTACTTCCTATTTTCCGAGCCGACTTAGACTTTTTTAGGGAAAAAAATTTGAAATGTGAAATTTTTTGTAACAGATTTCTCGGCTTCTACTGGATGGATTGGTTTCAAATTTGGTACACAGCTAAAGCATGATGAGTTATACCGTGCCTCCCCTTTCCAGGTCAATCCATTATCTACTTCCTGTTTTCCAAGCCGACTTAGACTTTTTTAGGGTAAAAAATTTGAAATGTGAAATTTTTCGTAACAGATTTCTCGGCTTCTACTGGATGGATTGGTTTCAAATTTGGTACACAGCCTCAGCATGATGAGTTATACCGTGCCTCCCCTTTCCAGGTCAGTCCATCATCTACTTCCTGTTTTCCGAGCAGACTTAGACTTTTTAGGGTAAAAAAATTGAAATGTGAATTTTTTGTAACAGATTTCCCAGCTTCTACTGGATGGATTGGTTTCAAATTCGATACACAGCTTCAGCATGATGAGTTATACCGTGCCTCCCCTTTCCAGGTCAGTCCATCATCTACTTCCTGTTTTCCGAGCTAACTTAGACTTTTAATGGGTCAAAATAGACAATTTTTCGTAACAGATTTCTCGGCTTCTACAGAAGGGATTGATTTTAAATTTGGTATACAGCTTCTGCATTATGAGTTGTATCGTGCCTCACCTTTCCAGGTCAGTCGGTCATCTACTTCCTGTTTTCTGAATGGTCGAGTGGGGGTATGCTTAGCACGACTTAGTGCAACCCCTTGTTCATGTATGTCATTGTCATTGTTTTGTACTGTATGCAATGACTCAGTACTGGTCTATAGTTGCATTAATAAACTTATTAACTGTTTAAAAGATAGAATGTCCCATTATTCATGTTATTGAGCAAGAACTCAGGGATGATTAACTGTTTATCAGATGGAATGTTCCATTATTGAGCGAGATCTCAGAAGAGAATAACTGTTTAAAAATAGAATGTTCCATTATTAGTGAGAACTCAGTGGTGATTAACTGTTTGTCAGATGGAATGTTCTATTATTGAATGAGAACTCAGGGGTGATAAACTGTTTATAAGATAGAACATTCCATTACTGAGTGAGAATTCAGATGTGATTAACTAATGTTCCATTATTGAATAAAAACTCAGATGTGATTTACTGTTTATCAGATGGAATGTTCTATTATTGAATGAGAACTCAGGGGTGATTAACTGTTTATAAGATAGAATGTTCCATTACTGAGTGAGAGTTCAGATTTTGTTATTTCAGGAATTGAAAACACTTGCAAATAATGACAAGTTTTTTTTTACTCCCCTACATATTAATTAGTAAGATATATGGATATTTTGTAAGCACCTAATCCATCTGTTCATCTGTCTTGTCTGTCTGTCATCTCGGGTCAATTCGTCTGTCCCTGGAGGATTTGATTTCCAGGTCATTCAGTTATCTAATTCCTGTTTTCCAAATGTAAATGTTTTTAAGACTTACTGAAGAGATACAAAAGACTTAGTTTTATTGAGGGTCAGGTGAGAGATATATGTTTCTGGGAGTCTCTTTTTGGACCTAACATTTGAAAGTGGTTTTGATACTTCTTTTGTGTGTAACTTTGTCCATCTGTCAGTCCGTAACAAACTTTTGTATCAGATTTCTCAGCTTCTACTGAAGGGATTAATTTCAAATTTGGTATACAGCTTTTATCTTGCCTCCCCTTTCCAGGTCAGTCCCACATCCACTTCCTGTTTTCTGAGCTGGCTTAGACTTTTTTAAGGGTCAAAAATAGACAATTTTTCGTAACAGATTTCTTGGGTTCTATTAAAGAGTTTTGATCTTAACTTGGTATGCAGCTTAAGCATGATGAGTTGTATCGTACCTCCCCTTTCCAGGTCAGTTGCCCATTGACTTCCTGTTTTCTGAGCTGACTGACTTTTTTAAGAGTAAAAAATAGACAATTTTTTCGTAACAGATTTCTCGGCTTCTACGAAAGGGATTGATTTCAAATTTGGTATACAGCTTAAGCATGATGAGTTGTAACATGCCTCTCCTTTCCATGTCAGTATTGCATCTTCTTCCTGTTTTCTGAGTGGCCAAGTGGGGGTATCCTTAGCACGACTAAGTGCAACCCCTTGTTATACCCCCACTCATAAGAGAGGGGGCTATATTGCAATCACCTTGTCTGTCCGTCCGGTTCAATTTCTCTGCTTCTACTCAGTACTGGATGGATTGGTTTCAAATTTGGTACACAGCTTCAGCATGATGAGTTATACTATGCCTACCCTTTCCGTGTCAGTTCATCATCTCCTTCCTGTTTTCTGAGCTGACTAAGACTTTTTATGGGTCAAAAAAAGACAATTTTTCGTAACAGATTTCTCGGCTTCTAGAGAAGGGATTGATTTCAAATTTGGTATACAGTTTAAGCATGATGAGTTGTATCGTGCCTCCCCTTTCCAGGTCAGTCGGTCATCTACTTCCTGTTATCTGAATGGCCGAGTGGGGTATGCTTAGCACGACTTAGTGCAACCCCTTGTTTAATACTCAAATAAAAGTTAAATGACATGTTGAACTATCCTACTGTACAGCACAGGTTCAGACAAAAACTACTGGTAGTCTTGTGAATTGTTGGGAAAAAGAATGTTTTATTTTTTAGATTGAAAAAGAAAACTAGGAGTAAATATGCATGGGAAGATATCTTATTATACAAAATACAGTTATACATGTATGATAAACATCACTTTTATTTGCTTGCACCTCACTTTAGGAATGAGAATATCATTTTCAGCAGTCAACTGCATCAAATCATAGTAATTTACCAGTTCTTATAAAACAACCAGGGTTTTAGAGACACAGGATGTGGGTTTTAAAGTTGATGTTCATCTATTGAGCAAGAAATAACACAATTAAATTGAGATCAATATATTATATAAAACAACCATGTTATATAAATTGTTATTTGTAAATCCACAAATTGATGTCTCACAAACAGAGTACCCATTGAAATACAAGAATTTTGAATAAATGTACTTACACATCTTATATCTTTATTGCTCGTTGAAAATTTTATTTAGGAACATTAAGACTTCATAAAGCTATCATTAAACATTTATTATACATGTACTTTGTTTACAGAAAATTTTATTCCGAGGTATGAAGACTGTCAGAGTATGTGTCAATGGTTTTGGTGCCGGTCGACTGGTAAGTAACATTGGAAGCAAGTATAAAATACAAAATAAGACACATGACTAAAGACTTCATTTGTTGAATCTTTTTATGAAGTTTTAACCTTTTAAGGAAATACAGATACATTGAAGATTTGCATTTTATGATCATTTTGCCTGTCTAGGTGATAACATTAAATATGACCTCCCTACATGGCCCAGGTGCTTCAATAGAGGGTGTTAAACACCAACACAACACGTGATAACATTTTTTAGACAAAAATGAAATTTGGGTGGCAGGTTTCTATTGAGCATCCCAGTCTTAGACATTGTTTAACAGTACGAGTTTTAAAAAGTTGAAATACTTTTGAATTATGGGTTGTTTCTATTAAAATCACACTACACAAAATGTGGGTGTGTGTGTGTTGGTATTTAACGCCCCTTTATATCGACACACCTGGGCCATATAGGGCAGTCAGCTTTAATGATGGAGGAAACCTGAGTACCTGGAGGAAACCACAGACCTTGGGCAGCTACACAAAATGAAGGCATCATGTTACACCCTCTGTTCATTGTTTGATTTTCCACCAAAAGTTTATTGAAGATCACATTTGATTTTCAGCAAATCCAAGTGATGTAACAAGATATTAAAGATCCAAATAGTAATAATTTTTTCACCTGTGAAAATTCAATCTTTGTTAGCTGAATGTGATTCTGAAATGCTTACATGTTTATTTATTTATTTTTTTCTGTTTGTAGCCTGCTATTAAAGCCTTGGAGGGTAATGGATTGAAAGTCTTGTCAATCACAGATACAACAAAGTTACCTCATAATGGAAACAGACCAAGGAAAGCTAAGAGAACTTAATGGTAAATCATCAGAAAAAATAATTTTAGTGATTCTGCATGTATATCTTATTCTATGATATGTTAACATATTCTCACTTGAAATCATTGATGTCTTAATTATCTACTAACATTTATTGCCTTCAATTTTTAAAATTTATTTTGTACACATTTAAAAATTGTTGCATTTTATATACTGGTAATGTTAAATAAACTAATACATTCTGGCCATACACTTTGATAATATAAAAGGCAAGGGTTAGGATTCTTAACTGCTGCAGTAGTAAAGCTCTTTAAGGCCACATCAGATTTCATTTTCTGCCACAATCACCATCCATGTGTCCTTTGTATGCTTGCAACACATATTTGTAAGCACTTTAAAATTATCAACATATTTTGGTAGATTTTATACATAACATTTGTACATTTCATACCTTGCTTACAATTGTAATTCAGAAGTTGTAACAATTTTTGTAAAAGTTATGCCCCTTTGACCATAAAAATAAAATATTGGACAAGGTAACAATTAACTGTTAACTTTTGATTTGTTGACCATCATTCTCAAAATAAAATGAAAAGGATTTTTAAGAGCAATTAACCTGCAGTTAAAAATCTGAAGCTTATGCCTGTATATTCACAATATTTAACTTGTTTTGAAGATTGACAAATTAAATTGTAACATGTATTATTGCATACATCATCCCAGTGAAGAACATACATGTATACACATTAAAGCAGATTTATGAAAACTTAAATTACATGTATTACTTTTTCATGTTTTACTGAATTCTGCTTTCTTTTTCAGGAAACAAGAAGACAACATGAAACAAACTTTGGAGTGGACATCATTGTTATTTTATAGAATCATTACATAATTGTAATTAAGTGTCAAATTAAAAAAATTCTACCAAAACAAGAAATGTTTTATAAAAAAAGATACGAAGTGTATAGGTATAACTATTGTCCTATCTGTATAAATTGTATCTCATTAGTGCTTTCCATTCCCTTGACAACCTTTTTTGAAACTTTGCATGATAAAAGTATGTCATAAGAAGATGAACATGAACAAATTAATTGCATTGTCTTCAAATATAATTCAGGAGAGACAATTTGACAAACTTTTCTAATTATAGTCTAATGAGCACAATACTCCTAACTGTTTTGCGGATTTTGATGGAATTTTGAATAAAGGAAAAACATAACAAGAAGTTGTGTGTATCAAATTAACATTGCAGAAGGAAATCCTTGTAAGAAGATAATTTTGTTTTTGTTTTTTCCTATGTAACACTATTCAAAGACTTGCAAGTGCAAATCCTCTTAAACTGCTTGATGGATTTTGATGGAACTTTATATTAAGGAAAAAAGAAGATGAAGTTATGCACATGGAATTTTTTACCAGGGGACATTCAGTTTTTCTCAACATGTCCATTAAAAAAAATTTGTCAAAGCTTTTTTCAGAAACCATTCATGCTGAGAAAATTAAACTAAAGAGATTAGTCTCTCCCAATTAGTTGAAAATAACATTAAACTATGGTCTACGCATGATTTTGTACACTGGTGATATTGCGTCAGATTCTCTGTTGAAACATGGTATAATGGTTCTAGGGTAAACACTTTTATTATAAATTGGACATGTAAATTATTCATATCATTGAAAAGAGAAAATGCTGCTGTGTGCGATAGGCTAATTTTCTTTTAACTTTGATTTGGCATTTTTAAAAAAATACTGTTTAAAGTCGTCAGTTTAAAACATAAAATGAATTATTTTTATACATTCTTTAAAAAGTGCCTCTAGTAAATCTTATGAAATTAATTTAATTTTCATTAATTTTTTTTCTAAATTAGTATTGTTAAATAGGGGGAAGTTTGAAGAATAAACAAGTGAAATTTTTACAATAAGTAGGTGAATTTGAGACAAGTAATTACCTTTTAAAGGTTTCGCAATTTCGTGTTAAAATTTGACACCTGCTGTTGATAAGTGCTGATAAGAAAATTTGTTTATTGTGACCAACTTTAATCAGATGGCGAGTATTTGCATTTTTCATCCCTCACCATTCTTTATTTTTTGTTCCCAAAGGAATCGGCTATCCAACAATATCAATTCATTATATTTTCTATTTCCACGCATGAGTTTACTCACGTTTTTCACAGCAACAACACTGTTATTTTAGCAACTTTGTTATGTTTAACATATCTCTTTATGGAATGATTTAAAACTTGGCAGGGTAGTTCAGTGTACAAATTATATGTCCCAAGCAATTTTCAGACCTGTCCGAATCGGCTTCCAATTTGGATAGGATATTTAAAATGTTAAAGTGGGAGGGGAATTTTTTTCCGTTATTTGATCTGACAAAGAAACTTAAACAACCCTCACATGACTGTTGTTTGACAATTACCAGTTTATTTAAACATGTTGATGTTATAAAAACAAGTGTGGCCACTCAAAGTATGTCTTGACTGTTGGCATCACTGTGAAACTCATTCACAATCTATCTAGGCCTTTAGTACACCACAACCTTAAGTGATTGAATACTAAATATTAGATGCCTAGGTATAAAACTTTTCAAATAATTCATCTTCCACTATAGTCTTACAAAGAAGTTTACAACCCAAAAAAAACTAAGCTCACAGAATTGTTGACTGTCCAATCGTTTAAAAAACCAAACTGATTATCTATTTTTAAACACAGTTGTGACGTCATGCTATTGTTAATGCTGTACTTTATATTACCGTTTCTCTTAATATTGGACTGTAGTCCACTTAATATTGGATTGCTTTAATGTGATATTACAGAATTGTGCAACATTTGTCTCAGTTGATGTTTTAAGGAAAAATGCAGCAAATATAAATTTACTAACATTTTTGTGGGAAGTTTGCCATGCCTTGATTTTAACCCATTATCTTTGTAACTACAATCCACCGTACCAACCATTTGGCTACCAAATCACATGATTGAAAAGTGTTTAATTCAGGTATTTAATCTTCCTGATTGCACCTCCGTATATAATATCAAGCAAAAATGTTTTCCCTACCTGGATTCGAACCTGCAACTTGTCTGACTACGGGCGGGACTGCTAACCATTAGGCTACGGGGGGATTTGAGTTAGGGTATTTAAATTATCTGATTTTATAAACGTATATAATAAAAGATAATAAAACTATATTTTATTTGTTTTATGCTTTAATTTAAATGTATTTTCATCATAAACTGTGTTTTAAATGATATAAGCCTTAAATAGTCCATTCAGTAAAATATTGTACAGGTCTTCGGCTGCGCCTCAGACCTGTCCAATATTTTACGGAATGGACTGTTTACGGCTTATATCCTTTACTTATTGGTTTGCCCCAACCGACCGATTATCTATCTCTATCGGTTTAATAATTAGCACAAGTTTTTTTATACCCTTAACATGCTTGTTAACATGGTTGTTTCTTTCTGTTTTTTGTGTTATCAGTCAAGGAAGTCTGTAATCTACACATTTAAAATTGAAATAAAACTCACAAAATATTTTTTTACATGTGGTATGCCAATGTGAAATCTTAAGAACACCATAAATAAAAAAATTATAATTTTAGGCATTATGAACATAAAAAAATAAAAATAAATGTGCTTAACAAAAATGCTAAACATACAGTTAGAGTAGCCATGTCTTTTATTTTTGTACACTTGTATTCAATGAAATTTGAATCGACTACAATCGATTATCTACATCTATGACCTTAAACAACCGATTTCAGACTTGTACCGATTATCAGAACACCACTATTTTGAAGTATGAAAGTGGGGTCAGGGTCACATTGAATGGTGCAAGTTGCTCAGACCACAACCCCAAGAGTCTGTATACTAATTTTCAGATGCCTTAATGTCATATTTTTCAAGTAAAGTCTTACAAAGAAGTTTTTGACCTCCAAAAAAGACCTAAGTTCACAGAGTTGTTGAAGCATGAAAGTGGGGTCTGACAGGGTCACAAGGCATGGTGCCAGTTATGAAGTCCACAACCCTACTGTCTGTAAACCAAATATCTGATGCCTAGGTATTATACTTTTTATGTAATTCATTTCAACATAAGTCTAACAAAGAAGTTTACAACTCTAAAACCCTAAGTTTACAGACTTATTGAAGCATGAAAATGGAGTCAGAGTAGTGCAACATGGTGCCATTTACATAGACAACAACCTAACACTAAATATCAGATGCCTAGCTACCGGAACAATGTATTATGCCCAGGTATTATACTTTTGATGTAATACATTTTTCACAAAAGTCTTACAAAAATGTTTATGCTGTCGCTGCCAGAAAGTAATATCTATGCTTTGTCTTTTGAACTTTGGTCACTGACAAAAAGTGCATCAATCTGAATAATTAAATGTTATTAGAAATATTGTTTTATAAGGACAGAATGCATTTGTAGAATTGTATTGGTCTTTTGGAATTAGGGATAATATCTACAACTTGTTGACTTGAGTCCTTTAATGTCTTTCTTGGTTCCCAGAATTGTTTATTAAAATGTGTACATTTACCTTATATTAATTCCACATCTCTCTTGTACATATATCTCACCACTCAATGAGAGAAAAAAAAAGGTTTATTATTTTTATTAATTTGAAAAATATATATTTTCATCACAGTTGGATGTTGTAAACAAAGTATCACAAAAAGTTAACACATTTTAAGTGATAGAAACATGAAATCTAAACATTAAAATATAAAATAAAAAAATATCTAAACAAAAGTACAGTAACATTCATGTATTAAAAGTTTGTAAAAACAATATCAAATATTTTCATTAAACAAAATCAAAATTTATAAAAATATAAAAGTTGAACAGTATATTTAAACAATCTGTTGTTACTGAAATTTGTGTTGATATAAATTAGGCTTTATAGTATTTTCAATAAATAAAGATGGTCATCATCTAAATATTTAAGATTGCACAAAACATTCAAGATTATTGATACAAGAAAATAACAAGTTCTGGTCAAAACTAATAAAAAAATTTAAATTTTAAATTTTAGTCTTATACTTAAAATCTAAAATATTTGAAGTATACTTAAAAGACTGTTTTGGATTCATTTTCATAAGAGGGATTAAATCATGCAAACATGCTTAGTAATTTAAGTAAGTTGTCAGTGTTTACTGTTAAAACAAATGACATTTGGAAATAAAAAGGAAAAAAAAATAAAAGAGGGATATCTAGTGAAATTCTGAAAGATGCTATTTTAGTATCAGATTGTACTAATATTAAGTACTAAGTATAAAATATGTCTTCTCCAAAACTAAAATTGAAATATGGTATAATAAGCAAGAACTTCATTTGTATAAAAACCAGGAATGAAAAATACATACACCTAAGTTTTATTAATTGGTCACTTCCACAAAATATGGAATAGTATTAGGAAAACTAAAAATTAAATTCACTTAAAGATAATTCATATCTGCATAACAAAATATGCAAAAACTTTAAAATTAAAGTTAAACTTCTTCCACACGTAGAATAAGATATGTATACAACTTAAAATTCATTATTTGATCACTTCTTTGTTCATGTAATGGTGTAATATACAAAAGAATGACTTATGATACACCCGAGTCTCTGATTGAGTTTATTCACAAACAATTCTCGTTCACATTTCCATCGGCAGCACTGATGACTGGGAGACATCACTGATCGAGCTTAGGAGTTCTTGCACACGGCCTACTCTGGCAGCTAATAATGTTGCATCTGTTATTGCCTGGAATAGAAAAGTAGATGATTACATCCACAGGTAGAAATCTTGACACAAATAATACAGTTTTACTAGTCAGGAGATTTTATGTGTGTATAAATACAATCATTTTGATCCTATAACGAAATTTCTATTATCAAGCAAGTTTAGTGAAAAAGTTTATTTTAAAGACCTGTTCTGGTATTGTTTTACTACCATAATAATTTTAAGTTACTTCATTTTCGAGTCAAATATAAGACATAATTTTTTTTTCTTTTGAAGATCTATATAATGATTTTTTGAATGCTACATAATGGTCAATATTTTGTTTTCATAAAAAATTTTCATACATTTTTTTTTTTTACTTATTTTTTATGAACTTTGGTCAGAACATATGTTAAGGAAGCTTTCAAAGTATTTAGAGTTGACCTATGAAATTTTTGGTCATCTCACCCAATGTAATGTTTTGTTAAAAGGCATTCTCAGTAAACCTAGCAAAAATGTTTTAGAAACACAAACAGTGAAATGACTCAAGGAAAACTGTTTTATTATTAGTGCTTATCCACCACAGAAATCAAAGTGACGGGTCAGACAACTTTAAGATTGTTAACTAAGGGAAACAGATCCAGATTTCATACCTTCTACCTATGTAATAAATTTAAAAGAAAGTTAAAGTTACAATAAAGTTCTATTCAAATATTTAAAAAAAGGGAAAAAGAACAAAAAAGCTATTTGGATTCTTTTTGGTCAGTTACATTTATCATCAATCATATAGCATTTATTTATTCTATTTGCATTTAAAGTCTGACAGAGACAAAAGTCACATAGCATTTATATGGTCCAAAAACGTTTATCGGAACCATTATAGCAAGCACAGTTCGTAGCGCAGAGCTCTACAGCAAGTTCCTGCGAAAATTTGCCTAATGCTGATATTTTTTTTTTGTCCAGATATACATGTCAAACTCAGTAACAGTTCCGGTGTGAATATTAATAAAAATGCTTCTAAAATATATTTTGTGTTTTAAAACATTGAAGAAATTTAAAAATATTAGTAGTACAAGTATTTACTAGCAACATAATTTATTTGCACTTTTCATATTTTTGTACATTGCACATCAACGAAGTTAATATTTTCAACGTCATCAGTCCAAAATTTGGAGACGTCACGTGCTAATAGGCGCCATTTTCATAATCAACCATACTGAATTCACAGCTGTTGCAAAAATTAAATTTGGAGTATTTAAAAGAAGTTTTTACAATTATCAAGTTTAAACATTTCTTCCTCTTTTTTCCCTATCAAATGAGGCAAATTGAATAATTTTGCTTTGCTCCAAGCTAGGCAATGCCTAATTCATACTATAGATTACACAGAACATGTTCCTGTGCAAGGGTCATACCCGTAGTCAGAATTTTTCAACAGGGGGTTCGAAATTGTGAAGAGCGGGGTTCGATTTCCCAATTTTTTCTGACTTTAATAGTGCTTAACCCATTTTTACCTGATTTTTCCCTATTTTGATCAATTTTTTTGTCCAAGGGGGGATTCGTCCGAACCCCCCCTGGCTACGGGTATGAGGGTAGAGTGTTACTAGATTACAATTACGTTTTCCTCACCCTCATCTTTCTGGCTGCATTGAATTCCTTGATCTTATTCTGAGCATCTCCCATGTGTACATTCTTAGCTGCAGATCCTTTCACCCACGGATGCATTAAAGCTTTTTCTGCTGTCAGTCTTTCTCTGGGGTTTAACACTAACATTTTGTTGATGAGATCCTTAAAAAATTGACAATACACCAGATTTTTAAAATGCTATTTATATTATGTAGGTTTTGTTGCATACATTTATTTCACTTCTCAATACATTTTATAAATTTCTACATTTACAAAATTTTACTTTTTAAAAAAGATCTTTATGGTCTTTCACAATCATAAGAAATAAGACATCAGCAATTCAGCATATCCAAGATATCATGAACAGAGAATATAAGGGTTATTTACTTAAAGTATAATTTTGAAATTCAGAAAATATTTCAAAGAACAATTGCACATTTTACACAATTGTGTAACATGTGTAGGATTTAGATTTATTGATAATAGTACATGTACATGTATTTGTTCAGTAAAAGAAGAAGTTCATTTTATGAATGATTTGCCATATTTTCTGTTAAACAAAAATTGCTTAGTAGCAATAACACCATTAACATGTTAATGTCTTTTTCAAGAAGTATGGAAAATTGGCAATTTTTATGTGCATTATTCAAAATTTCATATAAGAACAAAAATCATACCTTAGCATTCTCTGAAATTCCATCCCAGAAAGGGGAATCAAAGTGATAGTCTCCCTTTAGTATTCTTTTATACACATCTTTTTCATTTTCTTCATAAAATGGCTCATAGCCACACAACCTAAAAAAATACATTATAATTAAATTAAAGAAAATGACAAGATTGATAATCTTGAAAAAAAACAAAATAAATACATGTATATATGTCTAATTTAAAGTTTGTTTTTGCAGGTGCCTACAGAACAATGTCTCCCCGAAAAAAAAATCAAAATTCAAAGGGCCATAACTCCAAAAATATTTTAAGTATTAAATTTTCCTTGTAATATGCACAACTATACATGTATATGGATACTTGCAACGTATAAAAGTTTATTTCAATTCTGTTCAGTAGTTTTAGATAGGTTAGGCAGAACAACCTTATGACTGACAGACTGAGAAGACAAAAACAAATCTGATGTGAAAACTTTAGTACTTTAAGTATGACAGCAACTGTAGTTACATTTATAAAGGGTAATAAATGTTCAGATACAGGTTTAAGGAGGCTCTCGGGTCTAAATTTGGGCATATTTTTTGCGCAGCGGTATTGTATCGGTCAATCCACCCAATGTCTGTAGCATCGTCACTGATTTCATTAAACAACATAGCTTCTGTCCAAATTTGAAGAAATTCTATTGTTCAGTTCTTTCTGTATGCCCTGTTTTATATTGAAATCCTCATTTTCTTTATATTTTGTGTGAAAAATGCCAAAATTTCAACAGTTTTTTTAATTTCATTTTTTTTTATTTGTACGGTGACCCCAAATTTTTATTGATTCAATTTGAAGAATGCATTAAAACACACATTCTTTGCAAATTTGAAGAAATTCTGTTGTTTAGATTTTTTTCTACTTCATTTTTAAGCTTTAAATTATCATTTTCCCTATATTATCTATATAAAATAGATGGTAAAAGCCTATTTTGAGAACCTCAATAGCGGGCTTAATTGAACGGTGACCCCCATTTTTTATTGCATATTTTTGATCCATACACAAAGGACTACAAATGTGCTAAATTACAGAAAAATCTATAATTACAAATTTAGACCCTCGAGCCCCCTTAACAATAAAATAAAATGTGCAGGGCTGTATGCATATAGATTATGGCATTTAGCAATTTAAACAAAATATCATACATGTTCAGGCCATCAAACTTACAGAATATAAATGATAACACCACAACTCCAGATATCTACCGCTGGGGTATATTTCTTGCCTGCTAATATTTCTGGAGCTGAAAAAAAATCAATAATACATCTCATATTGTTAGTTAGTTCTGAAGGTGATATTATCTGTACAAGTACAAATTCAGTTTTCTGAATTATAAATACCAAAACGTGGGTATAAACGGTTAATTTGGATATGCTATATATCGATATTTCAAGGAGTAACCTCTCATCAGTAGCATTTAAATCAAAACATTGGAAGGTCAAATCCAAACTGTTGAAAACGAAAAGTACTCAAAACCAAAAAGTTCGAACAAGGAAGCCAAATCCAGCACCGAGGATATCGACCATGTGCATTACAAGGAAAGAAACCTGGTGTTTTAAACAACTTAGAATTTAATTTAATTCAATTTTCTGTATTCTGAATGCTTGTTTTAAAAGTGTAAAGCCCCTCTAACACATTGAAATTATAATTCAATTTTCTGTATTACAAATACCAAAACGTGGGTATAAACTGTTAATTTTAATATGCTATATATCGATATTTCAAGGAGTAACCTCTCATCAGTAGCATTTAAATCAAAAAATTGGAAAGTCAAATCCAAACTGGTGAAAACGAAAAGTACTCAAAACCAAAACATTCAAACAAGGAAGCCAAATCCAGCACCGAGGATATCGACCATGTGCATTACAAGGAAAGAAACCTGGTGTTTTAAACAACTTAGAATTTAATTTAATTCAATTTAATTTAATTCAATTTTCTGTATTCTGAATGCTTGTTTTAAAAGTGTAAAGCCCCTCTAACACATTGAAATTATAAAGTGAGATGGTGAACTGTTTTAATTTCAAGGGTGACTTTGAAAGTGATGAGGTTTTGAAATTAAGGCCTTAAATCATAAGGGAATAATTAAAAATACAAATAAGATAAAAATTTTGATAGGTTACCATGCTCGTTTTAAAGATAGGAGTTCAAAATTTTTTTTTGGGGGGGGGGGGTTTCTTTGTTTTTTTCATAGCTTTATCAATAGCATAGCTTAGCTGTTTAAACCTGTGAAAAAGTGATTAGAATTTGAAATAACTTTGTAAATCATATTTATGATGTAATGAAGACCTTTAAAAATACACAAAAGAAAAATAGGGGTTGCCATGCACAAATTTTTGCCTTATTTTGATGGTAAAACAAGAGCTGACACTAGAGTATACGTATGTCTGGCCTGTCAGCACCATCACAGAACTCATTGAAGGTCTAGCTGGGCCTTCAGAAAAGTTAAGGACAAGGTCATGTGACAGATGCCAGAATTCCATTTAACCATCACAAAAATGTCTGAAGTGTGTTCTAGATACCATAGTTATTGAGAAACAATGAAAAAAGACCAACATTCACTAGTCATTCAACCATGAAAATGGGGTCGGTCACATTACATGGTGACATCAGTTATGTATACCATAATCCCCAAATATCAGATGCCTAGCTATAATATTATACATTGTACTTTTCACTTAAGTCATTTTCCACCCAAAAATCATCTAAGTTCACAAAGTCACTGAACCATGAAAATGGGGTCAGGGTCACAAAACATGGTGTCGTGTAGACCAAAACCCCAAATGTCTCTATACCAAATATCAGATGCCTAGCTATTTTACTTTTAACTTAATTTATTTTCCACAAAAGTTTTAATTGTCCCAACAATCATCTAAGTGCACAGAGTCACTGAACCATGAAAATGGGGTCAAGGTCTAATGGCATGGAACCAAATGCATAGACCATAACCGAAAGTGTCTGTATACCAGATGTCATATGCCTAGCTATTATACTTTTCACTTAATTCGCTTTCCACAAAAGTCTTACAAAGGGGTTTGTTGGCCCAAAAAAACATGTAAGTACACATAACCCCAACTGTCTGTATACCAAATATCAGATGCCTAGCTATTAAACTAATCTTGTAATTCATTTTCCACAAAAGTCTTACAAAGGGGTCTTTTGGCCCGAAAAAAGCATCTAAGTTCACAGAGTCGCTGAACAATAAAATTTGGGTCAGGATCAAAGGGCATGGTGCCAGTTGCATAGACCATAACCACAACTGTCTGTATACCAAATATCAGATGCCTAGCTATTAAACTTTTCTTGTAATTCATTTTCCACAAAAGTCTTACGAAGGGGTCTTTTGGCCCGAAAAAACATCTAAGTTCACAGAGTCGCCGAAACATGAAATTTGGGTCAGGGTCAAAAGGCATGGTACCAATTGCGTAGACCATAACCCCAACTGTCTGTATACCAAATATCAGATGCCTAGCTATTATACTTTTCTTGTAATTCATTTTCCACAAAAGTCTTACAAAAAGGTTTATGCCGCCGCCGGAAAGTAATACCTATGTCTCACCAGGCGAGACAAAAAACCAGAGGATTCCGTAAAAAAAATGTCAAAAATCTCAAAAGCTGACCCTCCAACATCCTTAAAATGTTAAATCTTATTAACAATAGGTCAAAGACAAAAATGACAAGATGATGTAAAACAGACAGAATGTAAGCAACCAATCTGAAATTCAATGATATGGAACACCATGCTGGTGCTGGATACCTAATATCAAGAGTCTGTGACTAGAAGTTGCTTAGAAAACTATCAATTTTTTTTTCTGCACACCGCACAGTACCCAACATTAAATAGACAGAGCATAAAATAAATGCCTATCAACACTCAGTCAAAATGACCGCTTTAATCTGTATCATTAAGACACCTACCACAATATCCAGGAGTTCCACAAACTGTTGACATTTGTACTTCATGTGTCAATATCTTAGATAAACCAAAATCAGCTAAAATGAGAAAAAAAAGCCATTAATTTTCATTGCCAAAAATTACGATTTCTAAGACAAACTAGAAAAAGTGTCTATGAACCACAGGATGGCCCTCCCCTTCTTGAAATATCATTGACACCCAATATGTATTACCTGAGATATCGACCTTTAGTAAGTAATCAAGTGTTCATGAGTAAAATATATGTCAAAGTGACCCTATTTCTAGTGGGTGGTACAGTGATACCAAGACTCATCTAGTGGTGAAATATCATTGACCCCTATCATATGGTATCTAAGATATGGACCTCAACCAAAGTAATTCATGCATGAAATACAGGTCACAGTGACCTGATTTCTATTGGGTCGGTATCAGACCTGGGGTAATTAAAAATGTAATTGTAATTAGCCGTAATTAATTACATGTTTTCCATGTAATTGAATGTAATGTGTAATTGAGGCAAATCTGAATTACTTGTAATTGAAAGTAATGCATTACTTTGCATATTTTGCCTGTAATGCCAAATTACATTTCAATTACATATAATAATGCTTGTTCTAAATATTTGAAAAAATAAACTATGACACTAGATCAAAAAGGAGTATCATATATGCATGAATATAGAAACATGGTCATCCTTTTAGAATACAAAATATTCACATGCAATTGACCTTTTGGGTAATAAACATAAATTATTTGTTTATTCTGTGAAAGAGATGATTGTATTAGACTAAACAAAGGAATGATTTTTTTAAAGTGAATAAATATTTTTCATTTAAACAACAAGTAATCTAAATAACACCCAAGCCATTTAACCACCAAAACAACATAATCCCAAGCCCTGTGCACCAATTTAGATTTTAAGACTTTAATCTTTAATCAGCAATAACAACAAACTGATTTCTTTTGTCTGAGTTGCCATTTAATGCATGTATGACATGCATATTTTAAAACCTTGCTAGATGGCTTCTAATTTCCTATTTTTATTTAGGGGTTAGTTATGAATAAAGATGTACGAAATGGTTGCCTGTAACCAGTCAGGTTAAATAATTAAAATAGAGTAATATTTAAATTGTAAGCTAAAATCCATATAAATCTCGTTTTATCTCTGCTTCAAGTAAGTGTTCTTTAACCCATATTTCCAAAGTTCTATCACTTACTTTAACTACTATGAAGGAATTTATTATTCAATACTGTGAAAGGGTATTCGAAAACAGTGGAATTAATTATTTTTGGAGTGTAAAAAATTCTCTTGATGTTTTGGACAAGCTTCGTGCTTTTGAAAATACTTTTCATACCGTTGATAGTTACGATTTTTCTACTTTATATACTAACCTTCCACATAATCTGATTAAAAAGAAATTTGAATATTTGGTTAAATGGTGTTTTGACAAATCTAAAAGTGATTATATCTGTTCTAGAGTTTCAAAATCATTTAGTAAATCATTTTTTAGTAACGAGACTCAAAAGGGTTACATCAACTGGACTGATGCAGAAACTATTACTGCTCTAAATTATTTGTTAGATAATATTTACATACGTTTTGGTAAACAAATTTATCGCCAAATTATTGGTATTCCTATGGGTACTAATTGTGCGCCACTTATAGCCGACCTTTTCCTATACTGTTATGAATCACAATTTATGGCTAAATTACAAAAAGACCCGAACAAACAGAACCTAATCGAAACTTTCAATTATACTTTTAGATATTTAGATGACATTCTTGCACTCAACAATCCTTCATTTTCTAATTTTATTACAGATATCTATCCTTCTGAATTAACCTTGAACAAATCTAACGTCACCGGTGATAGATGTCCTTTTTTAGATTTAGATTTAAGTATTATTGACGGAAAATTACATACCAAAGTATATGATAAACGTGACGACTTTACCTTCCCTATTATAAATTTTCCTTTTCTTGAAGGAGATGTTCCACTAGCGCCGTCATACGGGGTTTACATTTCACAGTTAGTAAGATATGCTCGGATCTGCAGTTGTGTTTCTGATTTTAATAATAAAAACCGTTTTATTACTGAAAAATTATTAAAACAAGGTTATCGATACCACAAATTAGTAAAATCTTTTCTAAATTCTTCCACAAGTATCGATCTCTTATTGAAAAATTTAATTGTACACGTCACTTTCTTATAGTGAAAGGAATATCACATCCTGTATTTTATGGTAATGTTTTTTATAAAGCTCACAAATTTAAAAGCAATCCAATAGAAATGAAAAATTGGCTTCAAAATTTATTACGGAAAGGATATGAAATGAATATCTTGGTTAAATCTTTGAATTTAGTGTTTTTTGGCAGAAATATTGAAAACTTAATACTCGCTTTAAAACTTCCATAAACGTTTTTACTATTGTCATTTTTAAGCATTATAGCGATCAAGCGTGTCGGTTTTGTGTGATGACACTTCACTAAATCATTATTGCTTGAAGTGTTGTGTCGGATTTAAAATCGATACGTTTGATTTTTTTACATCAGTCGATTGATGATTCTCAGCTAGCTGTCAGTAACAGCGAGTGTTCTATAGAGAGTTCCTTTACCGTCCTTTTGTTTGTTCTTGTTTTTTGTCTTAGGTTCTCTCTAGTAGAATTGGACTTTGATCGATTTGATTTTTATTGTGTGTTTAGTTTTTGTGCTTTGTCTAGGAATATTGATAGGGGGAAGGTTGGTTTAACCCCGCCACATATTACATGTGCCTGTCCTAAGCCAGGAATCCTTGACAAAGCTTTCGTTTGTACTTGTCTTTTTGATGTTTTCTGTTCCTTGTTTAAGAAGGGGGTCTATCTGTGACTATTTCAGGGCTGGATTTGAATTATATGCATCTTATTTAGACCATGGGCCAATTGCAGAACCGCGAGCAGTGCCAAATGGCCTCGTTGAAGGCTGCTGGCGGTTGTCCATTGTGGTTTTTCTAAATTGCCGTTTAATTGTGGGCTGTGTCGCGTACACTTATTCCACATCTCTTTATTTTCTATTCATGAAAATTCATACGATGAAAAATTATTAAAATATTGAAAAAAATACTTATTGCATAATGTGTTTTAATATTTCCCATAAAAGTAATTCAAAAGTAATTAATCACATTGCCAAAGTAATTGTAATGTAATTAATTACTTTTCAAATTTTTGGTAATGTAATGTGTAATTAAGCTTAGAACAAATTACATGTAATTGAATTGTAATTAATTACATTTGTATGTAATTGACCCCAGGTCTGGTCGGTATTGTTACCCAAGACACATCTAGTGGTGAAATACCATTGACCCCAAACATATAGTATTCGAGATATGGACCTTAAATACAAATGTAAGAGTTTAACCAAATTCGTTCATGCGTAAAATATAGACCTCAGTGACCTATTTTTTTGTTGGTAGTGTCACACTACTGAAGATACATCTAGTGGTGAAATATTATTGACCCCAAACATCTAGCATCAAAGTTATGGACCTTAACCAAGAGTTAAACCAAAGTGTTACGTACATACGGACGGACAGGGGTAAAACTATATGTTTGATCCACATTAGTGGTCAGGCCATAAAAATGTATTCAGACAAGGGGCTACTTCTACTTTTTAATTTTTAAGTCTCCCAAACGAAGTTTGGAGACTTATTGTTTTTGTTGCGTTTCTTATTATTATTATGTCCCCGAACACGAAGTGTCGGGGACATATTGTTTTTGCTCGGTTTCTTATTATTATTATGTCTCCCAAACGAAAGTTTGGAGACATATTGTTTTTACTCCGTTTCTTATTATTATTATGTCTCCCAAACACTATGTGTTGGGAGACATATTGCTTTTACTCCGTTTCTTATTATTATTCTTTTTTTTTCTTCTTCCGACCATGAACGTGTCCGCACAGTTTCTCAAAAACTACTCAATGGATTGTGATAAAATTTGGTATATAGGTAGGTGGGGACTCAAAGTTGTGCACGCACAAATTGGAATTTTCAAAATGGCCGCCGTTTCCATGGAAACAGGGTTTAGGTCATAATATAGGACATTGCGATATCTCGGTTACCTAGGTGCGCAGGATTCTGAAACTTTGTAGGTTGATAGAGCAAAAGGAGCTCTTTAATAATACGAGAAAAAAATTTGAAGCGATATTTACGGTTTTCGCATTATTTACGAAAATTTGATTTTTCCTGTCCGAAAATGTGATAATTGTCGAAATGCTTTGATTTCAACAAAATTTTGTATCTATGAGTTTTAATGCATGACGAATTACAATTCAATGTCAAAATTAAGGTTGGAGTGATAGTTTGCGCACGTTTGGGAGACATTTTTGTGTTGGGCATCCCCAACACAGTCAGCACTAGTTATATCTCCCAAACACTATGTTTGGGAGATATATTGTTTTTACTCTGTTTCTTATTATTATTATTCTTTTTTTTTCTTCCGGACATGAACGTGTCCGGACCGGTTCTCAAAAACTACTCAATGGATCTTCATGAAACTTTGTATGTTTGTAGAGGGGGTCTCAAAGGTGGGAATGCAAAAATCAGAATTTTCAAAATGGCTGCCGTTTCCATGGAAATAATTTAAGGTCATAATATAGGACATTGTGATATCTCGGTTACCTAGGTGCGCAGGGTTCTGAAATTTTGCAGGTTAATAGAGCAAAATGAGCACTTTAATAATACGAAAAAAAATTTTGAAGCGATATTTACGGTTTTCGAGTTATTCACGAAAATGTGATTTTTCGGTCCCAAAAATGGGAAAATTGTCAAAATGCTTCGATTTCAACAAAATTTGGTATCTAGAGGTTTCTAGTGATGGCGATTTAGGGTGCGATGTCAAAATTTATGCAGGAGTGACAGTATGCGTACGTTTGGGAGATATTTTTGTGTTGGGCATCCCCAACACAGTCAGCACTAGTTTTTATTATTATTCTTTTTCTTCTTTCTCCGCGGCATGAAACTGTCCATGCGAGTTCTCAGAAATTGCTTGACGGATTTGCACGAAACATTGTATGATGGTAGATGGGTCTTTGAAGTAGATCCTAACCTATTCGGAATTTCCAAGATGGCCGCCATTTTCAAAATGGCCGCCACTACATAAGGGTACCCCATAATTATCTCAAAAACTACTGGAGGGATTTCGACCAAATTTGGACGTTCATTGACAAAATTAAAAAGGACTTGATGGGTGAAAAAAAAAATTTCAAGATGGCCGCCATTTTCAAAATGGCTGCTACTGAAAATAGGCAAAATTTGAAAATGTCAACCGATTTGCATGAAACTTAGTATATAAACAGAACAGGGAAAGGCGACCTCAAATCTGTAAATAAAATTTTCAAAGATGGCCGCCATTTCAAAATGGCCGCCATCCAAAGTTGTAAAAATTGACCAATTTCAACCAATGCTTCAATTTCAACAAAATTTTGTATCTAGAGGTTTTTATGAATGGTGAAATAGAATACAGTGTCAAAAATGCGTTCGTTTGGGAGACATTTTGTGTTGGGCATCCCCAACACAGTCAGCACTTGTTATTAAGTCGCCCAAAACATAGTTTTGGGGACTTATTGTTTTTGCACCGTTTCTTATTATTATATCTCCCAAACACTATGTTTGGGAGATATATTGTTTTTACTCTGTTTCTTATTATATCTCCCAAACACTATGTTTGGGAGATATATTGTTTTTACTCTGTTTCTTATTATTATTATTCTTTTTTTTTCTTCCGGACATGAACGTGTCCGGACCGGTTCTCAAAAACTACTCAATGGATCTTCATGAAACTTTGTATGTTTGTAGAGGGGGTCTCAAAGGTGGGAATGCAAAAATCAGAATTTTCAAAATGGCTGCCGTTTCCATGGAAATAATTTAAGGTCATAATATAGGACATTGTGATATCTCGGTTACCTAGGTGCGCAGGGTTCTGAAATTTTGCAGGTTAATAGAGCAAAATGAGCACTTTAATAATACGAAAAAAAATTTTGAAGCGATATTTACGGTTTTCGAGTTATTCACGAAAATGTGATTTTTCGGTCCCAAAAATGGGAAAATTGTCAAAATGCTTCGATTTCAACAAAATTTGGTATCTAGAGGTTTCTAGTGATGGCGATTTAGGGTGCGATGTCAAAATTTATGCAGGAGTGACAGTATGCGTACGTTTGGGAGATATTTTTGTGTTGGGCATCCCCAACACAGTCAGCACTAGTTTTTATTATTATTAAGTCGCCCAAAACAAAGTTTGGGAGACTTATTGTTTTTGCACCGTTTCTTATTATTATTATTATGTCGACCGAAACGCAGTTATTCGGTAGACATATTGTTATTGTCGCGTTTATTTTTTTTCATTATTATTATTATTCTTATTATTCTTATTGTCGCCAATTTTTTGTCCGCGTCATAACTTAAGAACCGTTTTATATTGTGGATCCAAACTTGGTATGATGATACGTAACCATGATATCTGTTGCAGTAGAAATTTTCGGAACCAAGATGGCTGCTCTTCACGGGCGGAATGGACAATTTCAGATTTCAAAATGGCCGCCATTACGGTAAAAAATTTTAAACGTTCTCTGATTTTAATAAAAATTGATATCTAGGAGTTTTAAAGGATGGCGAGTTGGGGCGCGGAGTCAAAAATTTTGAAAAATTCAAAATGGCCGCCACTTCCTGTAAATTTTTTTAAAATTTCAGATTTTGATGAAATTTTATATTTAAGAGTTTCGAAAGATGGCGGGTTCAAAAAGTTCAAAAATTTCAAAATGGCCGCCACTTCCGGTAAAATTTCAACATTCTCCGATTTTAACCAAATTTTTTATTTAAGAGTTTTAAATGATGGCAAGTTTAGGCGAGTAAAAAAAAAACTTAACCCCCCCCAAAAAAAAAACTTAACCTCACAAAAAAAAAAAAAAAAAAATCTAAAAAAATTATGTAAAATCAATATTTACGTGTACATGAAAGAAACTTAATTTTATGTATGCAGCTTAAAAAGACCTACAAATTTAATGTCAGTTTAAACGATATCCATTATACAGTTTTTTACTTATTTCCATTTGTTCGGTTTAGCAAAAGTGACTGTATGCTATTTCGGGCCCCTTTAATTGCCCATTTTAGCTCATACATTAAAACACATGCCATATCTTAGTCAGGTACACAATAGTCTTTTTATAAAATGCATATTTCATATCCATAGGATGAACAAATTACAATATAAATGGATTTTAGTGTGAAATCATTATGTTTTGGAGGCCCTTCTGGCCCCTTTTTGACACCCCTATAGCCCTTTTTAGAGTCTCAATTTGCTGAATTTTTTTGTTATGTAGTACATTAGCCTAAGGTCTACCTAATTACCAAGTTTCATGAAGATCGGACCACAAATACATGGAAAATTAGCCCTTATTATGTCGACCGAAACGCAGTTATTCGGTAGACATATTGTTATTGTCGCGTTTATTTTTTTTCATTATTATTATTATTCTTATTATTCTTATTGTCGCCAATTTTTTGTCCGCGTCATAACTTAAGAACCGTTTTATATTGTGGATCCAAACTTGGTATGATGATACGTAACCATGATATCTGTTGCAGTAGAAATTTTCGGAACCAAGATGGCTGCTCTTCACGGGCGGAATGGACAATTTCAGATTTCAAAATGGCCGCCATTACGGTAAAAAATTTTAAACGTTCTCTGATTTTAATAAAAATTGATATCTAGGAGTTTTAAAGGATGGCGAGTTGGGGCGCGGAGTCAAAAATTTTGAAAAATTCAAAATGGCCGCCACTTCCTGTAAATTTTTTTAAAATTTCAGATTTTGATGAAATTTTATATTTAAGAGTTTCGAAAGATGGCGGGTTCAAAAAGTTCAAAAATTTCAAAATGGCCGCCACTTCCGGTAAAATTTCAACATTCTCCGATTTTAACCAAATTTTTTATTTAAGAGTTTTAAATGATGGCAAGTTTAGGCGAGTAAAAAAAAAACTTAACCCCCCCCAAAAAAAAAACTTAACCTCACAAAAAAAAAAAAAAAAAAATCTAAAAAAATTATGTAAAATCAATATTTACGTGTACATGAAAGAAACTTAATTTTATGTATGCAGCTTAAAAAGACCTACAAATTTAATGTCAGTTTAAACGATATCCATTATACAGTTTTTTACTTATTTCCATTTGTTCGGTTTAGCAAAAGTGACTGTATGCTATTTCGGGCCCCTTTAATTGCCCATTTTAGCTCATACATTAAAACACATGCCATATCTTAGTCAGGTACACAATAGTCTTTTTATAAAATGCATATTTCATATCCATAGGATGAACAAATTACAATATAAATGGATTTTAGTGTGAAATCATTATGTTTTGGAGGCCCTTCTGGCCCCTTTTTGACACCCCTATAGCCCTTTTTAGAGTCTCAATTTGCTGAATTTTTTTGTTATGTAGTACATTAGCCTAAGGTCTACCTAATTACCAAGTTTCATGAAGATCGGACCACAAATACATGGAAAATTAGCCCTTATTATGTCGACCGAAACGCAGTTATTCGGTAGACATATTGTTATTGTCGCGTTTATTTTTTTTCATTATTATTATTATTCTTATTATTCTTATTGTCGCCAATTTTTTGTCCGCGTCATAACTTAAGAACCGTTTTATATTGTGGATCCAAACTTGGTATGATGATACGTAACCATGATATCTGTTGCAGTAGAAATTTTCGGAACCAAGATGGCTGCTCTTCACGGGCGGAATGGACAATTTCAGATTTCAAAATGGCCGCCATTACGGTAAAAAATTTTAAACGTTCTCTGATTTTAATAAAAATTGATATCTAGGAGTTTTAAAGGATGGCGAGTTGGGGCGCGGAGTCAAAAATTTTGAAAAATTCAAAATGGCCGCCACTTCCTGTAAATTTTTTTAAAATTTCAGATTTTGATGAAATTTTATATTTAAGAGTTTCGAAAGATGGCGGGTTCAAAAAGTTCAAAAATTTCAAAATGGCCGCCACTTCCGGTAAAATTTCAACATTCTCCGATTTTAACCAAATTTTTTATTTAAGAGTTTTAAATGATGGCAAGTTTAGGCGAGTAAAAAAAAAACTTAACCCCCCCCAAAAAAAAAACTTAACCTCACAAAAAAAAAAAAAAAAAAATCTAAAAAAATTATGTAAAATCAATATTTACGTGTACATGAAAGAAACTTAATTTTATGTATGCAGCTTAAAAAGACCTACAAATTTAATGTCAGTTTAAACGATATCCATTATACAGTTTTTTACTTATTTCCATTTGTTCGGTTTAGCAAAAGTGACTGTATGCTATTTCGGGCCCCTTTAATTGCCCATTTTAGCTCATACATTAAAACACATGCCATATCTTAGTCAGGTACACAATAGTCTTTTTATAAAATGCATATTTCATATCCATAGGATGAACAAATTACAATATAAATGGATTTTAGTGTGAAATCATTATGTTTTGGAGGCCCTTCTGGCCCCTTTTTGACACCCCTATAGCCCTTTTTAGAGTCTCAATTTGCTGAATTTTTTTGTTATGTAGTACATTAGCCTAAGGTCTACCTAATTACCAAGTTTCATGAAGATCGGACCACAAATACATGGAAAATTAGCCCTTATTATGTCGACCGAAACGCAGTTATTCGGTAGACATATTGTTATTGTCGCGTTTATTTTTTTTCATTATTATGTCGACCGAAACGCAGTTATTCGGTAGACATATTGTTATTGTCGCGTTTATTTTTTTTCATTATTATTATTATTCTTATTGTTCCGACTTATATTTGTCCGACCAATAACTCGTGAACCGTTTAATATTACGGATTGATACTTGGTATGTTGATACGTCATCATGAGATCTGTTGCGGTGAAACTTTTCGGAACCAAGATGGTTGCCATATCAAAGATGGCCGCCATTTTACGTAAAAAAAGTCGCGTTTTCTGATTTTAACAAAAATTTATTTTACGCCATATTATAGGATGGCGAGTTGAGGCGTGACGAAAAAAATGTCGAAAAATTCAAAATGGCCGCCATTTTCCGTAAAAATTGAACATTATCTGATTTTAACGAAACTTTATATTTAAGGTATATGAAGGATGGCGAGTTCATACGTGGCGTAAGAAATGTCGAAAAATTCAAAATGGCCGCCACTTCCTGTAAAAATGAAAAATTTTCCGATTTCCACGAAAATTTATATTTAGATGTTTCTAAGGATGGCAAGTTCAAAAAGTTCAAAAAATTCAAAATGGCCGCCACTTCAAAATTTTTTTTTTTCAAAATTTTAACGATTTTTTTTTTTTAAGAGTTTTGAAGGATGACGGATTCAAAAATTTCAAAAAATTCAAAATGGCCGCCATTTCCCGTAAAAATTGAACATTCTCCGATTTTAACGAAACTTTATATTTAAGGAATATGAAGGATGGCGAGTTCATACGCGAGGTCAGAAATGTCGAAAAATTCAAAATGGCGGCCATTTTCCGTAAAAAGTGAATATTCTCAGATTTTAACAAAACTTTATATTTAGGAGTTTCAAATGATGGCGAGTTAAAAAATTCCAAAAAATTCAAAATGGCCGCCACTTCCGTAATTATTGAAAATTTTCAGATATTAAAGCAACTTGATATTTTAGGTGTTTGAAGGATGGCGAGTGGGAATATGGAGTCAAATATTAAAAAAATCATTAAAATGGCTGCCAACAGTGTCAAATATGTCGTAAAAGATAAGGCAACGGTCGACATCTGCTATTGCTGGCAATGGCAATTCTAGTTATTATTATTCTTATTATTCTTATTGTCGCCAATTTTTTGTCCGCGTCATAACTTAAGAACCGTTTTATATTGTGGATCCAAACTTGGTATGATGATACGTAACCATGATATCTGTTGCAGTAGAAATTTTCGGAACCAAGATGGCTGCTCTTCACGGGCGGAATGGACAATTTCAGATTTCAAAATGGCCGCCATTACGGTAAAAAATTTTAAACGTTCTCTGATTTTAATAAAAATTGATATCTAGGAGTTTTAAAGGATGGCGAGTTGGGGCGCGGAGTCAAAAATTTTGAAAAATTCAAAATGGCCGCCACTTCCTGTAAATTTTTTTAAAATTTCAGATTTTGATGAAATTTTATATTTAAGAGTTTCGAAAGATGGCGGGTTCAAAAAGTTCAAAAATTTCAAAATGGCCGCCACTTCCGGTAAAATTTCAACATTCTCCGATTTTAACCAAATTTTTTATTTAAGAGTTTTAAATGATGGCAAGTTTAGGCGAGTAAAAAAAAAACTTAACCCCCCCCAAAAAAAAAACTTAACCTCACAAAAAAAAAAAAAAAAAAAATCTAAAAAAATTATGTAAAATCAATATTTACGTGTACATGAAAGAAACTTAATTTTATGTATGCAGCTTAAAAAGACCTACAAATTTAATGTCAGTTTAAACGATATCCATTATACAGTTTTTTACTTATTTCCATTTGTTCGGTTTAGCAAAAGTGACTGTATGCTATTTCGGGCCCCTTTAATTGCCCATTTTAGCTCATACATTAAAACACATGCCATATCTTAGTCAGGTACACAATAGTCTTTTTATAAAATGCATATTTCATATCCATAGGATGAACAAATTACAATATAAATGGATTTTAGTGTGAAATCATTATGTTTTGGAGGCCCTTCTGGCCCCTTTTTGACACCCCTATAGCCCTTTTTAGAGTCTCAATTTGCTGAATTTTTTTGTTATGTAGTACATTAGCCTAAGGTCTACCTAATTACCAAGTTTCATGAAGATCGGACCACAAATACATGGAAAATTAGCCCTTATTATGTCGACCGAAACGCAGTTATTCGGTAGACATATTGTTATTGTCGCGTTTATTTTTTTTCATTATTATTATTATTCTTATTATTCTTATTGTCGCCAATTTTTTGTCCGCGTCATAACTTAAGAACCGTTTTATATTGTGGATCCAAACTTGGTATGATGATACGTAACCATGATATCTGTTGCAGTAGAAATTTTCGGAACCAAGATGGCTGCTCTTCACGGGCGGAATGGACAATTTCAGATTTCAAAATGGCCGCCATTACGGTAAAAAATTTTAAACGTTCTCTGATTTTAATAAAAATTGATATCTAGGAGTTTTAAAGGATGGCGAGTTGGGGCGCGGAGTCAAAAATTTTGAAAAATTCAAAATGGCCGCCACTTCCTGTAAATTTTTTTAAAATTTCAGATTTTGATGAAATTTTATATTTAAGAGTTTCGAAAGATGGCGGGTTCAAAAAGTTCAAAAATTTCAAAATGGCCGCCACTTCCGGTAAAATTTCAACATTCTCCGATTTTAACCAAATTTTTTATTTAAGAGTTTTAAATGATGGCAAGTTTAGGCGAGTAAAAAAAAAACTTAACCCCCCCCAAAAAAAAAACTTAACCTCACAAAAAAAAAAAAAAAAAAATCTAAAAAAATTATGTAAAATCAATATTTACGTGTACATGAAAGAAACTTAATTTTATGTATGCAGCTTAAAAAGACCTACAAATTTAATGTCAGTTTAAACGATATCCATTATACAGTTTTTTACTTATTTCCATTTGTTCGGTTTAGCAAAAGTGACTGTATGCTATTTCGGGCCCCTTTAATTGCCCATTTTAGCTCATACATTAAAACACATGCCATATCTTAGTCAGGTACACAATAGTCTTTTTATAAAATGCATATTTCATATCCATAGGATGAACAAATTACAATATAAATGGATTTTAGTGTGAAATCATTATGTTTTGGAGGCCCTTCTGGCCCCTTTTTGACACCCCTATAGCCCTTTTTAGAGTCTCAATTTGCTGAATTTTTTTGTTATGTAGTACATTAGCCTAAGGTCTACCTAATTACCAAGTTTCATGAAGATCGGACCACAAATACATGGAAAATTAGCCCTTATTATGTCGACCGAAACGCAGTTATTCGGTAGACATATTGTTATTGTCGCGTTTATTTTTTTTCATTATTATTATTATTCTTATTATTCTTATTGTCGCCAATTTTTTGTCCGCGTCATAACTTAAGAACCGTTTTATATTGTGGATCCAAACTTGGTATGATGATACGTAACCATGATATCTGTTGCAGTAGAAATTTTCGGAACCAAGATGGCTGCTCTTCACGGGCGGAATGGACAATTTCAGATTTCAAAATGGCCGCCATTACGGTAAAAAATTTTAAACGTTCTCTGATTTTAATAAAAATTGATATCTAGGAGTTTTAAAGGATGGCGAGTTGGGGCGCGGAGTCAAAAATTTTGAAAAATTCAAAATGGCCGCCACTTCCTGTAAATTTTTTTAAAATTTCAGATTTTGATGAAATTTTATATTTAAGAGTTTCGAAAGATGGCGGGTTCAAAAAGTTCAAAAATTTCAAAATGGCCGCCACTTCCGGTAAAATTTCAACATTCTCCGATTTTAACCAAATTTTTTATTTAAGAGTTTTAAATGATGGCAAGTTTAGGCGAGTAAAAAAAAAACTTAACCCCCCCCAAAAAAAAAACTTAACCTCACAAAAAAAAAAAAAAAAAAATCTAAAAAAATTATGTAAAATCAATATTTACGTGTACATGAAAGAAACTTAATTTTATGTATGCAGCTTAAAAAGACCTACAAATTTAATGTCAGTTTAAACGATATCCATTATACAGTTTTTTACTTATTTCCATTTGTTCGGTTTAGCAAAAGTGACTGTATGCTATTTCGGGCCCCTTTAATTGCCCATTTTAGCTCATACATTAAAACACATGCCATATCTTAGTCAGGTACACAATAGTCTTTTTATAAAATGCATATTTCATATCCATAGGATGAACAAATTACAATATAAATGGATTTTAGTGTGAAATCATTATGTTTTGGAGGCCCTTCTGGCCCCTTTTTGACACCCCTATAGCCCTTTTTAGAGTCTCAATTTGCTGAATTTTTTTGTTATGTAGTACATTAGCCTAAGGTCTACCTAATTACCAAGTTTCATGAAGATCGGACCACAAATACATGGAAAATTAGCCCTTATTATGTCGACCGAAACGCAGTTATTCGGTAGACATATTGTTATTGTCGCGTTTATTTTTTTTCATTATTATTATTATTCTTATTATTCTTATTGTCGCCAATTTTTTGTCCGCGTCATAACTTAAGAACCGTTTTATATTGTGGATCCAAACTTGGTATGATGATACGTAACCATGATATCTGTTGCAGTAGAAATTTTCGGAACCAAGATGGCTGCTCTTCACGGGCGGAATGGACAATTTCAGATTTCAAAATGGCCGCCATTACGGTAAAAAATTTTAAACGTTCTCTGATTTTAATAAAAATTGATATCTAGGAGTTTTAAAGGATGGCGAGTTGGGGCGCGGAGTCAAAAATTTTGAAAAATTCAAAATGGCCGCCACTTCCTGTAAATTTTTTTAAAATTTCAGATTTTGATGAAATTTTATATTTAAGAGTTTCGAAAGATGGCGGGTTCAAAAAGTTCAAAAATTTCAAAATGGCCGCCACTTCCGGTAAAATTTCAACATTCTCCGATTTTAACCAAATTTTTTATTTAAGAGTTTTAAATGATGGCAAGTTTAGGCGAGTAAAAAAAAAACTTAACCCCCCCCAAAAAAAAAACTTAACCTCACAAAAAAAAAAAAAAAAAAATCTAAAAAAATTATGTAAAATCAATATTTACGTGTACATGAAAGAAACTTAATTTTATGTATGCAGCTTAAAAAGACCTACAAATTTAATGTCAGTTTAAACGATATCCATTATACAGTTTTTTACTTATTTCCATTTGTTCGGTTTAGCAAAAGTGACTGTATGCTATTTCGGGCCCCTTTAATTGCCCATTTTAGCTCATACATTAAAACACATGCCATATCTTAGTCAGGTACACAATAGTCTTTTTATAAAATGCATATTTCATATCCATAGGATGAACAAATTACAATATAAATGGATTTTAGTGTGAAATCATTATGTTTTGGAGGCCCTTCTGGCCCCTTTTTGACACCCCTATAGCCCTTTTTAGAGTCTCAATTTGCTGAATTTTTTTGTTATGTAGTACATTAGCCTAAGGTCTACCTAATTACCAAGTTTCATGAAGATCGGACCACAAATACATGGAAAATTAGCCCTTATTATGTCGACCGAAACGCAGTTATTCGGTAGACATATTGTTATTGTCGCGTTTATTTTTTTTCATTATTATTATGTCGACCGAAACGCAGTTATTCGGTAGACATATTGTTATTGTCGCGTTTATTTTTTTTCATTATTATTATTATTATTATTATTATTATGTCGACCGAAACGCAGTTATTCGGTAGACATATTGTTATTGTCGCGTTTATTTTTTTTCATTATTATTATTATTCTTATTGTTCCGACTTATATTTGTCCGACCAATAACTCGTGAACCGTTTAATATTAGGGATTGATACTTGGTATGATGATACGTCATCATGAGATCTGTTGCGGTGAAACTTTTCGGAACCAAGATGGTTGCCATATCAAAGATGGCCGCCATTTTACGTAAAAAAAGTCACGTTTTCTGATTTTTACAAAAATTTATTTTACGCCATATTATAGGATGGCGAGTTGAGGCGGGACGAAAAAAATGTCGAAAAATTCAAAATGGCCGCCACTTCCTGTAAAAATGAAAAATGTTCCGATTTCCACGAAAATTTATATTTAGATGTTTCAAAGGATGGCAAGTTCAAAAAGTTCAAAAAATTCAAAATGGCCGCCACTTCCAAAAATTTTTTTTTCAAAATTTTAACAAATTTTTTTTTTAAGAGTTTTGAAGGATGACCGATTCAAAAATTTCAAAAAATTCAAAATGGCCGCCATTTCCCGTAAAAATTGAACATTCTCCGATTTTAACGAAACTTTATATTTAAGGACTATGAAGGATGGTGAGTTGATACGCGAGGTCAGAAATGTCGAAAAATTCAAAATGGCGGCCATCTTCCGTAAAAAGTGAACATTCTCAGATTTTAACAAAACTTTATATTTAGGAGTTTCAAATGATGGCGAGTTAAAAAATTAAAAAAAAATTCAAAATGGCCGCCACTTCCGTAATTATTGAAAATTTTCAGATTTTAGCGCAACTTGATATTTTAGTTGTTTGAAGGATGGCGAGTGGGAATATGGAGTCAAATATTAAAAAAATCATTAAAATGGCTGCCAACAGTGTCAAATATGTCGTAAAAGATAAGGCAACGGTCGACATCTGCTATTGCTGGCAATGGCAATTCTAGTTATTATTATTATTATTATTCTTCCGACTTATATTTGTCCGACCAATAACACTTGAACCGTTTTATATTACAGATCGAAACTTGGTATGTTGATACGTCATCATGAGATCTGTTGCGGTGAAACTTTTCGGAACCAAGATGGCTGCCATATCAAAGATGGCCGCCATTTTATGTAAAAAAAGTCGCGTTTTCTGATTTAAACAAAAATTTATTTTACGCCATATTATCAGATGGCGAGTTGAGGCGTGGCGAAAAAAATGTCGAAAAATTCAAAATGGCCGCCATTTCCCGTAAAAATTGAACATTCTCCGATTTTAACGAAACTTTATATTTAAGGTATATGAAGGATGGAGAGTTCATACGCGGAGTAAGAAATGTCGAAAAATTCAAAATGGCCGCCACTTCCTGTAAAAATGAAAAATTTTCCGATTTCCACGAAAATTTATATTAAGGTGTTTCAAAGGATGGTGAGTTCAAAAAGTTCAAAAAATTCAAAATGGCCGCCACTTACAAATTTTTTTTTCTTCAAAATTTTAACAAATTTTATTTTTAAGAATTTTGAAGGATGACCGATTCAAAAATTTCAAAAAATTCAAAATGGCCGTCATTTCTAGTAAAAAATGAACATTCTCTGATTTTAACAAAACTTTATATTTAAGGTATATGAAGGATGGCGAGTTGATACATGGAGTAAGAAATGTCGAAAAATTCAAAATGGCCGCCACTTCCGTAATTTTTTAACATTCTCAGATTTTAACGAAACTTGGTATTTAAGGATTTTGTAGTATGGCGAGTGGGAATATGGAGTCATAAATAAAAATTCATGAAAATGGCTGCCGACAGTGTCAAATATGTCGTTTAAGATAAGGCAACGGTCGACATCTGCTATTGCTGGCAATGGCAATTCTAGTTATTATTATTATTCTTTTCCTTACCTTAACCATGAACTTGTCCTCAACATTTTGAGAAAATGCTTTAACCAATGAAGATGAAACTTGCTTAGATGGATGGAGGGTCACTCAGAGTTGTGCAAGAAGTTTTCAAAATTTTCAAGATGGCCGCCATTTTCAAAATGGCCGCCGTTCAAGATTTTTGGGCCCCTCTCAGATCTCGGAGATGGGTGGATGGATTTTAATGAAAATTTGTACACTAGTAGAGTGATCCTTCCTGAGCATTATGGCAAAAAAAAAATTGACGCGAACGCCGCCATTTTAAAATGGCGTCCGTTTTACCACACCCGCCCCCCAAAAATGTCAACTTTGTCCGATTTCAAAGAAATTTGATTTCTAGACTTATTTTGATGCACTGATTTGAATGGAATACTATCCAAGGCGATTTTGGGCGACTTATGTGTTGGCATCCCAACACAATCAGCACTAGTTCTTTTTCTTCTTTCTCCGCGGCATGAAACTGTCCATGCGAGTTCTCAGAAATTGCTTGACGGATTTGCACGAAACATTGTATGATGGTAGATGGGTCTTTGAAGTAGATCCTAACCTATTCGGAATTTCCAAGATGGCCGCCATTTTCAAAATGGCCGCCACTACATAAGGGTACCCCATAATTATCTCAAAAACTACTGGAGGGATTTCGACCAAATTTGGACGTTCATTGACAAAATTAAAAAGGACTTGATGGGTGAAAAAAAAAATTTCAAGATGGCCGCCATTTTCAAAATGGCTGCTACTGAAAATAGGCAAAATTTGAAAATGTCAACCGATTTGCATGAAACTTAGTATATAAACAGAACAGGGAAAGGCGACCTCAAATCTGTAAATAAAATTTTCAAAGATGGCCGCCATTTCAAAATGGCCGCCATCCAAAGTTGTAAAAATTGACCAATTTCAACCAATGCTTCAATTTCAACAAAATTTTGTATCTAGAGGTTTTTATGAATGGTGAAATAGAATACAGTGTCAAAAATGCGTTCGTTTGGGAGACATTTTGTGTTGGGCATCCCCAACACAGTCAGCACTTGTTATTAAGTCGCCCAAAACATAGTTTTGGGGACTTATTGTTTTTGCACCGTTTCTTATTATTATATCTCCCAAACACTATGTTTGGGAGATATATTGTTTTTACTCTGTTTCTTATTATTATTATTCTTTTTTTTTCTTCCGGACATGAACGTGTCCGGACCGGTTCTCAAAAACTACTAAATGGATCTTCATGAAACTTTGTATGTTGGTAGAGGGGGTCTCAAAGGTGGGAATGCAAAAATCAGAATTTTCAAAATGGCTGCCGTTTCCATGGAAATAATATAAGGTCATAATATAGGACATTGTGATATCTCGGTAACCTAGGTGCGCAGGGTTCTGAAATTTTGCAGGTTAATAGAGCAAGAGGAGCTCTTTAATAATACGAAAAAAAATTTCGAAGCGATATTTACGGTTTTCGAGTTATTCACGAAAATGTGATTTTACGGTCCCAAAAATGGGAAAATTGTCAAAATGCTACGATTTCGACAAAATTTTGTATCTAGGGGTTTCAAATGATGGCGAGTTAGGATGCGATGTCAAAATTTATGCAAGAGTGACAATATGCGTACGTTTGGGAGATATTTTTGTGTTGGGCATCCCCAACACAGTCAGCACTAGTTATTATTATTCTTTTTTTTTCTTCCGGACATGAACGTGTCCGGACCGGTTCTCAAAAACTACTAAATGGATCTTCATGAAACTTTGTATGTTGGTAGAGGGGGTCTCAAAGGTGGGAATGCAAAAATCAGAATTTTCAAAATGGCTGCCGTTTCCATGGAAATAATATAAGGTCATAATATAGGACATTGTGATATCTCGGTAACCTAGGTGCGCAGGGTTCTGAAATTTTGCAGGTTAATAGAGCAAGAGGAGCTCTTTAATAATACGAAAAAAAATTTCGAAGCGATATTTACGGTTTTCGAGTTATTCACGAAAATGTGATTTTACGGTCCCAAAAATGGGAAAATTGTCAAAATGCTACGATTTCGACAAAATTTTGTATCTAGGGGTTTCAAATGATGGCGAGTTAGGATGCGATGTCAAAATTTATGCAAGAGTGACAATATGCGTACGTTTGGGAGATATTTTTGTGTTGGGCATCCCCAACACAGTCAGCACTAGTTATTATTATTATTATTCTTCTGATTCTTAATCGTAAAGCTGTCCTCCCTAATACAAGAAAACGGTTCAAGGAAATTGAATAACACTTGTTGGATTGGATAGTGGGTTACCTAAAGGCGTGCAATCAAGTTTTGAAATTTTCAAGATGGCCGCCGTTTCAAAATGGCGGCCATCGGAAAAAGTGGGCGGAAAATTTTTTTTCATCGGATCGTTTTGAAAATTGGTCATCTGGGTAAAGCGGGTATGCTGAGTTCAAATCTGCGACCGGATTTGAAATCCGACTTACGGTTTCAAAATGGCGGCCATTTTACTACACCCGCCCCCCCTTAAAAATGTGAACTTTGTCCGATTTCAATGAAATTTGATTTCTATACATATTTTATTGTACTGAATGGGAAGAAATAGTATCTAAGGCGATTTTGGGCGACTTGTGTGTTGGCATCCCAACACAAATTATAGCTAGTTATTATTATTATTATTATTTTTCTTAGTATTCTATAGTGTGAACTTGTCCCACCAATTTAAAGAACATCTTTGAAGTTAGGAAGCTGAAACTTCATATATCAAGAGTATGGAGTGTGAAATTGTGTAATCAGGTTTTTTTGCCAAAATCAAACGACCCCTTATAGGGTAAATAGGGGCCTAAAAATGGCTCCTCGAAATCAAAGTTTTATTTTAAGCGGCATTCGTAAACCGGCGGGAATATTAAAAATCTGTATATATATAAAATAGGTACTTACGAGAGGTATCATTCAAAAAAAGAATTTTGAAAATCGGACTTACGGTTTTCAATATTTTGCAAAAAAACAAAAATAGAAATTTAAAAGGGAGATAATCCTAATTGGATTTTGGGAAATTTTTTTAAATTTATTATTTTGAAATGAAAATTTGTATCTAAGGTAATTGGGGTATGCCGAGTTCATTTCTTATATGGAAAAAAATTTATCGGCCGCAATTTTCAAAATGGCCGCCACTTCCGGTAAAAATTGAACTTGCTCCGATTTTAACGAAAATTGATATCTAGGGGTTTTAAAGGATGGCGAATTGAGGCGTGAAGTCGAAAATGTTGAAAAATTCAAAATGGCCGCCACTTCCGGTAAAAATTGAACTTGCTCCGATTTTAACGAAAATTGATATCTAGGGGTTTTAAAGGATGGCGAATTGAGGCGTGCAGTCGAAAATGTTGAAAAATTCAAAATGGCCGCCACTTCCGGTAAAAATTGAACTTGCTCCTATTTTAACGAAAATTGATATCTAGGGGTTTTAAAGGATGGCGAATTGAGGCGTGAAGTCGAAAATGTTGAAAAATTCAAAATGGCTGCCACTTCCGGTAAAAATTGAACTTGCTCCGATTGTAACGAAAAATGATATCTAGGGGTTTTAAAGGATGGCGAATTGAGGCGTGCAGTCGAAAATGTTGAAAAATTCAAAATGGCCGCCACTTCCGGTAAAAATTGAACTTGCTCCGATTTTAACGAAAATTGATATCTAGGGGTTTTAAAGGATGGCGAATTCAGGCTTGAAGTCGAAAATGTTGAAAAATTCAAAATGGCCGCCACTTCCGGAAAAATTGAACTTGCTCCGATTTTAACGAAAATTGATATCTAGGGGTTTTAAAGGATGGCGAATTGAGGCGTGCAGTCGAAAATGTTGAAAAATTCAAAATGGCCGCCACTTCCGGTAAAAATTGAACTTGCTCCGATTTTAACGAAAATTGATATCTAGGGGTTTTAAAGGATGGCGAATTGAGCCGTGAAGTCGAAAAAGTCGAAAAATTCAAAATGGCCGCCACTTCCGGTCAAAAATAAACTTGCTCCGATTTTTACGAAAATTGATATCTAGAGGTTTTAAAGGATGGTGAATTGAAGCGTGAAGTCGAAAATAACGAAAAATTCAAAATGGCCGCCACTTCCGGTAAAAATTGAAATTGGTCCGATTTTAACGAAAATTGATATCTCAGCTTTATAATGGATGGCGAACAAAAAATATTCTCGAATAAGCCGGATATAAACAAAGAGGGGTACGTGAGGGGACATTTGTGACTCGCTTTGCGATCACAATTATACCTAGTTATTATTATTAAGTCGCCCAAAACGAAGTTTGGGAGACTTATTGTTTTTGCACCGTTTCTTATTATTATTATTATTATTATTATTATTATTCTTCTGATTCTTTATCGTAAAGTTGTCCTCCCTAATACAAGAAAACGGTTCTAGGAAATTGAATAACACTTGTTGGATTGGATAGTGGGTCACTCAAAGGCGTGTAATCAAGTTTTGAAAATTTCAAGATGGCCGCCGTTTCAAAATGGCGGCCGTCGGAAAAAGTGGGCGGAAAATTTTTTTTCATCGGATCGTCTTGAAAATTGGTAACCTGGGTAAAGCGGGTATGCTGAATTCAAATCTGCGACCAGATTTGAAATCCGACTTCCGGTTTCAAAATGGCGGCCATTTTACTACACCCGCCCCCCTTAAAAATGTGAACTTTTTCCGATTTCAATGAAATTTGATTTCTATACATATTTTATTGTACTGAATGAGAAGAAAAAGTATCCAAGGCGATTTTGGGCGACTTGTGTGTTGGCATCCCAACACAAATTATAGCTAGTTATTATTATTATTATTCTTCTTTCTCGCGCCGCCAACTTGTTCCGGGGCCCTTTTGTACTTTATACTTGACCGATTTAATTCAAATTTGGCACAGTGGTAGAACCCTATGAGATGTGGGTCCTCCCTGAATTTCAAGTATGGGGACCCCCCAGGGGCTGTGCCACGCCCCCCCAAATACCCCCAAAAATGATATTTTTTTAATATGTCTAAAAAAGTTCAAATAACTACTTTATAACCATACATATTATTAATCCTTATGTTAAGACGAATCATTTGGTACCATAGGGGGGTCCCAGGGGGTCATGCCCCGCCCCCTCAAATTACAAAATCCTTAATATCTTTAAAATTATTGAGATCCCCACCCTATAACCATATATATTATTATTCCTTATGATAAGACGAATCATTTGGTACCATAGGGGGGTCCCAGGTGGTATTGCCCCACCCTCCTCAAATTACAAAATCCTTAATATCTTGAAAATCATTGAGATCCCCACCCTATAACCATATATATTATTACTCCTTATGATTAGACGAATCATTTGGTACCATAGGGGGGGGGGGTCCAATGGGGTCATGCCCCGCCCCCTCAAATTACAAAATCCTTAATATCTTGAAAATTATTGAGATCCCCACCCTATAACCATATATATTATTGTTCCTTATGATAAGACGAATTATTTGGTAACATAGGGGGGTCCAAGGGGGGTCATGCCCCACCCCCCTGAAATTACAAAATCCTTAATAGCTTGAAAATCATTGACATCCCAACCCTATAACCATATATATTATTACTCTTTATGATTAGACGAATCATTTGGTACCATAGGGGGGGTCCCACGGGGTCATGCCCTGCCCCCCTTAAATTACAAAATCCTTAATATCTTGAGAATCATTGAGATCCCCACCCTATAACCATATATATTATTATTCCTTATGATAAGACGAATCATTTGGTACCATAGGGGGGTCCCACGGGGTCATTCCCTGCCCCCCCCTTAAATTACGAAATCCTTAATATCTTGAGAATCATTGAGATCCCCACCCTATAACCATATATATTATTTCTTCTTATGATAAGACAAATTATTTGTTGCCATAGAGGGGTACCAGGGGGTCATGCCCCACCCCCTCAAATTACAAAATCCTTAATATCTTTAAAGCCATTGAGATCCCCACCCTTTAACCATATATTTTATTACTACTTATTTTAAGAGAAAGCATTTGTAACCAAAGGGAGTCTGAGATTATTACATGGGAGTCAATTGGGAAACTTCGTTTGGGAGACTTAGTAACAGTTTCACTGTTACACTTATTACTTGTTTATCATTCACTTAGTTAAAATAATGGTAATGAAGCACAGTGTAATGACCAGACACTTTTTCATTATACAGCTCAAACCAAGTAAAAAAAATTCTTCATTTCATCAGTTCACCAGGTATTCTGATAATACTTCAAGTTGTATTGAAAACCATAAAAATATGTTAAAACATAAATAAGTTGAAACATTGACTCTTGATTTGTGCAAACACATGCTGTTAGAAAAAGAATTTTATCAAATCTTTCTAAAACCAATTTATAGCGAGCACAGCTCGGAGCAGGCACGAAGTGCCTGTGAGAGCGGAGAGCTCTTCAGCAAGTTCCCACGAAAAATTTGCCTAATGCTGATATTGATTTTTTTTTGTCCGGATATGCTTATCACAATTTCAAGTGCACAATTATACAGGTTCAATGTAAATTTGAAAATAATTACCAATTTTGCTACTCGCCTTCCAAAAATTTTCTATGTAAATATAGAACAAGAAGAAAAATATTCTGATGATGATGAGTTACTTCATTTTAAGTAAAAAAAAATTATTAGTTTTTTTACATTTTCTTTTTTTACGCTCATTCTGCCCAAATACCTCGTCCCAATCTGAACGTTCTACAAAATGAACTGATTACAGTAAAAATAACTACCGTAACGATCAAAACAGTTAACATTTGCATCAAAAGTGTCCACATCATGATCTTTTCGGGAATGGGGTCTTCTAGATCTTATCTTCTGAATTCTAAACGATCTTATTGAGGTGTGGAACTCTGTAATATGAGGGTCAAAAAGAGAATCCATCTTTAACGTTTCATGGTATAGGGGGAGCCTTCTTCAACTCAAAAGGTATGCAAAAATACAATTAAGCTGTTCATTGACATCTTATGTTTTTGCTGTGCTTGCATTTAGGCAATGCCTACATCATATTATTACTTTAAATATGCTTTAATATGATACTTCAATATTTACTCAAAACCAGAAAAACAAAGGTACCTACCAATTTTTAAAGCCGAGTCTTCTGTCAGGTCAGCATACAATAAGTTTTCTGGCTAAAATAAAAAGGATTATCACAAAACTATATCTTCTATTTTCAGAAATATTTCAGAATAATATGTCAATTCAAAAAGCTATAAAATAATTTCCGTAAAATATTTTCCCCTTAAAACCCAATAAAACCTGGAAGAATTATCACAGGTACATGTAGTAGAATACCACACACAGAAGAAATTTTCTTTTACAAAAGGACCCATTGACACTGATGCTTCTGTATAGGACTTCCAAGCAGGAACAACAAGTCTGAAAATTTGCTTAAGTAAATATATTTTGTAAAACGAAACCACCCTACCAAAAATCAAATCATTCTAATTAAATGTTTTACAGAAATATTCTTCCTTTTTACCAGTAAATTTAAATATTTATTTACCTTTAAATCTCTGTGAACAACTCCATTTTCATGAAGATACTGCAATATAAAAAAAAAAATATACAATTTTCAATAAGACCAATTACATGTACATGTAGTAGAATATGAATACGGATAAAACTCATACAAAAAGTCTTTTAATTGTTAAGTTTAGTTGTTGTACATGTACTATAAAATTGAAAAACTTAATGTTTCTTAAAAAAAAACCCATAGTGATGTTTTTGGTCTGTTCCAGTGAGTTCTTCTACATTTCTTGAAGTACACTTTAGGTTAAAATTGTATTTCATGACTTGTTCTGGTTTTACCTTGCATGTGAATTGTAATATTAACAAGATTGCTACGCATAGCCATGTGTCCCCCGCCGCCGCATCAAAGTTGTATGGTATGAATTTGATCGATATATTATCTGAGAAACGATAGAAATTGGTTGTTTCGGAGACGAAATCATTCAGTCAAAACAAGGAAGGAAACGAGTGAACATAAATTTTTTTTGACAAAGTCCCATTTTTTGGACCAGAAAATCACAAATTCATAAATAACGCGAAAACTGTAAATATTGCTTCAAATTTTTTTTCGTATTATTATAGAGTACCTTTCGCTCTATCAGCCTACAAAATTTCACAACCCTGTACACTAAAGTAACCGAGATATTGAATGTCCTATATTTTGACCTTTCTTCCCCGTTTTCATGGAAACGGTGGCCATTTTGAAAATTTCAAATATGGGATGATCACCTACTAATAGTACCCTATCAGTGTGTAAAGTTTCAGCAACATCCGTTCAGTAGTGTCCGAGGAGTTGCACCCCCAAAACATGTGACGGACGGACGGACGGAGACCATTACTAAGTCCCTCTGACGCGTTGCGGCGGGGGACAATAACAAAACACTTTATTATACATAATATATTAATGTGCTGTGCTGTTATATGCCTTGTACTTATATGAGGGGGGTAGGAGGGGGTCTGATCCCGGAATCCCGAACTAATTTTTACAAAATCCCATCATCCGGACTTAAAAATGAGAAAATCCCGAAGCCCGGTAAAGTTGATATAATTCTATCCCGGAATCCCGAACTTAAATTGTCCAAATCCCAGAATCCCGAGCTTAAATATGGCCAATCCCGGTGTCCCGAAAAAGGTCCTACCCCCCTCTTATATTAAGCATTGTACATTTGTACATGTGGCATGTAAGAACTTCTATAATGCATAGTCTTTTTCAAATTCATTTGCTTTGTTGTTTTATTAATAAATATGTTTAAAAAAAGTGCTGAATGCCCAATAATAAACATAAATAGGACATACTGTGAGAGAGTTCACAAAAGGATATTCCACACTTCATATTGGATCTATATTATAAAAAATTAAAAAGTCTAATTATCTCCCCTAAATGAAATCTGAGAGCAAAGAAATTTCTTAATACACATCTCCATATGATGTACATTCACATGAAGTTTCATCAAAACCCCTTAAACTGTTTAGGAGGAGTTGTGCTTACAAGATATATGGACAGATAGACAGACAGACAGATTCCTATATAACCCGAAACTTTGTTTGCAGAGGGTATTAATATGTTAGTTGGATATTTCTTACTTTCACTGCAATTAGCATTTGTTTTACAGCAGCTGCAGCATCTTTCTCAGAATAAAATCCTCTTGTTACAATCCTGTAATGAGAAATGATGAAAGATATTAAAAATTCCTTTGTCAAAAGAAAAGCATTTTTTTCCTAAAATATAAACCAAAGTACTGGGGTAGTTGCTATTCTATAACTACTATTATACATGTAATTCTAGCATATCTATTGATGTTCATGTTCTTGTAGACAATAACATCTTTCAGATCCATACAGAATTGAGTATGTCATAGAGGTGTTGTTAAGTCATCCTACATCTTGCCTACACCAAAAATCAGGAACTGCTTACCCTTCCAGAGCACCTGAGTTCAAAGAATTGCATTGCCAATTGCATTATTGTGTTTTGTCATGTTTGATTGTTATGTTTCTTCTTGATGTTGTTATTGGGTCAAATACATGTAGTTTTGTCTTTGCTTTTAGACTTCCTTCATTAGAATGTCCCACTGGTACTTCTTTTTTTCTGTTTTAACCATAATTTTAAATTAATTGTTCAAGGAGACAATAATATTTGATTAAAACAAGAATATGCCTAAAAGACATAATGCCTCATCTCGCAATTTTGGAGAGATGGACAAATGGACAGACAAAAGGGCGGAAGAAAGACCCAAACATTATATGCCCCATACATTCGAAAATGGGTCATAAAAATTTAAAATATTTCTGCTTGCACATGATAAGGTATGTGGTATTATTAAATCTTTTAAGATTTTTAAAAAATTTACTACACATTTAATACTCTGTATTTCATTCTCTGTTATTGTAGTTAATTTACTAACCTATCAAATAATTCCCCTCCTTTGACCAGTTCTAAGACTAGCTGTATGACGTGTGGTGTCTCATATATTTCTTTTAATCTGATCTGAAAGTAATAAATTCCAATAATATTGAAGCTGATTAAATCAAATTTAACCAATGAAGTGAATGTTATCCATAACATAATTTGTTATTATAAAATGGATATTATTTGTAACTATTTGACTTTAATATAGTTTTAAAACATGCCATGAACAACAAATGTGTTTTCATTTTCCATTTCTGCAGAAATAGACCTCATGCAAACCAACAAATATCTACAAGTAAGTTGTTATAGGTTAAACTAATCTGGGAAAATCCTTTCTTTACATTGCTTCCAATGATTTTTTATATGAATGACATAATACTTTTTGACAGGATTCGAATTTAAAACTAGCTATACATGTATATGTTAATTTGTTGTATGTTTGTTAATTAAAATTAAGTTAAATGTATATTTTTTTCTCTGTGTTCTCATGTTTTTTTTAGTGTAAAACAGGTCATGGAGATATTAAATTGTTTATTTGCTTGGTCTAACCCTTACCACATTTGGATGGTTTAACTTCAACAGTATACCAATTTCTGTGTTAATTACTTTCTGATCAACCTAATGGTAAGATAAATACATGTAAAATGTAAATATGAATTGGCAGAATCATACAGAGATATGAAATCAAAATTACAACAAATCTACATGTTGAAATATATCGTTAAAATACATTCTACATGTTAAAACTTAATCATAAATACATTTTACAGGCTGAAATGTAATCATTAAAAACATTCTACATGTTTAAATACTTATACATGTTTAAATGTAATTGTTAAATACATTCTACAGTAACATGTTGAAATGTAATCAATAAAATACATTCTAAATGTTCAAATGTTTTTGTTAAAATACATTGTACATGTTGAAATGTAATCATTAAAATACCTTCTGCATGCTAAAATGCATTGAATCACTAAAACACATTCTACTTGTTAAAATACTCTTATTAATTACATTTAATTTAATTATCATGAAAGGCATTCATGTAAGAAAAGAACAGATAACAAACTGAACAGCTGAGTATTTGATTAAAGGCCATATTTATTTTTTGCGAACAACAACAAAAAAACTTATAACAATAAAGCAAATATAGCCAAACAAGTATATTTTTGACATATTCATTTGGTGTTTTAATTTAACAGTAGAGGTTTTTCAATACATGTAAATCTTTAAAAAAGGGATTATTTGTACTCCTACAAATATAGATTGAATTATTTTTTGGGGGAATATGCAAGTAAGAAATAAAAGACAGTCAACAACAGTAAGAGCCAGACAACATGGACAATATTGGCAGAAATTTAAAAAGCTAACCAAACATACAATTAGGCCCGGGTTTCATAACACATCTTAACTTTGAGGAAATTTCCTCAAAATTATTATTGGCATTCTTAGACAGACCTGGAGTTAAGATGTTTTATGACACTGGGCACAGAGATATACATGTAGGAGAGAAAGAAAAAAGTTGGGGTGGGGGGGGGGGGAAATGTCTATTGAATTTGTCCATGACCTTAGTTTGTGTAAATTATTTCACACAGTTAAAAATATCAACCATATACAACTTTTACAAAGGAATGAATTTAAGATGCTAATATTTCTATACATGTTTATTGCAAAATACAAGTTTTTGAAGAATATAAGAAGATGAAAAGCTCTTACGACACAGTAGAGAACAAATACATATATTACTAACGTGTATTTGACTCGCTTTCCTCCGCTGAAATAATATTTCACTGCCAATTACATCCAGCTTACAAAAAACTTGTAAAATGGACACGAGGAACACTTTTTTTATATCACACACCTGTACTAATATTTACCTTTATATTCACTTAAATTTCTATTTGCAAAGTTGGTACATATACATGTATTACTACCTACTGTAATGGGAGGTCATCCAACTTTGGTGCATTAAAAACCATTTAAAGACAGAAAATTTCTTTTCAGATGTCTTGGACTAAGATCATGCAATTCTTATTAACGTTTTTGCATGCACATATGTACATGTAAATTATTTCTTTGTACTGTGGATTCATTTATTTTCATCGGTACCAATTTTCATGGTTTGATGAAAAAGGATCAATTCGTGGATTCTTAAATTTGTGGTTTTGAAAACTGCAGTATACAGATCAATGTTAACTTTTCTTTTTGTGGGGCATCAATTTTCGTGGATCAAGGCCACCCAGGAAAACCACGAAAATTGATACCCCAGTAATAATAATGAAACCACAGTATACAAATATATGTGTTGAAAATGATTCCATAGTGTATTTCATTAACAATACCCACCCTTTTGTTGATACATTTCACTGCCCAAGCCTGTCCTGTACCCTTGTGTTCACATTTATGTACCACTGAAGTTGCTCCCCTGAAATAAGTCAAAATATTCAGTTCAAATCATAATGAACATGCAAAACAAAATTTATATTTTGGTGAATTTTTTATTTTAAAAAATTGTTAATTCTAATTGCTCAGATGATTCATCTTTTCCTTTATATTCTCAGCTACCTGTTTTACACTTCATTGATTTTAAGTTCAATCTAGCTCGCGTGTAAATTTTCCGCTAGTTATCACTTCACTACTGGTTTTCATATGGTTTAGACCTTTAATTTGTTCCTTATGTTGGTGGTTAGAGCAAGTAATATACCATTTACAAAAAAAAAAAATGGCTGGCAACATCTAAGTAGAAAAATTTACACATAAAGTCACATTCACCTAACACTATGCTAGACTACCATTATCTTCAGGAATCACTCTAGAAATAAGAATCCTCTAAGTCTTCATCTGTATGAAATACAATATCTATGTTATGTTTAATGTAAAGGCATCTCTTTAAAAAGATAGGCCTCGCACAAGTTTGGTAGGTCCGGCAATTGGAGTGTTTGCCAATCTCATTAGTGATGTCATATTTACTCTCAAATTGGATTGCAATAAACAGTGCAATAAACAAAGATCGATGGACAGGATAATTTACCCAAATTTCAAATCCTCGTAACTTTTATAATTGATCAGATCAAATGGTTTGGTAAATGGTTAAGTTTGTTCCCCAAAAGCTTACTGGACTAAAAAAAGCATCTAATTTATGTAGGGGATTAAGGGGCCTTCTAAGGGGTGCAACAAATTAATACCATCTGTTGGTTTAGAATAGCTATATAATACAAGAGTTAACACTAAAGTATGTCTCGCCTGCCGGCACCATCAGAAACAATTATTCTTTCTTACTTCCACTATATTTTGAATTTACATGGAATTTCAGTTTCTGAGATCAAAAGATGTTTATAGAACTTAAACATTGCAAATATATGCAATAAAAATAATCAAAGTCACTCAACCTGAAAATCAAGGTCAAGGTCAAAAGATGGGGATGCAACTGTGCTAAGCTACTACTGGGGCATATGGATACCAAATTTCATCAACCTAGGACCTATAGTTCTCGAGATATGGAGGTGCTCGCAAAACTTTTCCATTGCTATTATATGTATTGAAAATTGTCAAAGTCACTCAACCGAAAAATCAAGGTCAAGGTCAAAAGATGGGGATGCAACTGTGGTAAGCTACTACTGGGGCATATGCATACCAAGTTTCATCAACCTAGGACCTATAGTTCTTGAGATATGAAGGTGCTCGCAAAACTTTTCCATTGCTATTATATGTATTGAAAATTGTCAAAGTCACTCAACCGGAAAATCAAGGTCAAGGTCAAAAGATGGGGATGCAACTGTGCTAAGCTACTACTGGGGCATATGCATACCAAGTTTCATCAACCCAGGACCTATAGTTCTTGAGATATGGAGGTGCTCGCAAAACTTTTTCATTGCTATTATATGTATTGAAAATTGTCAAAGTCACTCAACCGGAAAATCAAGGTCAAGGTCAAAAGATGGGGATGCAACTGTGCTAAGCTACTACTGGGGCATATGCATACCAAGTTTCATCAACCTAGGACCTATAGTTGTTGAGATATGAAGGTGCTCATAAAACTTTTCCAAAAAGTTAACGCCGCCGTCGCCGCCGCCGTCGCCGCCGCCGCCGCCGCCGTCGCCGTCGCCGCCGGTAAAGTAACACCTATGTCCCGCTCTGCTTCGCAGGCGAGACAAAAATGGAATTTTAGAAATATAATTTAATAGGAATTGCCTTTCACAAAAATTATAAACTTATTATAAGTTAAATATTCAAAACCAATTCAAAGTAAAGAAAATTAACAGTTTACTTTTTTTAAAGAAAAAGATATATGATCAAACCATGCAATATTTGTTTGAAAGCTTAACAGCTCACCAAAATGTTTCTTGTATAAGCATGTTTTTCATAATACTGTGGTTTCATTATTATTTGTGGCGTATCAATTTTCATGGTTTTCGTGGGAAGCCTTCATCCACGAAATTTGATACCCAACGAATAGGAAATTTAACATTGATCTGTATGTTGGAGACATCAGAACCAAGAAATTAAGAATCCATGAACTGATCCTTTTTCGACAAACCACGAAAATTGATACCCACGAAAATAAATGAATCCACAGTATGTGTCTTCAAAGACATCTGAAAAAATCTATTTTTTTTACTTTTTATGGCTTACTTTGATAGTCATCTAATAATTTATTGTTGAATGTTGAAACCTGAGAAAATCAATATGATTGTCTCAGTTGAAACTAAACGGTGTCATGGCTCAGAAAAGCTCGTAATTTGTGCGTTTTTGATGTTTAATTGAGGATGAATATCATTTTGCTTATTCGCTGAAATTTAAGAAAACAATAAAAAGTCTTATAACGTGTATTAATAGAAATCATATATGTTTAAACTTGTTCAGTTCAACTTTTTCGACAACTTAAATTGAAAAGTTAAAAATAGAAAACTAAAACTGATTTCTGATGAAAATAATTACTACTATGGCTACAGGGGTCAAAGAAAAATATACCCCGAAGACGGATATCTTACAGGAAATAATGCTAATAATCATAGACATATTATTAGATACACATTTTCTCTGTAATAATGAAAAACAAATATTTTATTTGGACTCATTTAGAAATAATTGCTCAAAGTTTTACAGAATTGAATTCGGTTAATTTTTTTTCATTTGATTGTATCAGATTTTATTTATAAGCATACATTTTTATGATATCTTATTAAATTTTGTTTTTCTCCAATTTTTAAATAGGTTTCTTAAAATGTTTTTATTATTCTTAATTATTTTCAAGGAAAATACAGGTGGAATCGGTGCACTTCATTAGATCGACTTGATATTTCAATTGAGTGAACAAAAAGTTCAATGTTCGTAGTCAGACACTCTACCTAAAGAAGTACTTTCTTAGCTGGATATTAAACCTTCTAATTAATGTACGAAGGGGGGCAACCCTGTTACACATGCAAGAACAAACTTAAAATTAGCCTACAAGCTTAATTATATGGTGAATGTCACATATGTGCCATTTGTATTTTGTGAGTTTTATTTGCATTTAAACATGTATTTCTACAACAAGAAAGGGAAGCAATCCTGGAAAACCCAACATTGTGGTAACTAACGAAGCGGGCACCTTGCAAATTAACGATTGACATACTTTCCTAATTCAGTTAACACTGTATATCGCTCTTCGAAAGCAACATCTTTTATGCTTTCGTTTATCCAGTAGTCTTGTCTTTTCTCTGGCATTATTGAGTGGTTAATTTGTCTGCTAATCCAAGTCGAATTTGGTTGCGAGTATCAACAAACAAATCACGTGGTAAAGAAGACGATAGGTTCCGAATGGACGAAACATCATAAACGCGGGAAACTTTAAATGCGGGAAGATTTTTTTTTTAATAAAAGACAATCCCGTTCCCGAACAAAGCAAAAGCATTTTTCTATAGAAGCATATCAGCTAAAACAATCCTGATCCTGATCCTGCCGTCTATACAGACACGACTGATCTCTGCATGCGTTAGTGGCTCCCTCATGCGGAATGTTTTTCACAGTATAATATTCTCACAATACTTGTCGGAAAAAAGTGCGCAGGCTCATGATCAGGGTAGTGGGAGACGAGGAGTATCAAATCGTCTCGTGTTCGTAATGTATTCTCCCACTAGCATTAAAATGTCTTGGTATACTTTTCTGTTTTCTTCTGTCTTTGATAAGAGGTGGTGGACTTCCAAGGTTAGGCACGGTGAAAGGGCCTTGATTTGCTGTTGTGGCTTGTGTCTCTGGGTGTCGTACTTCTGGCAGTCAATTAGATAATGTTCTGTGGTCTCGTCAGATCCGCAGTCACACTTTGGTGTTGGGGCGATTCCGATTTGATGTCTATATTTGTTTAGGCGGTTGTAGCCGGTGCGTAGTTCTGTAAGAATGCGCCCAGTGTGACAATTAGGAAAATCCAGCATTGGTGGTTGTCCTACTTTTGGCCGTAATTCCTGTAGCAGTCTTCCTGTGTTCCCGTTGTCCCAACGGAATTGCCACTTCTTTTTTGTAGATCTTTTTACCGCTACCTGTATATCTGATTTTGTGACATAGTTATACTCTCCTTCCATGTTGCATGCGTCCGTCGCGGCTTGTTTGGCAAGCATGTCAGCGATCTCATTTCCGGCTATATTAGCATGGCCTGGGGTCCATGAGATCACTACTTCCACTCCGCTTCTGGACAGCACATGGATATGCTCCTTTATGTCCCTAATGAGGTCCAGGTAGTTGGTCGATTGCCAGTTCAGGGAAATAATTCCAACCGCTGTCTGACTGTCTGACAAAATGTGTAGCTTGTTGTGGTCTTTTGACGGGTTGGCAATACAGTGCTGCAGTACTATCTCTATTGCCACTAGCTCCCCCAGAAGAATCGATCCTCGTCTGGCTACTGGTTTTCTTAGCTGGATGTTGCCCTTACTCCCTGGGTATAAGATAGCTCCTGCTCCACATGGTCCTGGGTTTCCCTGACAAGACCCATCTGTGAAAGCGATGATTGTCTCTTCATTCGCACCTCCAAGTAGTTTCTCTATCAATTCCTTGCACAGTAGTTGTTGTTCGTCTGTCCTTGATTTGGAGCTGCCTAGTCTGTTCCAGTAATGTGGTTTTGACATCATCAACTTTTCACATCCAGGTTTGAAAGTTACTTCTGGCTCTATCAGTTTGATGTCTATGCCTGTAGTCCTTCTCATGTCTTCCGCTTGATTTAGGGCTTTTCCTAGAGGAGACGCAAACACTTCATATCCTTCTTGGTCATACAGGCGACCCAGGCATTGCTTGATTGGCTCATACACTGATTTAGCTTGTATCTTGGCTATTTCCCTGACAGCTATCTCCTCCAAGCGAAGGTCAACTGGGGTGATGTCGGCTTCTACCTCCATGGCTTCTCTACCTGCTGTTCCTGGTAATCCTAGGCATATGGCCAGGCCTTTTCTTTGTATTGCTTCTAGCTTCTTCATGCTCTCTTGTGATGTAATTTGCCAGACTGGACATGCATATTCAATTATTGATCGTACAAGGCTGTTGTATATACTCAGGATTTTGGTCCTTGATATGCTGGCTAACCCTTCGATTTCCCTGATAGTATGTAGGGCTCTGTTTGCTTTTTGCTCTGTTCTGTTCACGTGTTCTTTGAAGTCTAGTCTTTCATCCAGTGTGACTCCTAGGAGTTTTGGTGTTCTGTTGTATCTGAACTGGATTTGCCCTGATTGGATGCTCTTTTCGTTCTCATTTATTTCCTTTGCTGCGAAAAAGCATGTTTCACTTTTATCCAGGCTGAGGTTGATCCGCCATTGTTTGGTCCACTTCAATATCTTCATGATGTCGTCAGAAACTAGTTGTTTTACGGTCGTCAGGTGTTTTCCAGTGTGCCATATTGTTCCATCGTCTGCAAATTTGATGTTACTTCCTTTTATCTCTTCCATCATGTCGTTGATGAACAGGTTGAATAGTGTAGGCGAGATGACAGAACCCTGCGGCAGACCCATTGTGGTGCTGAAAGGTTCTCCACAGTAATCATCGAGCTGACAACATGCTGACCTGTCACTAAGAAAGCTGTTGATCCAACGCAAATTAATTTAAAACACAAACAGGACAAATATTTTACAAGAACCGTTTGCATGAATATGACTCTAATCGATTCACCCACAGGCACATGTTTCTATCTCTAATGGGGTGGGGGGGGGGCTCGAGAGCTCTTTATCTAATATATACTCGACCCCCCATTATTGATAGAAACAAGTGCCTGTGCGATTATCCCGTTGTCCTGATATAGACTTCCGCAGGTTACCACCCCTTCTTTTTAAAAGACTCTTAGACTTAGGTAGATTTAAAGTACCGAATATCATAATGACTTTTGAAGGTTTAATTTGATAAACCAGTCGGAAAGTAAAGTCAATCCCCTGGAAAAAGTGGACTGCTTCACATATCTTGGCAGCGTAATGGATAGCAAGAGTGGGTCAGAGAAGGATATCGAATTGCAGAATTAGGAAAGCAAGTGCTGTCATCAAAATGGAGAGCTAGCAACATCACACTGAATAAAACAATCAGGCTCTTAAATTCCAACGTCAAAACCATACTGTTATACAGATGTGAGACATGGAAGACGAACAAGTGCCTAGCATTGAACAAGATACAGGCATTTGTGAACAACTGCCTCAGACAGATATTGAAGATCAAACAAAATTTATTTAGTAACATTGACCTATGGAAGAAGACCAAACTATGCATCAACGAAGTTGATAAAACGGAAATGGCGTTGGATTGGCCACATTTTAAGAAAACCTGCACACTCCGTCATCAGACAGGCATTACACTGGTCACGGTGATGCATAAGGGAAAACGCGAGTTGTGACTTCTAGCAACACCTGGCGAAGAAATCTTACAACAGAAATGGAAGCCAATGGGTAGAGATGGACTGATGTCACCAAACAAGCCAAAAACTTAACTAGGTGGAGAAGTGTTGTCATTAGCCTATGCACCGCCTTGGTACCATAGGCATAAGCAAATAAGCATTTTAATGTTTTGAGCAACCATCGACCTGTATATTAGAACAAAAAGGTCTATGGAATATTGCATCTTAATATCCATGTACAATATATGGAGCGAAATGGGAGTCCAAAATGGTTAAAAAAAAAACGATCCGTAACGACCTGAAAGCTGTTATTTGGCGACTTCCATATTCCAATCACAGGGACTTGCTCCCCTCTATCAATTTTTTTGTTAGAGTCAATGTAAAGGGGAGCAAGTCCCTGTGTTCCAATTATTAAAAAACCGACCTCCATTGTAAGTTCCTTGAAAACAACCTGCGACCTCAATAATAATAAATTAAATCGACCTAGCTTACAACCTTTTGAAAGCGACCTAAAGTACCATTAAGTTGGTAAATTAGCCACTTCAACTTTTAATTAGGCTGTTTAAAAAAAAAATGAAAAGTTTTTGCAAATTTCGTTTACAAAACTTTTAATCGTCTCATTATATTTTTGACAATCTAAAAGTAGGCTAAAATAAAATGCTACGCCGAGCGCAGCATGATACGACCGCAACAAGTTGAACCCTGTACGTTGGAGGCCCAATATGGATAGTCTATTGCTTTGGTCACATGAAGCCCATGGTGGACTTACAAAGCTTTCTGACACCTGCATCCTACGGTGGACGTTAAAATGCATATTTGACACATATATTTTTACATCAACATCTAATACAAAAAGCCTTAATCATATACATGTATTAATTGACATTTTTGGCCCTTTAATTTTAATTTCTCAAAATTTGTAAGAGATATTACAAATCTGATTGCAAAATAAAGCAGGGATTTTCACAAGGAATCCAATGAAAAAAGGATTTTGAAAATCGGACCAAAAATCAAAAGGTTGATTTGATGGGCATGGCCTGTCTTTAGCCCCCTGTAGCAATGTAACAGTGAAATACATATCAAAACCATTGACACATTTAGAAGACAGAACTTTATGAGCAATTCAACAAAAAAAGAATTTTCAAAATTGAATGAATAATAAACATTCTACAACAGTTTTAATAATGCATCCGGTTTGGCCCGTTTTGGCCCTTTTTTTCTAAAACAGTAGGGGCCACAAACCCCAAATACAGAACCAACATTACTTTAGTGGATACAATCATCATATTAAAACTATATAACAATTGTCTGGCCTAATTTCTCATAAAAACGGTAAGAGATATTGCAAATCCGATTGAAAAACGCAGGCAGGAATTTTCACAAGGATTCAAATGAAAAAAAAAGATTTTGAAAATCGGACCACAAATAAATACTAGAGGCTCCCAGGAGCCTGTATCGCTCACCTTGTATTCGATGATACTTATATGCTGGATATTTTAACAAAGGACTGCTACTCTGTGGAATTATCAATTTTAATGTTCTAAAGGAAACAACTCCTATCAAGAAAGATCTTACAACTTTGACCCCATTACATAATTTTTAGATCTTTATGTGCTTAACCATATGCAATTTAAATTTTTCAAATATCTTGTATTGTTTTCAAGATATTAGTCTTAAAAGAGCAAAATTTGAAGAAAAAAAAAAAACAATAAAAAGGGCAATAACTCCTACAACCATTGTCAGATCTTCTTCAAAACTTCAGGGCAGGTAGATCTTTATGTGCTGATCATTATTACCCAAACATAATTTTAAAATCTGTTAAACATTTTTGAGTAATTTGCAAAAAACTGCAATTTACAGTTATGTTCTATTTTTAGCCATGGCAGCCATGTTTTTTGTCGAATCGAAATTTCAAACGAATATTTTGTAGACCACATACTACAGAACAACCCTATCAAGTTTCATTTCATTTGACTAAGCGGTTTCAGAGGAGAAGATTTTTGAAAACTTGAACAAAAAGCTGTAAAAATGTAAATGGTAAATTTTTACGATCCAAGGGGTACAACTCTTAAAGGAATGATCTTACAACTTTGACTCTGTTACAACTTTTGTAGATCTTGATGTGCTAAGTCATATGCTATTTAAATTTTTGAAATATCTTGATTAGTTTTCAAGATACAGGGCTAAATATGGGCTAAGTAAATTTTGTTGAAAAAATCCAGAAAAGGGGTAATAACTCCTACATCGGTTGTTGGATCTTCTTGAAAATTTCTGGGCAGGTAGATCTTGAGGTGCTGATTACTTTTGCCCATGCCAGAATTTTGATATCTGTTACGGTTTTTGAGTAATTTGCAAAAAACTGCAATTTACCCCTTTGTTCTATTTTTAGCCATGGCGGCCATGTTTTTTGTCGAATCAAAATTTCGAACGATAGTTTTGTAGAGGACATACCATAGAACATCACTGCCAAGTTTCATTACATTTGGCCAAGCGGTTTCAGAGAAGAAGATTTTTGAAAAGTTGAACGACGGACGACAGACGACGGACGACGGACGACGGACGCCAAGTGATGGCAAAAGCTCACATTGCCTTCGGCAAGGTGAGCTAACCTAGAGGCTCCCAGGAGCCTGAATCGCTCACCGGATCTCTTATGCCAAAGTTTGAATAAATTTCACAAACTTTCAAGTATACAAAGTTGCAAAACAATCCTTTCAGTGGTTTCAGAGAAGATTTTTGGAAATCAGTTTAAATTAATAGAAAAAACAGTTAAAGGGCAATAACTACTGTAAGGACCTTTTGATGCTGAACAAGAAAATTTGCTTCCGATTTTCTTTATTTCTTTTACTTTTTGAGTTATAAGCCAAAAACAATGGTTTGACCTCCCTGTTCTATTTTTAGCAACGGCGGCCATGTTGGTTGGTCGACATGTATATAATTCACAAACTTGGTAGAGGACATCCTAAAGATCATGTATACCAAGTATCAATGCAATCCCTTAAGTAGTTTTAGAGAAGAAGATTTTTGAAAATCAGTGTAAATTAATGGAAAAAACAGTTAAAGGGGAATAACTCTTAAACGGCCGATCTGACAATTTAGACCCTGAAATCATTTTAGTAGATCTCAATGAGCTAAACAATTTTGCAATGCTAACTTTTCCTCTAGCTCTAACGGTTTTCAAGATATTGTCCAAAAACTGCAAAAATGGTCAAAGATGATTAAAGGGCAATAACTCCTATAAGGAGTCGTTTCACAACTTCGACTCAATTGAGAGTTTCGTAGAGCTTTTGATGCTGAACAAGGAAGGTTGCTTCGGATTTTCTCTATCTCTTATACTTTTTGAGTTATAAGCCAAAAACAATGGTCTGACCCCCTATTCTATTTTTAGCAACGGCGGCCATGTTGGTTGGTCGACATGTATATAATTCACAAACTTGGTAGAGGACATCCTAAAGATCATGTATACCAAGTATCAATGCAATCCCTTCAGTAGTTTTAGAGAAGAAGATTTTTGAAAATCAGTGTAAATTAAAGGAAAAAACAGTTAAAGGGGAATAACTCTTAAACGGCCGATCTGACAATTTAGACCCTGAAATCATTTTTGTAGATCTCAATGAGCTTAACAATTTTGCAATGCTAACTTTTCCTCTAGCTCTAACGATTTTCAAGATATTGTCCAAAAACTGCAAAAATGGTCAAATTTGATGATTAAAGGGCAATAACTCCTATAAGGAGTCGTTTCACAACTTCGACTCAATGAAAAGATTCGTAGAGCTTTTGATGCTGAACAAGGAAGGTTGCTTCGGATTTTCTCTATCTTTTATACTTTTTGAGTTATAAGCCAAAAACAATGGTCTGACCCCCCTATTCTATTTTTAGCAACAGCGGCCATGTTGGTTGGTCCACATGTATATAATTCACAAACTTGGTAGAGGACATCCTAAAGATCATGTATACCAAGTATCAATGCAATCCCTTAAGTAGTTTTAGAGAAGAAGATTTTTGAAAATCAGTGTAAATTAAAGGAAAAAACAGTTAAAGGGGAATAACTCTTAAACGGCCGATCTGACAATTTAGACCCTGAAATCATTTTTGTAGATCTCAATGAGCTAAACAATTTTGCAATGCTAACTTTTCCTCTAGCTCTAACGGTTTTCAAGATATTGTCCACAAACTGCAAAAATGGTCAAATTTGATGATTGAAGGGCAATAACTCCTATAAGGAGTCGTTTCACAACTTCGACTCAATGGAGAGATTCGTAGAGCTTTTGATGCTGAACAAGGAAGGTTGCTTCGGATTTTCTCTATCTCTTATACTTTTTGAGTTATAAGCCAAAAACAATGGTCTGACCCCCTGTTCTATTTTTAGCAACGGCGGCCATGTTGGTTGGTCGACATGTATATAATTCACAAACTTGGTAGAGGACATCCTAAAGATCATGTATACCAAGTATCAATGCAATCCCTTCAGTGGTTTCAGAGAAAAAGGTCTTTGAAGAAAAGTTAACGGACGACGGACGACGGACGACGGACGACGGACGCTTAACGATGACAATAGCTCACATGACCCTTCGGGTCAGGTGAGCTAAAAAGCTACGCCGAGCACAGCATGATACGACCGCAACAAATTAAACCCTGTACGTTGGAGGCCCAATATGGATAGTCTATTGCTTTGGTCGCATGCAGCCCATGGTGGACTTACGACTGAGCTGTTTGACACATTCATCCTGTGATGGACTTTAACATGCATATTTGACACATTCATATATATCTACATCAACATCAAATTGAAAAAGTCTCAGTGTTTATATATTAATTGATATGTTTGGCTCTCTGACCCCTAATTTAATTCTCTAAAACGGTTAAAGATATTGCAAATCTGACTGAAAAATACAGGCAGGGATTTGCACAAGTATTCCAATGAAAAAAAGATTTTGAAAATCGGACCACAAATAAAAAAGTCGTTTTTTGGGGTGTGGCCCCTTTTTGACCCCCTGTAGCAATGTAACGGTGCAATAAATATCAAAATCATTGACACATTTAGTTGACAGAATTTAATGAGGAATTCAATAAAAAAAGAATTTTCAAAATCGAATGAAAAACAAACATTCTACAACAGTTTTGTCAATACACCTGTTTTAGCCCCTTTTGGCCCTTTTTTTTTAAAACGGTAGGGACTACAACCCCAAATACAATACCAACATTTCTTTAGTGGTTACAAACATCATATAAAAATTTCAAAACAATTGGTCAACATTTACTCAAGTTATCGCACGGAAACCAAATGTTCCCAGACGACAACGACGACGACGACGACATCGCCATAACATTATACGATCGCAAAATTTTGCGGTCGTATAAAAAGTCAAATTCTTGGGTGTGGCCCCTTTTTGACCACCAGTAGCAATGTAACAGTGCAATAAATATCAAAACCATTTACACATTTTGTTGAAAGTATTTAATGATAAATTCAATAAAAAAAATCAAAATCAAATGAATAATAAGCATTCTACAACAGTTTTGTCAATACACCCGTTTTAGCCCTTTTTGGCCCTTTTTTCTAAAATGGTAGGGGGCACAAACCCTTAATACAATACCAACCTTCCTTCACAGTCTAATATCTAGTGGTATTCAATTATCTCCCCTGCAGAAAACAGCTTATGTGTTTTTAAATTTTTAACGATGACAACAACGATGGCGACGGCATATAAACAATCTTCAATTTTCGTTTATTACGCATGGATTTGACTACTATCATATACGTTGGACATGTTATGTTATTAACGAATCTTTTCTGTTGCGTAAACAGTTGTTTATAAGGTCAACAAAAGTGCATATTTTAACAAATCGAGTGAAACTTATTTGCCGTTGGAAAAAAATAAAATGTCAACTCAACCTTTAAAAAATCGCACAAGGCGTAATACCTGCAGTACATTTTCGAAACTTGTGGGAATGTTAGGTTATTACCTTTTCTTTCGACAGATATTAGTTTGAAAATTATATTTTACTGTTATCATATAACGATCCATTTGAATTCAATGTGTAACTATGAAAAACTTTCAAGGGACACAACCAAGTTCTATCTTTAATCAATTATAAACATGATAAATGGGAGGCATTCCTATTTTTAAAACGGATGACTGAATATTGAATTGGACATTTACTCCAATACAATGCAAATTCACATACTGTTGAACCCAATTTACGGATACCGGTCAAAAAGGTAAACATGTTCTATGACATAATCGAATTCAACAGGTAAATCGTGTACTTTTAAAAAGAAGGTTGTCAAGACGGACTAGAAAAATAGGTCTTTTTCTTAATTTTATTTTGGCTTTACCTCTTGCAGTACATGTCTGAAAATTTGCAGATAGGAAGATATACATTTAAACAAATAGTGTGATTTTTTTCAATTTTTTATATAAAAGTTAAAGTTGTGCGATCCATTTCAGTTTGCACCGTATGCATTTCATAAATATCCACATAATAACATGCATTAAAATGGAATCTGTTACTTTTAAAAACTATTTTTAATTCAAAAAAGTTTATTTTATCAGCATAACTTAAAATTGGAAGAAATTTTGTACTAAAAAGAACTTTTGATTCACTTGACAACCAGGATAAACATTCGAATTGACTTTCCTATCTTTTCTGATGAAGAGCTCACATTCTATTGTTTAAATACCACCGGTTTTCGGACTGTTCAGTGATTACAAACATCATATCAATATTTCATAACAACTCAAGTTATCGCTCGGAAAGACGACGACAACGACAACGACGACGACGACGACGGCATCGCCATAACATTATACGATCGCAAAAATTTTGCGGTCGTATAAAATAAAAAGGTGACTGGTACAAATAATGATAGACCTGTTATATTAATATACAGATCTATGAAATAATTAAGCCGCTGAAAAAAAATTAGTACAGTTTTGTTTTTTTTCTTTGAAAAAAAAATTAATATAGGAATCATCGGTTCCTTGATACAATCTGTATAGTGTTTGATGTTTTTTTTAAAAAAAAATATATTTCAGTCTTGAACACGATAATTACAAATTAATTTATAAAAAATAATGGTGTTTTGAGCAAAACATTTCTGTCGGTACTATGGCAACACTTTGTCGCGATTTCGATAGTATCATTCAGTTTGGTTTTGCGTAGTAGATGCTTGACAGTAATCGTCACAAAATCAGGGAACCCATGGAGAAGTATAAAGTTTAAAATATTAACTAAATAATACAATCAATAAACTTTGTCTCCGTCCCTTTCGTACCTCTCATATGGATTAATTAAAGGTAACAACAAAACTACAGAAAAGGGATGATCAATCTCATGTGCCCAAGAAGAAAAGACATACCGGGGAAGTTGAAAATTGCAATGGTCTTGACTTGGTACAGGCATTTCACAGGAAATGGTGGGTTAAACCAGAAACCAGGTTTTATTACACCAAACTTTTCTCTTCCCTTGCTATCTTCGGGTCCGATACACACTGAAACACAACACAGTTGTGAGACATATAATACATATTAGACATATTGCGGTGATCATCTCCGTCAGTACAAAAACAGTCAAATACTAACGAAAACAACCACGAATTATTACGTATGACATGAATTTAAATTTTTGTACCAGTGGCTGATATTGAAAGATAATTTTTTTTTAAGATCGTATGAGACGTTTTCCCGTATAACCTTGGTCTAAAAGACGACCACGGAGACAACAATGTCAGGTTAAAAATCAGAAAAAAATGTCAAGCCTTGGCAAATCAAATAAGTTGTGAAATATTCACTCCATATGTCGCTGAGGTGAGTATAAAACAAAGTCGACGAGAAGAGGGACACAGTTTGTGTCAATCGGAACACCAATTTATAAATAAGACAAACATGTTGTAAATAATAAAATCAAGCATATGCGCACTACAAATCTTAATTTAAGAGGTTTTAGAATGTTTAGAACTATTGCTGAAAACAACAAAATTCCTAAATTACGGAGAAAGCCTTCTCATGAAATGGAGTATCCATAAAATGGTTGGACGGCTTACGGACTTAATGTGAACAAAAACACTGACACTGTGAGACTTTTGTAAAGCTTAATATGAGCTGAAGGTTAAAGCTAGCAACAGCCTTTATCTATCTGCAATAGCAATAATTATCTTCTTCTTCTTCTTTTTTCTGGTTCTAGCGTTCCTTCAGTAATTGAAGATCATACGCCGGGCGTCTAAAAAAATTTGAATTTTGAGTATATACATGATGACTGCCATTTGTGCAATAAAATCAAAGTGATAATACAAAGAAACAATTTGAAGTGATTAAAACTATATACATTTGATAGCTTTGGAGTTATGGGTAGAAGTTCGGAAAAAGAGCAGGTTCAGTAACCAGGCTCTTAAATCCATCAACTGTGGTGGCTGAAGTAAAGTTTTGAGGTAGTTTGTTCCATTGTGTAATTGTGTGTGGGAAAAATGAATATTTATAGCAATCTTTTGAGGTCTGTATAGAGGAATGATATTTATCATTCTAAAGGGCAAAACATGAAAAAACTGTATATTTTACCTTTACTAGTAAAGAACCATAAACTTGTGTGCAGGACACCATAAGAATCAAAGAACCATAAACTTGTGTGCAGGACACCATAAGAATCAATCATACTAAGCATCATTCAATTTTGTTCAGTAGTTTCAGAGGAGAAGATTTTCGAATAATTGTAATTATTATACCTTAATGAATTAGTAATTAATTTAATTGGATGAAATAAGGTCACGTGACGTGAAATAATCTGGGTATTTTTTTTTCAAATTCGTACAAAGGTTGAATAACCTCTTCAAATACCCATGTCCATTGAATAACCCTATTATTCACCGGTGAATAACCTTTTCAAATACCCATGTCCATTGAATAACCCTATTATTCACCGGTGAATATCCTTCCACTGTTTGTTCGGTATAATAAAACAGTTACGGCCGTTGAAATCAGTGAATATCAAAATTGTCAACCTCGCTGGGGTTATTTCCCTCGGGCTAAAGCCCTCAGGGAAATAACCCCACCTCTGGTTGACAATTTTAGATATTCACCTCTTCCAAGGGCCGTAATTGTATATTGACGGACGCCAAGTGATGGTAATAGCTCACCTGGACCCACGTGAGCTATTAATTGACTAACAACATAAGCCTGTCCATAATGGATTGGCTATACCATAAACCTATATATCAAACAGTTCTAATATATAAGGTCTATGGCTATACAACCGGATGATGAGAGCCGGTGGTGTAGTGGTTAACGCGTCGGGCTACTAACACCGTGGTTCGTGGTTCGATCCTCGTCAGGGGTGAAAATTTCATGAACCAATTTTCCGACTCTCTCTTGACACCATTTGCGAGGATGGTCTCAAGAACCGATGCTAGTCCTTCGGAAGGGACGAAAAAAGGTTGTCCCGTGTATGGGAGAGCAATACCCCATGCACGTTAAAAACCCCTTTGTAGAGTTCGATAAGAGTAGGCTCAATGGGGGCCGCTACAAAGGCCACACTCGCAAAATGATCTGCTAGCTGGAGAGGGATTAATATAAGCATTAAGCTTGTTTCCCAATCCAGGGTAAATATATATGTTTAAACTAACCGGATGATTGAATAGGCACCCTAATGTTCTAAGAGGGAAATCATGAAGATATCTACTAGTATTTTGGTCATTTAAGGACTATAAACCAGTAAAAGGGGGTCATCTAATAACTTGAACCTGTAATGACTTGCCAGTTGGGTGCCGAAAGAGATGAAAATTATTCTCAAAATACTCAAACTAAGTATTTCATATAGTGTTCCTGGCAATTACTACGCCTGGTGCGCGTTTCGTCTATTCAAGACTTATCAGAGGCGGTCTACCAAATATACTGCGGAAAAGTCCAAACACTAGGACTACATAAAACAAAGTGCAGAGAACAATAAAACTAAAATATGCCAAACTGGAACCCAAATTAATACGGAAATCAACCTATGCCTCTGTTAGATGAGCGACGAACTGTCTGAAATTGAATCCAACGATATGGGGCTTAACCTGATGCTACGTGCCATTTGAAGAGCAAATAGTAAAATTACTTGCAACATCCTCCTCCAAAGTCAGGTGTTTCAGTCTAAGTCTCATTCAACATAATATGACTGCTACTACTTTTAATTTGTATTGCATGTATGTAACCCCAAACAAGCGGCTAGTCATTTTATACCTGTACTTGCCAAAGGCGTGACTTTTCTGGGCGCTTGCTTTTAATACAACTGACCCGTCATTTAAAAATGCCAACATGTTCATGATGTTGACCTAGGTTTGGCAGTGCTTCTGTTTTCAATGTCTCCTGCATATTAATGTCCTTTTTGGTATTTGCTTCTTTAGGGAGGGTGTAAAACCCAAACAACCAACTGCAATCAGCCATACTGATATCTGAATATTTGGTTCTTCACTAATCAGCTAGAACGGGAACGTCCTTGACACTTATTTCTTTTTTTCTAGACAATTCGTTGATATAAATAGGAACGTATACGTAAAGGTTCCTGATGTAAAGTATATGTGGCTGTGCAAAGCCAATTTTTCAAACTTCTATGGTTCTTTAAAAAACTATCAAAGTCACTCAACTGAAAAATCAAGGTCAAGGTCAAAAGATGGGGATGCAGCTGTGCTAAGCTACTACTGAGGTATATGCATGCCAAGTTTCATCAACCCAGGACATTGAGATATGGAGGTGCTCGCAAAACTTCATCATTGCAATTTGTCATTCAAATGGAAAACAAGGTCAAGGTGAAAAGACGGGGGTCATATCTGCTAAGCTACTACCAGGGAACGTGCATACCAAGTTTCATCAACTTAGTTCTTGACTTATGGAGGTGCTCATAAAACCTTAACATTGCTATTTTATGTCTTGAAAATTGTCAAAATCACTCAATCAGAAAATCAAGGTCAAGGTTTAAAGATAGGGGTGCAACTGTGCTAAGCTACTACTGGGGAATATATGCATACCAAGTTTTATCAACCTAGGACTTATAGTTCTTGAGGTATTGAGGAGCTCATAAAACCTAACCATTGCTATTATATGTATTGAAAATTGTCAAATTCACTCATCTAGAAACTTAAGGTCAAAAGATGGGAATGCAGCTGTGCTAAGCTACTACTGGGGCATATGCATACCAAGTTTCATCAACATAGGACTTATAGTTCTTGGGATATGTGAAAGCTTGTAAAAAATTAACATTGCTATTAGATGTATTGAAAATTGTCAAAGTCACTCAGCTGGAAAATTAAGGTCAAAAGATGGGGATGTCACTGTGCTAAGCTACTACTTGGGTATTTGCATATATACCAAGTTTCATCAACCTAGGACTTAAAGATCTTGTAGATAATAATAAAACCTTAACACAAAAGTTAATGCCAGTAAAGTAACACCTACCATTAATGTAACACCTATGTCTCACATAAGACAATAACTATTTCTGTTATTGCAGGATTCAAATAGTCATTAAAATTACTGTTTTCATGAATGTTGTGTCATGAAAATAAAATGGATTTTTGAATGCTTTGTCAAGGGAAATAATATTGTATGTATTTTTTTTCCTGAAAATCTATAAAGCTGTTGTGGTAAGGTGAACTGTTTCTAGTACTAACAATTCACCTTGATATCAATAAATGTTTAAGATTAGATGTGCACATCTACATTAAATGACAAAGATTGTGTAAAAGTTTCATGAAAATCCAGTAGTTTAAGTGGAGTTGCAGTTAATATTCATCTTTCATAATGGTTTAGTCAATACATAGTGTTTTTGCTATTTAAAAAAAAAACAAAAAAGTTCAGTCACACCACATTTTTTGCAATAGGAGATGCATATCTACTGACATGACTGAAGAGGGTACATTACATATTTGTAATTAAAAGTTTCATGAATATCGAATGAGTTAGAACTGTGGATAAGATATGGTTATACTCTCAGTTGTATGGATATATGGAAGGACACCAATGGCATCTCTATTGCTATACTTATTACCCCTTTCAAGCATTTGCTTACTGTATCATTTCAAAACTTTGACCAAAACTCAGTTCATGCACAAAGCCACATGTAAACTCTCCTGAGGATTAAGTTGCTGTTATGAAATGACATCCACATTGAATCCACATCTTAATTAAAAAGAATATAATTTTTTAATAAATGGTTTAATGAATCTAAATGATATATAGAGTTATGTTAAAATTCATAAAACAAACAAAGCAGAAATAGCACAGTCCATTAACAGAAATAGTACATGAATAGTATGTATCACAACAAAATGAAAGACAAATTAACATTCAAAAATAACAGTAACAATATCATATATTCAGCATTAGCATTTACTAAATAATGTATAACAAATACAGTTTAATTATAGTCAATTAAAAATATTCTACATTCTCATCCCATCCCAACTTGATTTTTTCAGTTGCCTGAAAAAAAATATTCTGGCAGATTATGTTCATTTTTCATAAATTTCCTTTTAAATGGAAGAACATTTTAAAAAATCAACAACAAAAATTGCCAGCCCACCCCATGTATTTTCAAGAAATTTGGATGAGAATCTAGGAAATAATTCCTATTGTGATAAACAGGGGAAAAGACAACAATTTATGTATCTGAATGAAAATAAAATAACCAGGACCTGGATATTACATCAAATATACAAGTCTATGCCATAATTCAGTGACAGATCCAGAGACTGGGTTCAGGGTTAGGCACTGAGAGTTTGGAAATTTATTTTTCCTGCACACTTTTACCAAACTAGACCTGCAGCACCCTTTTTTGGCCTAAGTAAACTACTTAGAATTCCAATTTAAAAAAAATTCTGGATCTGCCCCTTTAAATCTATGACTTTCTACTACATTATACTGTCCTTTAATTCTTTTATTTACATAATATTTATTTTTAATAAGAAAGACAAAAACAGGGCATTGAATGGGACATTATATGATACCCTGCCACTATATAATATCAATAGTTAAAAAAATTTGATTTTTCAAAGTGGCCAATCCCAAAAATATTTTTCAGATCATGCTGGAAATTGAATTTGACCTGTATTTTATTGTAAAAAACAGCTGTGCAAAATATCATTCAAATCCCTTGACAAGTTTTCAGTCGGAAACTCAAAAATTCATGAAATTTGATCTGTCAAAGTGGCCAATCTCAAAAACTATTTTTCAGATCATGCTGGAAATTGAACTTGACCTGAATTTTATTGTACTAAACAGCTGTGAAAATATCCTTGAATTCCCTTGACGCGTTCTCAAGTTATCAGTTGGAAACTCAAAAATTCATGAAATTTGATTTTTCAAAGTGGCCTATCTAAAAATCTATGCTGGAAATTGAACTTGACCTGTATTTTATTGTACTAAACAGCTGTACAAAATATGATTCAAATCCCTTGAAGTGTATTTAAGTTATTGGTCAGAAACCTTCGGGGGACGGACAGACAGACACCCAAAGAAACTGAGGGTATAACATGATACTTCGCCCCTTCGTGTGGCAGGGTATAAAATGGCATACCATAACCAAAAATATTTATAAAAGGATATGGAGTAAATGAACACGAGACCACAACACATATGTAAACTCTAACTGCAATTAATTCTTATGAGCAGTATGGCCATTTCAGAATTTTACTCCTCATTAGCAGCAAACATAGGAAATCCTAATTTCAAAACAAGTGTTGGAAATGCATGAACCAAAAGATATCCAAATAATCAGTGATAACAAGAATATCTAAGGACAAAATATGATGGAGGGAGTTAAACCTTGTGTTTTACGAGCAAAAGCAGACAAAAACAAAAAGCCCAAAACCAAAACAAATCCTGCATGATTCATCCAACATGTCCAAACAGAAGGAAAAGGGAATGTGATAAATTAAACAGACATTTTCATTGTTTGTACAAAAATATATGATATTTATAAAAATGCTCTTACAATATACAAGTTAATAAAATTCAATAGAAAACAAAAAATACTGTTCCATATCATTTAAGTAAAAAGAAAAATCACAACTTTTACAGCAGATTTGGCTTTTTGAGATTCTGTGCCTACCTTATCAGTGAAAAGACTTTGAAATACAGAAAAAAAAATAGATTACCAGTATGTATGATATAATTTGTTTGGAAGATTAAAAGCATGATCCTTATCCTATTTTTTTAATAAGTACAATATTGTTCATACAACTTTAAAGAAAAAAGAAAATGTACGGTGGAAATCAAATCACACATGTGATTCATTTCAGTTTTATTGTAGTAAGGAAGAGTTCACACTACAAATCACCAACATCATCATTTTCTCCATACAGATCATCAGAATGTGGTTCATAAGCCTGGCCACCACTGTTTCTGAAGTACCAGTTATCTGGCTGTGTTCGGTAAAAATCACGCTCTTCAGCTCTGTGGAACATCCAGTCAGTTTTGATGCTTGTACGATATTTTCTTAAATGATCACGCTCTTTCATTCTTTTGAGATACCAGGATTCATCTCCACAGTCCATGTCTTTGCTGAATGGATCACAATATATGTATTTCCCATGCTGCTTTGCAACTTCCTCTTCTTCAGTTTTGTTTTTTGATTGAGTTTCATCTAGTTTTGTTTTTCCCTTTTCTTCTTTATTTTCCTTTGGTGTTTTCTGATCTGTCTTTTGGGTCAAAACACTACATCCATTGATGATATTACAAAATTTTCCATTTGATCTTCCATACTGACCTAGACAAGGACAACACTGGTTGTCAGAGGCTGCAAGCTGTCGACTGCCGAGTTCCTTTTTACATTCTGTATCAATGGTAGGGTCAGAATAAGCCATACTTTCAAACCAGTCTTTCTGACAATAAAACCAAGATTTTTCATGCTTTGACAACATTGCAGGACCTTCTGCCTTTTTGAACTGTTGGAAATCCTCCATGATGTCAACAATAATACTACAGCCAAGGTCAGTTTGTATATTTGTAAACTCAACGCTGTCATGCAAGCTTTGCAACTCATTCTTCAAATAGCCTGGATAATTATCTCCCCCTTGATGAGAATATTCAGCATTTCCTTGCTTACCAGGAACATTTTTGTTCTTCTTTTCTTCCCTACTTTTTCTAGATCTTCGACCACCTCTCCTTGAGGATGAGGCTCTGTATGTTTCCCCATCGTCATTATCATCATAATGTTTTCTATGTTTACGTGACTTTCTGTATTTTCTGATCCATTTTGCTGACTTTTTCACTACGGAATCTGCCACGTGTGACACTTTCTTAGCCACATTCTCAACATTCTTTTTAACATTATGATATGCTGAAGACAACATTTCATTGACTGCTGGTTCATGCTTTTTCCAGAGTTCTTCAGACAGATTCTTGACCTTAAATAGATAAAGAGACTCTAATTAAGTATGGTTCTAAAGGTTTAAAAATAGATATTAGATAGATATTATACATTGTATGGAGTAAATAATGATGAATGACTTAATGTATTTAAAGAATTTATTAGAGTCACATCTTGTTTTGTTCAGAATAAGTTTTTGTAGCTCTTTTTATTATACATTCATAAAAGTTTTTTTGTCATAAAAATCTGTCAAAGTAAAAACTGACCAGATTTTGTTTAACAGGAATTAAGTGAGCGACAGACCTGAAATAAAATCTCACTTATGGCCAAGTTATGGGACCCCATCCTGATGCTATATATCAAATATTCAGTGGCTGTGGTTAGTAGTTGCTGAGAAAACTGTTACGAAAATTTCTGCCCTGCCCATACGCCTGCCCGACATTCACAATTTTATAACTTGGATTTTCTACTTGAAATCTGACAAAAAATGTTCCCACACAATGACAGCAACATCATGATAACATAAAAAACTGTGTTTATATAAAAAATGTAATAAGAACCTCAAACAAGCAATTGCTACATTTTGACTTAAAATTTAGAAGGATATCATCTCAATTATCACCCTTAAATGATTTAAATTAGCCATTGTCTTGGTCCTTTTGTTGTTTTCTTTGATTTCATATAACAATATATTAAGGTTTATACAGACAGGTGTCACATGACTTTTGTACCTTTAAAAATGCAAAATTTAAGACCAGTGTCTATAAAGTCAATAATAAAAAATAGAATATTTGAATTTATTGAAATGAGTAATAAATATTCAATTCTTTAACAATTGCATCAATTGTTTCTTGAATAACGCAATTTTTGACAAAAACAAGGGAGATAACTCACTTCAAAATTACCCTAAATTTACAATGGAATTGAATAGTAGAAAAAATCTAAGCTGGTGACCCCCTGTTTTCTATGTTTTATTCTAATATATAGGTAAAAATATAACTTTTGACAAAATAAAAACAAGATCCTAATGTAAGGAATTTTTCTGAGACATGATTTTATGCCTAAAATTTGGCCTTTCCTATATAATCTATTGTAATTCAGGCATACTTTAACCACTTATATTGCAAAAACGAGCATAGTGACCTATCCTTATTTTTATTTTAAATAAAGGATATTAATAACATGATTCATTTTAGACCATAAAATCAAATGTTTAATGACTGAATTTTTTTCAGTATAGGTGTCCACATTAACCTTAAGGCCCAATAATTTTATTTTCCTAAAAGCTACAATGTATTTCATATTTGGTAATTTACTGCAAAAATAACCAAGTGGGAACAGTAAAACTTTACTAGTTCCTTGATTTCATTGCTAAGCTATCAATTTCTGAAATTAATGCTGGTAACCCAAGTTAATGCTGGTAACCCAAGTTGTCAACAATGATCATTCCCACTTGAGTAGTTTCTGCAGTAAATCTTATTAATGTTATACTAAACAAATTCTTAAAACTTTTACCTGGAAGAGGGTTTGTTGTATCTGCTCGTTGACAGTTCCCATGGATATTTTGGTTTTATTTAGGATGTCATTTACAGCATCTGACCAAGATTGATGTCCTGTAAATGTTTTCTTCTGATTGCTTCTCTCTTGCTGTTCTTTTTTTGGTTTCTCCTCCTTATTTGTCTTCTTATTGCTTTGTTGATTATAAGAGTTTTTCTTTTCTTCTTGCTTTTCATTGCTTTCATCAACAACATCTATTGTTTCATCTTCATCTATTTCTCTAAGAATCTAAAAATAGATCATTAGTATCAGCTTTAAAAATAAATAATGCAAGACATACATTTGTAAAGATACAAATATTAATAATGACTATTGCGAGAATGGTTTTCATAATGGGAGGGACACTTTTCAGTTAATTCATTAAGAACAGCATACAATTACTTCACACCATTTTTCACAAAACGTATTTTTAGTATGTGACAGAAACTAAAGTTATTTGCCAATCATGTTTTGAATCTGACAAAATTTAGAACACTTCAAATGCCAATTACATGTAATAATTAATATTATTACCTAATATAATTAAATTTCCTTTCTATTAACTATATTTTAATTTTGACCATTATCACATTCTACCGGGCAATAGAAAGATGTTCTATTGCCCGGTGACGTTCTATTGCCTGTTGACATTTGACCTCAAATTTGATTGGACGATTTATAAACATGAATATTTATTATCTATTCCGGGTCATTTACGTGAAGTCCGTACAACTACAAAGTCTGTTTGTGTGTGTTCTGGTTTAAACCGGATGGTCAGTCATTACTTCCATAATAGAGAGTAGTTCAAATGATCATTAAACCCATGATCTTTTTTAAAATTTTTTAAAAGTAAATGGAAAAAATAACCTAAATTTTCTTTCAACACAATGCTACTAATAATTTTATTAAAAAAATATTAGGTAGTAAAACAGTTATTGAATGTGAAGCAAGGCAATAGATCAGAACTATTTTCCCCGAGGTATCCAGATTAGCTTAATGTTCTATTGCCTTGCTTCATATTCAATAACTGTAAAGTATACATGCAGACCTGTCAAGTGTCAACCAACTCGTGTGAGACTCAGGCATCTAGTTGGCAATTTGGCGGCAAATTTATTTGATCTTTTAATTTTTTCCTTTGATCTTTCAATTTTTTGTAAAATTTCACGCATGCAGCTCATAAAAACTTGACAGCCCTGTACATGTATGTTCAATTAATTTACCTTTTCTTCTTCCAATCTTTCTATTTGCCGCTTCAGATCTGAGATTTGATGCATATATGTTTTAGTTTGATCTTTAAATCTATCATTATCTGCTCTCAAAGATTTATTCTCATTTATAAGTTTTGCAATCTCATTTTTCAATTTTGACTTTTCCTCCCCAAGACCAGCTTTCATATCCTTGAGCTCCATAATGGTTTCATCAACTGATATTGCAGTCTTTTTCTCTGCTTTTGAAAGCTGAAGTTTAAGAATGTAGGCTTGATCCTCAGCTTCCATTAGCTGGTTTTCAATGTCACTTATACGATTAAACAAGGCAATATTTTCATCCTCTAGTTCATTAATGAGATATTTCCTTTTACCATGTTCAATAATTTCTCTATGTAGATCTGCATTTGCATTTTTCATCAAATTAGACTTTTCCTTAAGTTCAGTCAACTCTTTAGACCTATTGATGAATCCTGATTTTAATGTTATAAATCTATGTCTGAGCAAGCACAAGAGTCGAGGTGCTGAAGTATTCTTAAAAATAGAATAAATAATACAAGTATTTTATGCTACAAAATAAATTAAATGTTTATTATAATAATTAATATATGTTTATAATCAATAAATTAATTACTCCTAAAATTTATCAACATGCAATCCAATACATTTCCTCATAGCTTTAATTGTTCTTTAAAAAATCATGGCATAAACTTCCTATTCAAAGAAGGCAATGAAAAATAGATGCACAGAACAAAACATTCACAAAAACTGCAAGGAAAAATGATCATAGGTGTTAACCCTCCCGAATCCTGCGGGAGCCTCCCGAAAATTTAAGCTATCTCCCGAGAAATAAATTACTCCCGAGCGGGAGACACTTAACTCCCGACTTTTAATACTCTCCCGCATAATCTCCCGTAATTTAAGAATGATTTTGGGACAAAAAATGTAAAATTTTTACATTTTTTGTCTAAAAATCATTCTTTCCTTTCCTTTTTATAAGTTTAAGAAACAACCAACGAAATTACTCAATCAGCTGATTGAAAATCGATAATTTGTCCTATTGTTTACCTGTCAGTGTTATCAAAACACACGAAATAGTGTTAATTAGTGAGTCGAGAACAATAAATGAGTTGAAATTTAATCCAATTATATCTGCTGGGTGACATATTTATTGCTTCCACACTTTGAATGAATACAGAGAGTGTTAAAAATTACGATCTCCATTGAAAAAATATAGATCGGGGGTAACATAGAAAGGGGGAGAGAAACTTGGAATAATGAAACAATTACCAAAATTACTTCCCTTTCTTTATGGAAACTATTTATCACTTTTAAGAAATGAAACAAAAGAGCACAAAAAGAAAGGATTTAGGCTATAAGTTTGATCATATGAACATTTTAAACACCTTTAAATTTGCTGTCCTTTATTCGAATTCAAATTTACACAAAGACTTTGCCTTAAATACCTAATATTTAGAAAAAGAAAAGCTTTCTCTGGTAAATTCATTTACTATGGGTAGAGTCTGAAGCTGACTGAAGTTTAAAACAATCAAATTAGAGTATGATTCTCTGAACCAAAAGAAAATATAATAGATATATTTAATCTATTACCAAGATTACAGGTAATATTACACAATATCAGTGCCTGGGAATAAGCATGGTTTTATTCATATGCGCACAATTTTTAAGACAAAAATGTCGCTACGCAAAATCTCCCTGAAATTAAAACTGGTTTCAGGGAGATCTCCCTCATTGGAGTCCCAAAAGGTTAACACCTATGAAAATGATCCACATTCATTGGTTTTTTTTAATAGTTAAGTTATTGACACCCTTTTTGATTGCACATGGACCATACAAGGCATTTGGTTTTTGTGTGAAGAAAGTACCCATTGGAAAATTTTGACATTGGATACACCCCAAATAATTGGCTCAAAACAAACATAATCATGCAATAAGTACAATAGATTCTACATGTTCTAGTAGTGTAACGATTCATCGGTGCATCACGATATTTTATCCCACGATCCAGATATCGATAATGTGTTTGACTTCGCGATTCCAATCCGATCCAAAATAATGTCCTATCCGTCTTTGTTAAGGACTGAAATAAAATACTTTGCTTGAAATACTTCGGTTTACTGTCTATTTAACACATGAATATAATACTTCTTATAAAATTAACTTTGATTTGCAATGATGTGACAAGCAGGTCTTTTGTACAACCAGTCCGATTTAACTCGATTGAAGTGTGCAAACACAACAATGAAAATTTGCGTCGTCATGAACAACCAATTGGTTACAAAAAACACAAATTGTCACAGTAGGAAAACCCAATCAGATGGAAGCTGGGTGCAACGCCAGTCAGACCATTCATCAATATCCAATCAGATTTAATGTTTGCAGGATCCATTCGACAGGTCCGTTATGGAAAACCACATGTTTTTTAAAAGTATCTTAGTAATCAGCCAATCGTGACGACGTAAATTTTAATTGTTGTGTTTGCAAAATTCACTTTACACTACAATCGAAAGTCCATAGTTTAATCGGACGGATTGTACATGTAAGTAATGGAAGTAATTGGTATTATGATATGGATCGGATCGTGAGCCAGGTATCGTGATCTGTATCGGATCGTGGGAAAGTGGTATCGTTTCACCCCTAATAGATTCCAATTTCAGATTTATGCCTTTTCTCTGACATTAAACTTTCTTTCTGAACACCAAACAATCAATAAGACTACATGTATAAATACTGTATAATTTGTTTTTTTCACGGGTATCTAATTTTTTCTTTCTGCAGTATTTTGCAACTCTTGAAAAATTTAACCAGCAAAAATTTATTTCTTTAAACAGTTTATATAAATCATACATTGTGTTAGCAGAATAAGTTGTAATTGTACTTCGCAGGGAAAAGTAACACTACCCAAACCAAAGCTCTTCTTTTGAGGAGCCTAAGATGGTGTAGTGGTTACAACCTCTGTTCTGTAAGCTAAGCACTACATGCAAAGGATATGATGGAGTTTCTACTTGCTTTAGACTCATAAATTATATACTCCCATATAAGTAATCCATAAAATTGAATTCCAAAAAAAATATTTAGCTCCCGCAAAAAAACAACTCATACAGTATAAAAGAAAAAAAACCTAGGACACGTACCAAAAGTAGAATTCCGGCCTGTCCACGATGTACTGGGCAATCAACTTCATCCTGCTTCAGTTCTGTTTCTATACCACTATCTATTTCTTGAAGCAACCCATCAATATTCCCAATAAAGTTTGTCTTAAATTGCTGTTTCATTGTAAATATTTGCTGATCTTTGACATCCAGTTGAGTCCTCATGTAATCATTGTCAACACAGCAAGATTTAAGATCACTGTTATATCCTATAATTTAGAACATTTATCTGTACATCTAAAAGTCCAACATAAAACAAGAATATGTCAAAAAGACATATGTCCTGATAATGTACATAGCTTTTTCTGTAATCTTTAAACCATGAATATGAGATGTACGATTTTCAATGATTTTTTTTGGGTACCATGTCAGATGCATATGTGTATTGAGTTTCATGCTGACATTGTACTTCCTTAATGAAGGTACACCAAATTTGAGACAAATTTTAACAAACAAATAGACCCAATCATAAAGATATTCCTCTGTGCTTCATTGGTAGGACAGGCATAAAAAATGTTTTACATCTAAGTGGCACATAAAAAGTATAACAGATTATCAGTAGGGGGAGGTTTGGCCCAAACAACTAGTTTAACCCTGCCACATGTTATGGGTATTTCGTTTTTAATTTTGGGATTGGTTTTGAATCTTATGTACTGTATTTTTAGCCTTTGGCCAATTTAATGCAAGATGGCGAGTAGCGTCCTCTCGTTATGTTGAAGACTGCTGGCTGTTTTCCATTGTGATTTTTTAAATTGTAGTTCCTTCATGATTGTTGTGTTGTATACACTTATTCCACATCTCTTTATATCTTATTTGTTTACATTTCATTAGTGCATAAAGTTTTCAACAAGCAATCAAATCATTATCTACACCACTCAGTGTTTCCTGGTCAATGTTTTTGTGTAAGTGAATCATTATTGCATACTGTAAACATGAACATGTTTGAAAAGTTTATATTTTTGCATTTTGTAAATGTAATCTTTGGGGTGGGGAATGAATTGATGTTTCATGAACTTTCTTGTTTTCCCCAGAAATTGTAAATGGTATCCTGGTATTTCCAATTCTCTAAATAGAATCTGTGGCTTATAATGACAGCATCACATTTCCTATAGAAGATAGCATCACATTGCAAAGATGCTTTAAGGGGCTGGGAAGAACACTGATTATTCATGTTCTTTGGTTAAAGAATAAATTATTCACGTTGGGGACATTTTCATAGCTATTTTGAGACTGCAAATTTTGTGCAAATAACCCTCCCACAAAAAATTTCCATGATAACAATACATTAAGTTAAAGTATTCATAGAATTTACATTGCACTTTTGCTGTTCTCCATACATGTTTTCTTAAATGTTGGGAGTGTGTACCTTTAATGAATCCAAAGAGGAATGCAATAGAACCAACAATGAGTATGGCGGAGGCCTCCACTACAAAGTACCAACATGGCTCTCTTCTACTCAGTCTTGAAGCTTCCCTTGAATTTCTAAAGGAAACTTGTATCTCTTCCATGCGTTCTGAAATGTAAAACATTACAGTAAAATTGAAGCCGTACTTGAATTATTAAATATTATTTTCTTCCAAGCATGAGTCAGTCTAGGTTTGAATTATAAACACCATTCCATTTTTTAAAAAGCAATGGTCTTGTTTATATAGAAAAAAAAAAATATCTCCCCTGAATGGTTTCAAATCTTCATGCACATTTTAACTTGATGTTTTCCTTTGTTTTAAGTTGTGCTTAAAACCAAAGGCTGATTGAAAACCGGGGTGCCGAATGGGCACCATCCAGTTTGACAGAAGAATTTGGTTAGGAACAAGAAACAAGAGTAAAATTGTGCGCCCACCCGTTTGAAAATTCTGGATCTGCCACAGATGAGGTATATTGACACACATGTAGACCCCTATTACCCAACATGCACAACAAAAAAGATTGAGATAAATAAAATAACATCCATGATCATGCCAAACGCTTTTTTCTAGGTAATAGTGTTTACAAAGCTGAACATTATGTATGTATTTTATTCTGGGGAACATTACAGGAGGGGGCAGCAACCACTGGTCCCATTGAAGGCAGCTGGATATTTCCCTTTGTGTATATTTTAATTGCTGCTGATTTATATTATGTAGATTGGGTGTGTGTTGTGCGTGTTGGTGTTTAACACCCTATATCGACGCACCTGGGCCATGTAGGGCAGTCAGTGTTTAATGGTGGAGGAAACCGGAGTACCTGGAGGAAACCATCGACCTTGGGCAGATGTAGATTGGGTCCCATACACTTATTCCACATCTCATTTATAGCCATTACTTTGGGAATATTTTAGAAAGTTTACCTCTCCTGTTTACTACTTCTCCACCTTGGTTGGCATGCCCATGATTGGTGACAGGTGGTTCATCTCTGTTTTCATTAGTCCCATCATTCATTTCATCGTTTCCAAGGAAAGAAAAGTTAGAGCTGGTCATGCTCGATGTTGTATCATCATGAACATTCTCAGACGCCTCATCTACCCTGCCATCTTCCTCTGACTGAAGCAGGCTATGGTTATCTTCAGTGATTGGATTCTCAGTATTTACTACCTGCTCTATAGAATCATACACCTTATTCTCGAAATTAAGAAGTTCTGGGATGCTTTCATCAGATGAGCTAGAGTTGCTGGGAAAGGATATGCTGTCGAGAACTTCTGAAACCATACTAGGTGTAGATACATGAGAGGCTGGTGCATCCACATCATTCTGGTCATCTGATGTTGTTAGGGTTTCTTCAGGTTGAACATTTTCTATTCCTTCTCTAGCACTAGCAATTTCTTCTACAGCAATGTTGTTTTCAGATAACAACTTAGCTTCTGCTTGTCCATCTTCTTCTGTACAGCTTGGGCTTCTAGTTGTTTGAGAACTTTGGGAGGCATTGTTTGATTCTGTAGCATTTTCTTCTCTGGTGCTTCCTTGAGAGTCATCTTCTTTGCTGACCTGATCAAATTTTACTTTGGTAGGTTGCTTATTTTGTGTTTTGCGCTTTGCTGGTACTTCTTTTTCATCTGAATCCGATTCAGTCGAAATATCTTTAATTTAAAACAGATATTGCATCAAAAGACATTCATTTAACGATGAAACTAGAAAACAGACACAAATTTCAACTTTAACCATCTAACAGTATCCACATATATGCAAATAATCAATAAAACAGATTAAAACATAATCATACATGTGTATTTTAATAATTATAACTATCATAGGTTTCATCATACATGTAAATTTATTTCGTGGGTGGATTTTTGCATTATACATCATACATGTAGGGCTAATTGCAAGATAGCAATCAGTAACCACTTCTTCATTTATTATACATTTATAGAACATTATATAACAATGCATTTTACAATCATCACTAAATGATGAATGGATGAAAGTTAATGTGAACATTGTACATACATTGTGTAGAAATGGTGATAAATTGCTAATTTCAATGTTTTAAATAAATTGTATTCATTGGATGCAGACTAAACAACTTCTTATTTAAAAATAGAATATATTTCAAAACAAAAACAAGTACCGTTAAATTGATTTAAAACCTTAGTTTTTGCTAATTAAATGTACCTTTTGATCGTAGCCTAAGAACAAAGAATGGGCCAGACTGACTTCCTGTAACAGAACTTTTATCTGCTAGAGATTCATCATCTGATGACAAAAGCTCTATAGAACTTTCTGAACAAGACATCTCCTCTTCACTCTGTAAACAATAACACTTAGCATTTTATCTACATGTTAATTAATCTTTCTTTCGTTTTACTTGTCTTTTTGATGTTTTATGTTCCTTGTTTAAGAAGGGGGTCTATCTATGACTATTTCAGGACTTGATTTGAATTATATGCATTTTATTTAGACCATGGTCCAATTGAATAACCGCAAGCAGTGCCTACTGCCCCCATTGAAGGCTGCTGGCGGTTGTCCATTGTGGTTTTTCTGAATTGCCGCTTGATTGTAGGCTGTGTCGCGTACACTTATTCCACATCTCATTATTTTCTAATCAAATGCATGTTAAACTTCTCAAACTTTTCCAGAAAAGATGGGCAGGGTTAGCCTCAGCACAAGAGTAGACTAGGAGAGAAGGAAAATGTAAAAGGTGACAAGAGAAATCAGGAACAAAGGACATTATATATAGTTAGTAGAATTTGTCAAGAAGGGAAGCTAAGTCTAAGGCAGGGAATCTAGGATATATGTGCAATAATTACTTTGTCTGCAAATTGCAATCCCTTTATTAGTTGTATTTACACTTGCAAAAATAGTAGGACAAAACCAGAATTCTAACATAAACAGTTGGGCACATAGACAATATAATCTGTCTTTCGGCAAATATTAGTCAGATTTTGATAAAACTTTGATAAGTACAACCTAAATTGGTACTTATTCATTAAGGGCCTTAATTGAAATAAATAACACTACCTCAAGTTCACCATTCTTTGTGACGACAGCCCACTCACTATCATGGCTATTGCTTGATTCCTCTGACGACATCTTCACTGCTCAAAAGGTTGAGAAAAGAACAATAAATTTGCTATATTTGATATTCTTTTGTAAATTTGTTATTGGTTTCCCAAGTATTTCACTTTGTACTATCAAATTATTGCACAATGAAAGATTTCCTTAACAAACAATCTGAATACGTATCTTGTTTTTAAAAAAATATATTTGTAAATGGTCAAACCATATTTCATTTTGGTCATTTCTTTCTAATTAAATTTCATGTATACCAGGGTAGGAAATTTGCTGAAAAAGTAACCAGCCTTGAATTGAAATTCTACCTGTTTTTACCATATAGCCAGTCCAATTTTCATGAATTTTAACCAGACTGCCAAAAATTTACCAGTCTCAGGATAGTGATTGGGCTATTATTTCTCTGTGTATACTTTTAATACATTAAAAACAGCTGTTATCCTGAGTTGATATGAAGTTCACTTAAGAGCTTGTGTTGTATGTTGTGCATACACTGGCTTTAAATAACTTGACAGCAAAAACAAATATAAAAAAAATGAAGGTCAAATTGCCATTTGTTTCCTAAGCTAAAAAGTGTAAAGCACCACTTTCTAAATGCCCACTTTTACAAGCATGTATATTCAAGAAATATATTCATATGCATATCTTTATTCAAGCTTCAATCTTAAAACCCCTAATTTGGTTTAATCAACAAGGTCAATGCTAATTGCTAACCTCCTGACCTACTTTGTTTGTACTTGATCAATGGTCTTGGCTTTCGCTGTAAAATTTTCATAATACAGTTGAATATGTTATTGTCATTGTTAAAACCAATGATTCTACTGTGATAAGATATAAATTGCACAATAATTAAGCTGAAAGAATAAGAAAAACTTACAATCATGCCAGTATTATTACCTAATCTGTCAGTTTGTTGTCATTTCTTCCATGTCAAAATATCAACAAAACCACGTGATAACGGTAAATGCTGACGATTCGTTTGTTTCGGATAGATTTATATATAGCTCAATGTGGTTCTTCTTGATTCAAAGAATATGCTAAATAATCTCACGTAAAAAATAAGATTTTTCAAAAATTAATGTGTGCAATTAACAAGAGCTATTTAAAAGGTCGAAACAATAATGAACAAATTTGAACCAATCAAATATTGACTTGTATGCGGGAAATTTGCCAAAACTAAAAATAGCTCAATAATCATATCTATTTATAGAAATCATCACAAACAAGAGGCTCCTGTGAGCTTGTCCCTTTTTAGCTCACCTTGACCGAAGGTCCATGTGAGCTATTAATTGCTATCACTTGGCGTCCGTCTTCGTCGTCGTCTGTCGTCGTTAACTTTTCTTTGAAAATCTTCTCCTCCGAAACGACTGCAGGAATTGCTTTGAAACTTTGTACACTTCATCTACCAAGATTGCACAAATGGGGTCCGCCGTCCAAACAACATGGCCGCCGTTACTAAAAATAGACCAGGGGGTCAGACTACTGTTTTTGGCTTTGTAAATCAAAAAGTATGAGAGATAGATAAAATCTGATGCCACACTACCGCTTCAGTATCAAAAGCTCTACAAAAGTCTCCTTTGAAGTCGAAGTTGTCAGATAGCCCCTTTTAGGAGTATACGGCTCCTTAAAGGTGAAAAATATCATTTTTTTCATATTTTTGGCTCATAGAATGAAAACCATTACAGAAAGAGAAAAGTTGTTGCTTTCTAAATGTTCATGCAGCTCATTAATTTAGCTCTACAAAAGTCTCCATAGGGTCAAGATTGTCAGATGATCCCTTATACGGATTACGGCCCCTAAAATAACGTTTTTTCATGTTTTTGGCCTATGGAATGAAAACTATAGCAGACAGAGATAAGCTGTTGCTTGCTTAAAATGTTCAGCTCATTTAGCTCTACAAAAGTCTTCATAGGATCAAAGTTGTCGGATGACCCCTTATAGGGACTAAGGCCCCTAAAATGATGTTTTTTCATGTTTTTGGCATATAGAATGAAAACTATAACGGATAAAAAAAGCTGTTGCTTGCTTAAGTGTTCAGTTCATTTAGCTCTACAAAAGTCTCCATAGGGTTGAAGTTGTTACATGACCCCTTATTGGGGTTACGGCCCCTAAAATAACGTTTTTTCATACTTTGGCCTACAGAATGAAAACTATAGCAGATAGAAAAAAGCTGTTGCATGCTTGCTTATTTAGCTCTACAAAAGTCTTCATATGATTGAAGTTTTCAGATGACCCCTTATAGGGGTTATGGTCCCTAAATAACGGTTTTTCATGTTTTGGTCCTACAGAATGAAAACTATAGTAGAACAGAAAAGCTGTTGCTCGCTGAAATGTTCAGCCCATTTAGCTCTATTTAAGTCTTTATAGGGTCCACATCAAGACCAGGTGAGCGATTCAGGCTCCTGTGAACCTCTTGTTTATCTAAAGGGCCATAAGTTGAATGAGAGGTCACCCGTCAACACTAACTCTGCAGTTTGCAAAGACTTTTGTAGAGCTAAGCTACATCAACGACAACTTAATTTTTTTTAAACTGCAAAAGAAAATAAGGAAATGGGTGATATCTCCTACATTGGTTCTTGTGTCTTCTTTAGTGCAGGTTGATCTTGAGGTGCACATCACTTTTATCCAAAATTTGCTATCTGTGACTGTAATTTGAATTAGTTGAAAATAAGATAGTAGGTCATAGTATATTTTCTAAATTTGTGTTACTCCACCTGTAGCTCGTATTTTTTTTTTGCTTTTGTTTTCTGCTTCTTTCTATGTTTAATTTTGATCACTTTGGGACACAAATATACGCATTTTGTATGTTCCAGGCTGCCAGAGAATGCAAGCCAACTTCCAGGCTGCTAGAGAATGCAACTTCCATCTTGATATATTAAGTTAGAATAAAGATTGGTTATTAGGAATAAAGTGTATCACAAGGTTGTCAGTTGCGATAATCTTTATGAGCAATCAAGAATTTTGAAAGTAAATACATAGTATGCTTATCTTAAACAAAATATTGTACTGAAGCGGGTATCAACAAATGGATTAATTACTTCTTTGCAGCTGTTCAAGCATAATATTTTGACGAGCAACCTCTCAGTGGCAGGAATTTTGTGAGTAAATACATACTATGCTTATCTAAAACAAACGATTGCATCAAAGCGGGTGTCAACAAACAGATTACTTCTTTGCAGCGTTTTGACGAGCAACCTGTAAGTGGCAGCATTTGAATCACATAGTTATATATATAAATGAATACATGTACTTACTTTTTGAGTCAATGATACAAATTAGCTCTACTTTATTATTCTTTAGAGGAACTAAATCTGAATTAATCAGATTGCAGAGGAACTATGCTAACACCATAATATGTGTATTATGTTAATATATACAACTAAATCTTATTCAAGATATGATTCACATAGGAAGCACTGAGTGCTTGCCGGTTGCTATTTGAATCCTTTAAAACTAATTTTGCTTCTAGAATCTAGATTAATATTTTTTATCTACCATTAGTAATTTCTTCTATTTATTAATATGCATTTTTAAATCTACGTTTGTAGCATTTTCACATTTGATGTATATCAATTTGTGCATGAACACGTACATTTTTGCCAATTGATTGGGTTTTTTTTAAATTAAGTTTCAAATGATTGCTCCAGATTGAGGCTTAGACAAATCGCATTGAAGACTGAGAACTGACTGGTTTCTTTTTAAATTTATCGTTAATATTTTAGGTTATGCTTTTATTCAAAATCTCAATATCTTCACAACTGTTCTCAAAACTCACAACTTAATCATATAACTCATAACATTTCTATTAAACCTTTGTTATGCATTAGAGTATGAAATATAAAATCGGTAACTATAAACAATTCAGCTACAATGTTAATAAAAAGATTCAATTTTGATGAGCTTTGGAGCTTTTGAGCAAAACAGAAAATGAGGAAAGGGTCTTGAACGGTGCAAAGATGGGATTTTGTGATTTTTTTTTCCATATAAAGGTTACATTTAACAAAGCAATACAAGCATAAAATATAACTAAGCAACAAGCACAAGATAAAGACTGGACATATACAATACGTATGGTAATGTATATATGGCGAGCACTAAAGAATAGAATAGGATAGGATAGGATCAACTGTGGACGCTGGTTTCTTCAACCACTGTATCCACCTCTTGGTCATTTTGACTGACTATTTCTATTCTGTCATTTCCGGGTTTCCGACCTCTGCTGGTGATGTCTAGTTCAGCTTGGTGGTCAAATTTTACATCCTGATGTTCCCAGTGTTTGTCAAGATAGATCTCCTATCTGTTAACTGCCGCTTGACTGTTTTGGCATTTATAACTTCATTTGGTAGGCTATTCCAAACATTAACTATCCTGTTTGTGAAGAAATAGTTCCTGATGTTGAGTTTGGATCGGTATTTTTTTTTCAGTTTCTTGTCATTTCCCCTTGTTGTGGCATTATTGTCCAGGTCGAGTAGCCCTGTAGTGACCTCCTGGTCATAGATACCCTGGATTATTTTGAAGGTTTCTATCATGTCACCACGGAGGCGTCTATACTTCAGAGTGCCTTAGGCATTTTGAGTTTTTTAAGTCTTTCCGGGTATTCTAGGTCTCTAAATCCAGGTATCTGTTTTGTTGCTCGTCGTTGCACGTTCTCTATGCTCTCAATGTCTCTACTTTTATAGGGGGACCATACCGACGCAGCATATTCCAGATGTGATCTTACTAACGCTTGGAACAGGTACCTGAATGATGTTATATCAAGATATGTATAAGTTCTTCTTATGAGATCCATAATGCTGTTTGTTTTATTGACTTGTTGCTGGATGTGTTTGGAAAAGGACAGATGTTCGTCCACCAGCACTCCTATGTCTTTTTCACCCTCTGACTTTTGTAGTGTGACTTCCTTGCCGTTGTCATTATAGGTATTCCCTTGATGTTTCGGGTTTATTCTTATGGCTTATTGTGACAACTTTACATTTGTTTGGGTGGAATTTGAGTAGCCAGGTATTTGACCAATTTTGTAGAATATGTCAAAGCAAAAGCAAAAAACAAAAACATATCAAATACAAAACATATACAGAAAACAACAGAATATACAGAACATTAACATATGGAGTTATAGTTTTGAGAACATTTTGACCAATGTGGACCCTATTTTCGTAGTACCAGTGACTGTCACGTTTAAAGAATAGAAAAACAAAAACAGATAAAAAGGAAAAAGCAAATATCAGGAAAAGTACATATGCCAATCTAAACCTATATATGAAGTAATAATTAGTAAATAAAACAAACAAACAAATACATGTGCAAAAGCTTCAACTTCCCCCGCCTTTTACAACTTTTTGAAATTTAAAGTCTGGATCGGAAAGTGCATACATAATTTGTTGTCGTTCGGATCTCAATGCTTTCGGGCTTTATCCTCTGTATCTCATATCAGTGTTTTTATTTTGAAAATGCAGCAGGTGTTCAATGGAATTTATCAAAATACTTTCACTAAATAATGAAAGATGGAAGTTACATGTGGTCTCTTATCAAATTTAGTCCAAACCAAATCAATCGAACGAGTTCTTGCTCCTATTGCATCACAGGTAACGCGTCAAAATTTGGGCAACTGGGTATCGCTGATGGTCAAGCTTCTTCAACACGACAACCGACCCCACGACAACAGGTTGGGGGAAACCCAAAATGGGATATTATTGACAATTTTTGGGTGGAGTCATTTGATCAGGGTTTCACCAAACCTTTTCGAGTAGAGGGGGAAAGTAAATGTTTGCCACAATAATGTACGCAGTAGAGAAAGTCCAGAGACAGGCTGCTGTATTTGTAACTGGAAATTACCAACGAACCAGTAGTGTCACCCAGATGATGCAAGACCTATCCTGGGATAATCTAGCAGAAAGACGAGCCAAAACAAAGGTTGTCATGCTGTACAAGATCATCAACCACTTGGTAGATGTCCCATCAGAGCAGTTCTTGATACCAACTGGCAGCTGTACCAGAGGCCACAATGCGAAGTTCCTCCAGCCCCAAGCCAGAATCCAGCCATATCAATACTCTTTCTTTCCTAGCTCCATCAGGATTTGGAACTGTCTACCAGTGGGACTAGTCCAGATCAGCTCTGTCAAAGCCTTCCAACAGGACCTGGCCCCCATCCAGCTTCTTTAAATACTGGATTGTTTTTAATTGTAAATAGAACAACAGCCTGTGTGTTGCGCTGCTTTTTAATGTAAAGTGCGAGTATACTCTAATAGAGGGATGCACTCAAGAATGATGATGATGTAGCTCCTTTCACTTTCAGACTTTGGCATCTTAGGTTTGATGGAGCTAGGTACAATTAATAATGTAGCTCCTTTGACATCTTTGATTGGGTGGAGCTACAATGCGGTCCCATTACTCGTAATGGAGCAAATTGAATTTCTTTCTCCAACTTAAACATAGCTTTAAGATGGTTAAAAACTACCAAAAACACTCTGAATAATATTGAGTCAATAAAAATTGTGGTCTAAAGTCGTAGGTAACTATTAATTTTTCGAAAAATCACATTTTCAAAATTCTGATCCTAAACTTCATTATAAAGTTCAGGATCAAGATGACCAATATTGATATTTTCAGGAAAGTCTTTTAAATTGCTCAATATATTGAAAAATTTACACTGAATTTGTCATTAAAATACTGTATTTTAAAACCAAATTTGATGTCTAATGGATTGTATTGCGCCCAGTGTGATTTTGCTTTCAGTGTTGCTCCGTTATAAGCAATGGGGCCGCATTGTAGCTCCGCCCAATCAGAGATGTCAAAGGAGCTACATTATTGTTGTTAGGATGGAGCTACAATGTGGTCCCATAATTTCCTTGTAATGTAGCAATTACATGTAACGCCCAAAGCAAATGTTGCTCATGTTATATCAATGACAAATTCTGATAAAATATTGGACACTATGCACATTTTTCAAGTTGTTCAGGAAAACATATATATTTTTCATGAACTTTATAATAACAGTTCAGGATCAGAATATGGAAAATTTAAGTTTACATAACGCAATGTTGTTTAAAATTGAAAAATCACAAATTCGTGTTATTTTGTGTGTGTTCTTCAATTCTGAACCATTTTGTAGCTTTGTACGAGTTAGCCAAGGAATTTCGATTTGCTTCATTGAAACTAAATCTTCTCCTCTAAAACATCTGAAGGGATTGCTTGAAACTTTGCACACATCAATGGGATGTCCTCTACAAGAATTGCAAAAAATTGTGACTGTCGACAAAAAACATGGCCGCCGATGCTAAATATAGAACATGGGGGTCAGAACTTAGTTTTTATACGACCACAAAAAATTTGCGGACGTATTATGGTATGATGCTGTCGTCGTCGTTGTCGTTGGTGTCTGTTAACTTTTTAGTGTTTCCACAATAACTTTAGTTCCAGTTATCCGATTGCTATGAAACTTGACGATGATGTTCCTTACCATAAAAGGATGAATGGGATTGATTTTGGGGGTCCCCCCATTTTTCGTTTAAAAATTAGGGGCCAAAAAAGGGCCAAAAATACTACTTTTTTGTTTGTTTCCACAATAACTTTAGTTCTAGTTATCCGATTGCTATGAAATTTGACAGTGATGTTCCTTACCATACAAGGATGAATGGGATTGATTTTGGAGGCCCCCCTTTTTTTGTTACAAAATTAGGGGCCCAAAAGGGGCAAAAAATTCAAATATTTTACTTGTTTCCATCATTACTTTGGTCCTAGTTGGCCTATTGTTGTGAAATTTGTCAAGAATGTTTCTTACAATAAAAGAATGAACCTGATGAATTTTTGCCCCCCCCTTTTTTCTCCGTTGTGTAATTAGGGGCCAGAAGGGGCCAAAATAAAAACTTTTTTATTTGTGGTCCGATTTTGAAATTTTTTTTTGCATGTTTGTTCTTGTCAAATAGCGGATACAAAATTAAGAATTAATTTTTGTGACCCCCCCTTTTTTCCCCTATAACTTAATTAGGGGCCAAATGGGGCCAAAATCGAAACTTTTTTATTTCTGATTTGTTTTTGAAAAATTTGTTTGCAAGTTTATTTTTGTCAAGTAGCGAATCCAAATTTGATAATTTATTTTTGCAACCCCCACCCCTTTTTCACCTGTTACGTTATAAGGGGCCAAAAGGGGCCGAAATCGAAACTTTTTAAATTTTTGTCCGATTTTGACAATTTTTTTGCAAGTTTATTCTTATCAAGTTGCAGATATATTTTTGTGTCCCCTTTTTTACTGTTATGTTATTAGGGACCAAAAGGGGCCAAATTGTAAATTTTTTATTTCTGGTCCGATTTTGAAAATTTTTTTTGCATGTTTGTTCTTGTCAAATAGTGGATACAAAATTAATTTTTATTGGCTTATAAATCAGAAGGTATTATAGATAGAGAAAATCTAAAGCAACCTTCGAATTCCTTCTTCAGGTGAAAAGTTCTACGAAAGTCTTCATTGGATTGATGTTGTCAGATGACATCTTATAGGGGTTAAGGTTCCTAAGAGGTGAAAAATAGCATTTTTTTTCATGTTTTTTGCCCACAGAATGAAATCTGTTGCAGATAGAGAAAAACTTTTGCTTGCGTAAACCTTCAGCATTGAGCTTTACAAAAGTCTCCATTGGGGTGAGGTTGTCAGATAACCCCTTATTGGGGTTACGGAACTTAAAAGATGAAAAATAGCGTTTTTTTTCATGTTTTTGCCTATAGAATGAAAACCATAGCAGATAAGGAAAAGCTGTTGTTTGCTCACTTTATTCAGCTCTTCAAAAATATCCATTAGGCTGAAGCTGTCAGATGACTTCTCTTAAAAGTCGTGGGCTCTAATCGTCAAGTTTTGGTTTTTGTCTTGCAGTTTATACCTATAAAAGATTAAGAAAAACTTTTGTTTGCTTAAATGTTTAACAATATAAATAAAGTGTATTGCCCCAGAGGCCCCAAAAATGTTTTCTTTACATTAGTCATCAAAGTCAGGTGAGTGATTCAGGCTCCTGGGAACCTCTTGTTTTCATTCAGCCAAATTTTTTGCGATCGTATTATGTTATGGCGATGTCGTTGTCATCGTCGTTGTCGTCGTCTGTAGACACTTTGGTTTCCGTGCGATAACTTTAGTTGTAGTTAACCAATTGTTATAAAATTTTGAAATATTGTTTATAACCACTAAAGGAAGGTTGGTATTGCAATTGGGGTTTCTGGCCCCTACCGCTTTAGAAAAAAGGGCCAAAAGGGGCTAAAACAGGTGTATTGACAAAACGTCTGTAGAATGTCTAATTTACATCCAATTTTGATCATTCTTTTTTTATTGTATTCCTCAATAAATTCTGTCAACAAAATGTAATAACACCTTTGATGTATCTTGTACTGTTACATTGCTAAAAGGGGTCAAAAAGGGACCACACCCAAAAAATCAACTTTTTTATTTGTGGTCCGATTTTCAAGATCTTTTTTTCATTGGAATCCTTGTAAAAATCCTTGGTTGTGTTTTTCAATCAGATTTGCAATATCTCTTACAGTTTTCGAGAAATTAGGGGTCAAAGGGGCCAAAAACACCAATTTTTAAAGTTTAACAAGGCAAATAGTTTATACTTAAAATTATGTTGTAATGGGCCAGCCAATTGTTATGAAGTTTAAATATGATGATTATATTCACTAAAGGAATGTTGGTTTTGTATTTGGGATTTGTGGCCCCTACTGTTTTAGAAAAAAGGGCCAAAGGGGCTTAAACGAAAGTATTGACAAAACTGTTGTAGAATGTTTATTATTCATTCAATTTTGAAAATTCTTTTTTTTGTTGAAGTGCTCATAAAATTCTGTCTACTAAATGTGTCAATAATTTTGATAAATATTTCACCATTACATTGCTAAAGGGGCTAAAGACAGGCCAAGCCCATAAAATCAACTTTCAAAATCTTTTTTTTATTAGATTTCTTGTGAAAATCCCTGCCTTAGTTCTAAACGGGATTTGCAATATCTTTTACTGTTTTTGAGAAATTAGGGGTCAAAGGCCAAAATTGTAAATTATTACATGTATATAAATAAGGCTTTTTGTATTAGATGTTGATATAAATATATATGTGTCAAAAATGCATTTTTTAGTCCACCACACTGACAGGATGCATGTGTCAAAAAGCTTTGTAAGTCCACCATGGGCTTCATGTGACCAAAGCAATGGACTATCCATACTGGGCCTCCAACGTACAGGGTTAAACTTGTTGCGGTCGTATCATGCTGCGCTCGGCGTAGCTTTTTATTATTACATGTACATGTATCAGTAAGCAGCGCGAGGTCCTACATGTATGTTATCATTAAAATTTCCTGTAGCAAACATGAATTTTCAATGATGGCAGTCTGGGCAGTTTTAAATAACCTTTCCTTCAAGCTCTACATGCTCTACAAACTCTCAATTGGATCATACATGCAGACAATTCCATATAGTTTTTATGGCAATATTATCAAATATTTTTTAAGAATATGACTATTCAAACCGTAGTTAGGCTGTTTTGATTGCATATTATAAAATGTGTCACCATCTCATTGAATATTATCTTTTTTTCAGATTTCCTTGTTGATAATTCTTGACCATTCAGATGGAATTCAGGCTGACATGGGGCCATGTGCCGAACTGGTTATGGAAGCAGCCAATAAGTTGGTTGAAATTGGAAAAGATAGAGCATCCAAATCAAGTGATGATGTGAGAAGAATTTTATTGTTTACATGTATATGTATATGTTGAGGATAATCTTGGAAGATATATGTTGGGGATTACATCATTTGTTCATTGTTATATTTTATACATGTACATGTACATGTATTATTATTTCTTTTGCTGATTTTTTGTTGTCATAGTGTCAATATATTTGATGTTAAGGTCCCTGCATCAAGGATTTGGAAGCCCTATAGTTTTCTTTTTTTCCAACCGTCTGTCAGCAATTTTTCGTGAAAGCTTAAACTCTAAAAATACATGTATAAGGAATACAGATTTGAAATTCTACACAGCTATTAACATGATTAAATACCATTACAGGAATCAGATTTTAAAATTTTACAAAATGGTAACATTTTAGGAAAAACTTTTGAACCCAAAAAATTACACTTACAGACGGGTCTCTTTCTGAATTTGTCAGTATTCTCGTTAAATCTTTGCAAATTTTAAGACCTAATATTAGATATATGATTTAATATCCAAACCCTATTTTCATAATTTTGTTGAGTTTTTTTTGCTCTGATTTAAACCCAGATCAGTGGACTCTACTATCTAATTGTAAATAAAGTTAAAAATGTACTAGTAACAAAAGATAACATCTTGATGTTTGCTTGTGCAAAATAGCAATTAACTTTTAAAAGATCACAGATCCAATCACAACATCTTTTCATTTTGTAACAAAGTAGAAACGAAATCCCTGAGCCTGATTAGTCAATCTCAAATATCCTAGAAGAGAAGACAAAATCAGAAATAGATTACATATCAGAGAAATTTAAACCTGCAACAGTCCTTACTTGATACATGAATGAAATGATGAATTTAACCAAACATTCCTCTTCTATTAAGAATAAACCAAATCATCTATATTATTTTCTTTTCATAGGAACTGAAAACTCAAATGGCCAGTGCGTGTGAAATTCTGGACATGTCTAGTAGTGAGCTCTACATTGCCTCACAGAGGATTGCTGTGACCTCAGACAAGGAAAGTAAAAGAAAATTGGTAACAGCGGCAAAAAATGTTCTACAAGGAACAATGAAGGTAACAGCCTAAGTTTAGACCATTTATATTTAAATTCCAGTTGATCTAACCAAGTACAACAGTTGTCTCATTTTGCTCTCCAAAAACTACACTCTACAGGGTTATATATCTTCTGAGTCATAGAATTCTAGTAAAAATTCTTCAGTAATTTTGTAGACACATGTTATGATCACAATTTAAAAACTACTACATTTGTACAAGTTTGTGCCTTCTTAAATCATTATCACATAAATGATTAAATCTTTTCCATGTAGAGAAAACAAAGAAGTACCAATGAGGCATTCACATGTGGGAGGTAAATAAAAAACCCGACAGCAACAATATATAAAAGATATGCACAAACCATTAAATACACATAATACATGTACAACTGTACTGCAATAAAAACTCATGTTGAAAAGAGAATATGATGTAATAATTTGTTTTCAAATTATATGTGTGTTAGTTTAAAACTCACTTTTACAAATGTGATTTACTTCAATTCTCATATCAAGAATTATCATTTACCATTAACAACAAGACTTTCTATCCCAAATTTGATGACTTAACTTATTTCTAAATCACTCTATCCAGGTCTTGTTAGTATCAGATGACTATGAAGTTAGGAAGATTATATCCTCTGCTCACAGAGTAACAGAGACTGTTGGTCAGCTGAGTCATGTCAACAATATGCCAGACCTAATAGCTCTGTTTAAGGTACCATAGCAGGTGTAACTGTGGCAGTTTGTAAAATGAGGAAGTGTAAATAAAGTGTTAGATCTAATACCAAAAGCTTTGTTCAATCTAGTGGAAATATTGTAAAATTTAAGAAAAAAAACAAACCAAAGAATTATTGTTTTAATATCTGTCTTTAACTTGAATATCAATCAGCTGTAAGTTCTGACACTTTTTAGAGGGAATACATTCACTTTTGTCAATCTACACAATTTGTCTTATATTTTATGATCTTGTTAGATGCAATTACAGAATATAATTTTTTATTCAGTTCATCTATTTGTTCTTAATATTATCATCATAGATTTTTTTCCAATAGTGTTTTGTTATCCTATTGCGTTAAAACTCCCCATCGTACAGATTTGGATATCAACCATGCAACATCTGAGGTAAAACTCATGAATGTGTTTTTTAGGTTTTTACAGACTGTGCCTCAGTGTTAACTACACTGGCAAATAAAAGACAGAAAGATTTATGTAGAGATAGACAGAGAGAAAGGATCATCACAGCTCTGAACCTGCTTAAAAAGTCTATTTCTTCCATGAGTGTAGCATTACAGACTTGTATCAAATATCCCAATAATGCTCAAGCCCATGTAAGCTCTAGATACTGTTTTTATTTTTACTGGAGTATTATAGATTATATAGAGAAAAAAATATGTTTTGTGTGACAAATATTAATACATGTAAGGTGTTTGATGTTATTTTAATCTCATGTAGTTAACTTGGATTGGAAAATAAGCTTGATGCTTAGCCTTATGTGTACCCCTTTCCAGTTTGCAGTTTACAAGTGAAGCCTTTGTAGAGACCCCCATTTATCTTACTCTTATCAAACTCTACAAAAGGGTATTAAATGTATTTTCCCCATACACGAGATAACATATTTTCCTCTCTTCCATAAGTCATTCTTTCAGACCATCCTCACAAATGGTATCAAGATAGAAAAGAAAAATTGGTTCATGAAACTTTCACCTTCCTAGGTATTTTACCACAAATTTTAGTGTTATTTTGTGTTCATTATATGGCATTAAAACAAGACATTAATGAATTTAAAAAAAACCCCAACTGTTCTGTTAATTATTTTTTTTTTTAATTAGAATAAAACAAGGTTAGATGTATGCTTTAAAAAAAAATCTTTGTTTAGCTGATCTAGAAAATCATACTAGACGCTCAATTTAAAATAAGTTTTCCCTATATTTAATGTATGAGCACCATTGCAGTACCTTTCCTGTCTTCAAATATTATTGAAGCTCGAATTGCATGGAAAAGGATTGTGCCATAAAACCTGGTTCAACTCACCAATTCTTGTGAATTGTTTGAACCAAGTTAGGATTTTTGGTATACTCAATTATGTATCTGATTTTTATACGACCGCAAAAAATTTGCGGACGTATTATGGTATGATGCTGTCGTTGTCGTCGTTGTCGTCGGTGTCTGTTAACTTTTTAGTGTTTCCACAATAACTTTAGTTCCAGTTATCCAATTGCTATGAAACTTGACGATGATGTTCCTTACCATAAAAGGATGAATGGGATTGATTTTGGGGGTCCCCCCATTTTTTGTTTAGAAATTAGGGGCCAAAAAAGGGCCAAAAATACTACTTTTTTGTTTGTTTCCACAATAACTTTAGTTCTAGTTATCCGATTGCTATGAAATTTGACAGTGATGTTCCTTACCATACAAGGATGAATGGGATTGATTTTGGGGGCCCCCCCTTTTTTTGTTTCGAAATTAGGGGCCCAAAAGGGACAAAAAATTCAAATATTTTACTTGTTTCCATCATTACTTTGGTCCTAGTTGGCCTATTGTTGTGAAATTTGTCAAGAATGTTTCTTACAATAAAAGAATGAACCTGATGAATTTTTGCCCTCCCCTTTTTCTCCGTTGTGTAATTAGGGGCCAAAAGGGGCCAAAATAAAAACTTTTTTATTTGTGGTCTGATTTTGAAAATTTTTTTTGCATGTTTGTTCTTGTCAAATAGCAGATACAAAATTAAGAATTAATTTTTGCGACCCCCCCTTTTTCCCCCTATCGCGTAATTAGGGGCCAAATGGGGCCAAAATCGAAACTTTTATTTGTGGTCCGATTTTGAACATTTTTTTTGCAAGTTTATTCTTGTCAGGTAGCGAATCTCAATTTGAGAATTAATTTTTCCATCCCTTTTTTCACTTGTTTTGTAATTAGGGGCCAAAAGGGGCCGTAATCAAAACTTTTTTATTTCTGATTTGTTTTTGAAAATTTTTTTTGCAAGTTTATTTTTGTCAAGTAGCGAATCCAAATTTGAGAATTTATTTTTGCGACCCCCTCCCCTTTTTCACCTGTTACCTAATAAGGGGCCAAAAGGGGCCGAAATCAAAACTTTTTTAATTTATGTCCGATTTTGACAATTTTTTTGCAAGTTGATTATTATCAAGTTGCAGGTATAGTTTTGTGTCCCCTTTTTTTACTGTTACGTTATTAGGGACCAAAAGGGGCCAAAATTGTAACTTTTTTATTTCTGGTCTGTTTTTGAAATTTTTTTTTGCATGTTTGTTCTTGTCAAAAAGCGGATACAAAATTAAGAATTAATTTTTGCGACCCCCCCTTTTTCCCCCTATTACGTAATTTGGGGCCAAATGGGGCCAAAATCGAAACTTTTTAATTTGTGGTCCAATTTTGAAAAAAAAAATTGCAAATTTATTCTTTTCAGGTAGCGATTTTAAATTTAAGAATAATTTTTTAGGGCTGTAATCATAATTAAAAAAAAATTCTGGTTCGATTTTTAAATTTTTTCCCCAAACATTATTCTTTTAAAGAGTAGAATACAACATTCAAAATTTATATTTTTATCCCCTGGGTCGAAAGTCCATCAGAGAAGCATGTGTCAAAAACCTTTGTCAGTCCACCATGGGCTGCATGTGTCCAGAGCAATAGACTATCCATATTAGGCCTAAACCGTACAGGGTTCAACATGTTGCGGTCGTATCATGCTGCGCTCGGCGAAGCTTTTTATTTTATATTCTTCTAACCTTTCGAGATTGATTACAGTCAAACCTGTTTTAAGGGGCCACCCTTGGGATGAGACCACAAGACAGGTGGCTGCTTAATCTAGGTTTGTTTTTGTTGATTTATTAAAGAAAGGGACAAAAAATATGTGGCTGTCTAAAGCAGGTGATTGCTTAATAGAGGTGGCCGTTAAGGCAGGTTTGACTGTATTTCTAGTTTATAATTTTGATTTATTTTACACATTTGACTATATTTTGGCAGGTGAGCAGGTCCTACGTTATAAACCAGGTTTTATCATCAGTAAGAGATATAGTAGAAGCTGTAGAAAACAAGTTTACAGAGGACGATTATCTTGATACAGAGGAACCAGGATTCTTTGTTTCCAAGATTGACCAGGTGGGGATTTATATTAAAATTGATTGCAATATGGCAAGCCGTGACAGTTGGTACGCAACTGACTGTTTTCTGTTGTAGATTTTGAAGTTACTGTTGTATTATGACTGTTGTTTTATGTACACTGATTCCACATCTTATCATTATCTAATAAAAGAATAAAAGAGGAAACATTGTCTCCAAAATATATTGATACAACTCATGTCAAAACAGAATATCACAGTTTCATTGTCTCAATTCTAGATTACTGTGGTTTCATTATTATTTGTGGGGTATCAATTTTCGTGGTAGGTCTTGACCCACAAATTTTGATACCCCACGAAAAGGAAATTTACCTGGATAAGAACCAATTTTAGTTGTGCATATAGCTGGAAATAAGATAGTTTTAATTAAAATCCCTGCGTATAGTAAGGTTATGACCCTGCTACTGCCATGTGAAACAAGTGACATTTCATCGAGGTATGAAAGACGATTCATGGTGTCAATGAACCAATAAAATTACTGCATTTTAATTATATGCACGTAATTATTTGCATGTGCAATTACCTGAGAACAAAATTCTCTCTAGAGGGGAGAAATATTTTTGTACAACTGGTTGAGAGGTTGATTAATTGTATGAAAATTAGAGAAAAAATATTCTTAAATCATGAGTTCGGTAAGAAAATTGGCATTAAAATTGAATAAGTAGTTTTTAAGGAAGCATTCACAAAAAAAATATTTTTGATTATTTTTTTAACAGATCTTAGAAGCTCTCTCTATTGACAACAGAGAAGATTTAGATGAAGACATAGAAAGTTGGACTGAAGGGATTATAAGACACAGTATGTTGGTGGCCCACCTCTGTACAGATACACACAGAACTCTCATCATCAAAACTTGTCAGAGGGTAAGTCCAGGCTTAAATATGGTTGTTTCTCTCCTGTACAGACATAAAAGTTATCCTTCAAACATTACTTTTAGACACAATATTCTTAAACTTTTAAAATTTGTAAACTTCAGGGTATTCTTGTTGTCAGCATCCTACTAATTCAGTTTTTAAAGCATAACACTAAATAGGGAAACTTTCAAAATAATCATTATAAAACTATACAATTAATGACTGTAATATCAGTCGCTATCTTGATTTATCAACCTGAAAATAATGCAAAAGGGTAGGTGAACCAACACTGTTTACATTGATCTTTAGGTACAGTAATTCTCCCTTGAAGTGGATTCCTATAGTATATATACCATGTATAAGCTCAGTATTTTCTTAGTAAAATTGTCCTGATGACGGCAGGGAACTGCCGAAACTAGTCAATCAAATAAAATATAGACTTTGCATCCTGAGAAGTGTTGTTGTCAACTTTTATTTATTTTAACCTGAAAATAAATGTAATATTCATTGAGCCATAGCGGAGGTGAATATGCACTTTGAGAGATGATAAATTGAACCACTGTCACAATATAGCACTACTCAAAATTAGTTATTAAATCAAAACAGAACACAGTAAAAGTCCATTCATGTAATAATCCTCTTTTATTCCACTTAGGAATATATTTTTTGTATTTATTGAACTATAATCTCAATTTTTATTGGTACCTGTTGTACATGTAATTGCACCAACAGGACATGTTGTAATGTGGGACATAATATCTTTTGGACTTATTCTTGTTTAGTCTCAAAAACATATTGTTGTTTCAATAAATTAAAGTTCTTGTCTTCAGATTCTACAGTTAAAAGGGAGAGTTATCGCTTTGTCCATTAGTTTAAAGGAAAGAGCAGACATTCTGAAAATGAGGTATGTATATGTAAATTTGAAATATATGTGCTGTTGTTTGATGATGTTAAGTCAATATTGTCCATGGGTGCGTTCGACATCCCTTCCCTTAGCAGCCTGGACAGATTATTTTTCCTGGGTTGCAATATAAAACAGAATGAGGGTGACCTCTGTTTTGTATGGGTCAATGATCTTTTTAACAAACAAGAGTGTACACTCGGAACAACCTAGGTTACATATCATATTAATACGTCATTACCCAAGTTGTTCTTATTCTGCCCCAAGTGAGCCACATTTTTCCTACCTGGGGCTCCCTGGGTTTGAATGTCGAACACAAGCCATATATAAGAGAGGTACTGGGATCTAAACATTAGGTCTCAAAACAAGAAAAGGAAATTGAGTTAAATAAACAAGAACAAATAAATGACAGACAAAAACTTTGAATAATAAAAATGTTTTGCCCAGAATACATTTCCTTTGTTTGTCCTTGTCATTCTATGTTAACTGTTTTATGTCAAGAATTGAGTCTTTCGTTGATGATTTAGGGATTGGTTTTGATACTTTTGTATTGTATTATAAGTCTTGGGCCAATGCAAGACGGTAAGCAGTGACCTATGGTCATGTTGAAGACTGCTTGCTGTTTTCCGTTGTGATTTTTTGAATTGCTGTTTGTTTATGTTTGTTGTGTCGCGTACACTTATTCCACATCTCAATAACGTATATGAATATCAACTTACCGGTATATGATACCATTTATGATTATCAAGGGGTCATTTTGATTCAGTGAAATAGATTGGTTGATGGATAAAATAGTTTATTTGATAGATTTAGGAATGAAAACCTAAAAAGAATAAAAAGGTAAATGCATGTGTAATAACAACCAAATAAACATAAAACTGTGTTCTACATACATGATAAATAGTTATTCTTTTATCTATAATAGATATTTTGAAATCTTGTGGATTTCAATTGATTGGGACATTGCTGGTCAGACACAAGAATTCCATGAAAATTTGTTTTTTCAGAGAGGACTATGATGAATGTTGTGAGCAGTTTATTGATGAGTTCTGTGACCTGGAGAAGAATGTCAACATGAGTCTCCTACATCTGATCGTAGATATCTTCAAAGAGACAACAGAACCTATAGAAAGACTGATCAAGGCTGGGATGTATGCTAAAGAGGTAAAGCTTATGAAGTCAATAAAAACATTTCAGGGCTTATTTATGTTTGTACTATTTTTGCAAACAACTTAAATGTTTTTACGCTTAAATGCATCTACATTTTTCATTTGAAACAAGAATAAACCCATAATTTGTTTAACAAAACTGTATTATGATTTACTAGTATCAACATTGAAAGTGCAATTTTTTAAAGTAATTCCAATAAATCATGTTTTGTGTCAGATATACGGTATTTTCACGGTGGTTTAATTTTCACTTATTTTCGAAGGTCGACAAAAATTGCAAAAATAAATCCTGCGAAAATATTATTCTTACACAATTCATATGCAAACACATCCACAAACCGTGAAAATAAACCCTGCATAAAATTTTCACATACTTTTTCAGACAAAAACCATGAAAATTTACCCTGTGAAAATAACCCGCTATACGGTATACATAGCTTGTTCTTTCAGGGACATTCTTTAGATGAACATGATGGTCTGGTGTTAGAGTTTGAGGAACATGCCGATAAGATGTGTCAGGTAGCAAGCTTTGCAGCAGCCAGTTCTACAGATGAATCTCGTAAGGAGTGTACATTTAGTAATCCTTCAATGTGACCAGAGTTGCTGCATGCTGTTTTCTTCTTTATAAAAGATCATATTTTTAAATGATAATTTAACTACCTATCCTCTTTAAGGCTTTGAAGCAGGAAACAAACATATATTATTTTGAAATCATGTCTGTCTAAAAATTGTGAGTTTTTTTAAGACTTTTCTAGGTATTGGGTTGAGTTTTGTTTTATGGGTAAAAAGTGGTGTGTTACAGATAAAGTTTACTTTTTTTTCCTGAAAAATTAAAAATACACATTTTTATAAAAAAAACTTTTTTGATATGTTATGCAAGCTATCAGATATAAGTTGCACTTGCAAATGAATATAACATTTTATTTCCTTCCACTGAGTGAAAAAACACATGTCTGGTAGAGTTAACATTAGTTAGGGATAATAAATTGATATTTGTCATGCTCTCACACTTGTTATCTATTCTTTTCTTTAAAGAAATAATTGAAATGCCTCTATTAAAGAAATAATTGAAATACCTCTATTTTTCAGGTGTTAGAGTAATAAGAACCTGTGTCTGCCATCTTGAGAGACTGGATCCAGATATTGTACCTGCTGTCTTATGCATGGCACGGGACCAGTTAGACAAGATGGCTGTCAGGCATGTCAAATTACTGATGAAAGAGTGGTCATTTGAATTGAACACTCTGATGCAGGTTTTAGATGAGATGACAGATCCCCAGATATTTATGGGTGTGTCAGGTGAGAATATCAACTTTTTTGCAGAAACAGTTTTCATTGTTCTTTCATATAATTTATCGAGAAATAAAACAATACTTTACATTTGTATCAGATCTATCTTATAGCGAGCCCTATAGCATTGTGCATGTTTTGAGATGTGCTAGAAATATACTGACGATAAAACCGGAACAGGTTTACTTTTACGGAGTGAAAAAAATAATAGGCATGGAGCAAGTAAAACAATCAACCCTCTGTGCTTATAAAGAATACATCATAATCTGTTATGCAAAAATATAAAAATTGAAATTCAAAAACATTGATAAAACCCTCATTCATCCACTTGTTTCTTTTTACACACAGATTTTTATTTAAACACCATTCAGTCTTTTCCGCTCAATAACGATTTTCCGGAAATTACCGAGCAAGCTTTTGGCAACATCGTCCCATTGACTAGTCATACTAAATGCATTATACTGACCAAGCTTTGTTAAATTCTAAGTAAGGTAAAATAAGATACAGAAATACATAAATTTACTGAATAAAACCTACTCATAATAATAAATACCGTATAACTGGTAATTTTTGCGGCAATTTAATTTTTGCGTTATTTCGCGGTTGACACTCGACCGCGAAAATTAAAATCGCATAAAATTATGAAGAAAATATACTATATATGGCATTATCTTAAGTATACAATGTATTAGGTAAAATTTTACAGAGGATAGCAATATCTAACGATCTTTTATTACAGGTGTGAACATTGTTTTATTACCTTAAATGAAAAAAAGCCATGTATGTTTACATAACGGTCAATATGGCCACGTAATGACGCCTAATTAAATCACTCAATGTTGACATACACGCGCATTGCAAGAGAGTTTATTAATTGGTGCATTGTGTCATGAATATATGGTTATAACAAATATGAAAAGTTTGATTGTATTACCCACGCTTATGAATCAATTTCTTCGTATTAATTATAAAAATATTAAAAGATAAAAGGAGTCGGCTGTTCTGGAAACCAATTATTCAACTTGAATTAGCTGGTAAGACTCTATATACAACATGTACATATTGAGAGTGATCAAGCTAATTATATGAAAAAAAAAACAGACACATTTTAGATTTATTGAAGACATAAAACCGCAAAAATTAAAATCAGCAAAAATTAAATTTCAGAATTTTCACTCCAATCCGCAAAAATTTCACACCGCAAAAATTACCGGTTATACGGTATAAGGTTCTTACCTGAAAATGAAAGAAGAGTCACATCCTGTGGGGATTCACTCACTTTCCTCAGTCCCGCATGATATTTTTACTTTACCATTTTTTCCGCCAGGTTTCTTAATGTACCTTCTGTTACCAATGCTTCAAATAAAACACTGATACTCAGAAAATCTCACAAAACCTGACAGAATCTGAATGTTGTTTTGGTCTGCTGAGTGAAGAAGTGCAAAATACTCTGACAAGGAAATGACGTCACGTAATCCATAAAATTGGATAATTTCGTCCCCGCTTAATGTCGTCCCAGAATGTTACAAGATTTATTATTTGCAAAAATAATTGAATTTTAATAAGCAGTTATTGATCCCAGATATTTTAACAACAACTTTCTCAAGTGCATATGATTTGGGTTGGGTGGGGTCAGACTTTGCTACTATTTAATTCCTTTTTTAAAAGTTCCATCTTTACGTTAAACTTAGCCGGTCGAGCACATGGATTTATTTTTAAAAGGTATATAGATTTTCGATGCTCGCTAAAAAGGCAGGGCCTTAATCATATTAAATGATCTATTGGTATAGGAGGTATTTGATGGATATTTGTGACATTGATCTCTTAGAATGATATTTCTGTTTTAAATTTCAGAGAAGAGAATAGAAGAAGATATAGGAGTATGTAGAGGGTTTATCATGACTAGTGATTCCCAGGGTATAGATAGTACGATAAAATCATTGGTTGGGAGAAGTCGCAGGATCTGTCAGGTCGCAGAGAAGATCATCGATAGTCATGATGATCCATTGTACAGAAATGGGCTACGAGTCTTTGCTAAAAATCTTCATAAAGGTTTGTTGAAAATCAACTTTTTCAGAGTTATTTTAGAGCTAATGTGATTCAGAGTTACTTATAGAAATATCTTCTGTCTTTCTGTGAAATCATTAGTAGAAAGCATGAAAAAGAGTTAAGGGTCACAAATATACATGTATAACAATATGAACTTTTAGAGATTTCTTAGATGGACTATTAAGTAAGTTTTGAGTTTTGCCTTATTCACTGATGTATAAAATTTAAAATTAGAAAAATTATGACACCCATTCATATATGCCTGTAACTTAATATTGGAAAGAAAACAACAATGCCGTAGGTAACTAAATTTACCAAGCCTTTGAAAAAGGTTATTTATTTCTTAATATGAGTTTAAGGTATTTTATCATGTGACAATATATTTGTATTTTTAGCTATAAATGGAACCAGATCAGCTGCTAGTCATGTGATATCTAATGTAAACAATAACACATATGTGGAAACTCTTCTAAGAAGAATGTCTCAGTTGTTAGAGTATGTCAGAAAAGTTAAAGATGGCTTAATAGCTGAGAACCAACCAAAGTTGTTAAGTCCTGAAAGGAAAAATCTCAGGTTTGCAGGTAAAACAGACCTAAGTAAAGGATACTTATTAGTAAAAAGACACACATCTTAACAAGATTGCTGTTTTCATAATATGTATTCCCCTAAAAAACAAAGTTTGCAGAGTACAATTTATTGTAAACATGGAAATTTTTAAGTGGGGGGTTATTTTGCTAATTCACGATCACAAAATATCAGAGAAAATATCCCCCAAGCAAACTATTTCATGTTTAAGCATATAATACAAATATTCAGAAGAAATGCACATTTATCCCCCATGCCAAAAGGGTACATGAACAAAAATGTGAAAAAATCACCCTGCAAAAATTTCCATTGTTACAGTATATAGAAATTACTTTGGCTCTGTGTTTCTATCAGGATATTTCATCAACAGCTTTTCCAAAGTATCTTGATAAATATTGATGGAAATGTTCATAATGGAAATCATCATATGCATATTGAAATGCGAATAAACTTATTCATTGCTTTATGATGTGGAAAAGTGGTCATTGCTAGCTTCTTGCAACTTACCCCAGATTCCAATTTATGCAAAAATTCAAAAACCAATAATGTTTGTACATCTTATTATGTAGAAGCTGAAAAAAGAAGGAAATTATCCAACTCAACACAGATAAAGTTTTCGTCCACTGGTGCCTTGAAGTCACTACCTATGGACAATAGATTCCTACAAGAAGACATCTGCAATAGGGATGACCTAATAACCTCCTCTAGAGTTCCTACACAAGGGACACTTCCATTACAACAGAGTTCATTTCATAAAAGTTCAGAATCGCTTTTCTCACAGTCATCTCAGGAATCACTTCATCAAGTTTCAAGGAGATCTAGTCAGGAACTTCTTCACCAAACCTCAAGGAGATCTAGTCAAGGTTAATAGATTTATTAAACAAGAAGTTTAATATTTGAAGATCTGAGATAAGGAATAGGAGTATACATCATAGCATACAAAAAGGAGCTGCAATTTAGAAATTCACAATGGAAAAGAGCCAGCCATCAATGTGACCAGAGTTGCTGCATGCTGTTTTCTTCTTTATAAAAGATCATATTTTTAAATGATAATTTAACTACCTATCCTCTTTAAGGCTTTGAAGCAGGAAACAAACATATATTATTTTGAAATCATGTCTGTCTAAAAATTGTGAAATTGGAAATGTGTTTGGTTACCTTATTGTGTAATTAGAAAAGAAAAACAAAATAACAATCCTGAAAGCAGTAAATTTGAGCTTCATGAAATATACACTTATTTACCTTATATCAATCTAAACATTAAAGGCCAACAAATTGCAGCAGAAATTGTTTTTTTTTATATATATCTTATTAATTTTTATTATAATATTGTTATAAAGGGTTAAGATCGGACAAACCAGACAGAACAACAACATCTCAGATCACGCAGAAAATACGAACAGCAGTAAGCAAGGGAGATAATAAGACCATAAAATCTTTAAGTGGAGATCTGTTGGGATGGAGTAACCACATTGTTGATAGTGCTGAATGTCTACTGGTGCATACTGATGAGAAAAAAAGGAAGTATGTTTAACTGATGTAATAAAATAATCATCAATGTTGTCATTTTGCAAGGGGAGATAACTAATTAATTTTTTTAAGTGGTGCCCAGTTAGGGTTAAATTACTGCCTTGTTGAAAATGCTGTATATGTATTGGTACTCAGTGAAAAACTTGTGACAAAAAAAATAAATTAGTGGGCAGGGGAAGTAAAAAATAGGCTTTTGGGCTAGCATATTGTAGATTGTACTGAATAGGCCAAGGTCTACCATGATGTCATAAGTGTGTCTATAGAGAGTAAAAAGTGGAATAGATATTTTTTATCTGTCAAAGAAATGTTTTGCAATTATAGTATTCAAATTTTTCTGATGTACAAATATGTGCTGACTTTGAGTTGTATCTTCCTTTAAATGTGCAATTTATCATTTCAGGAATATCCATTCCTTGTGTAGTGAAGTGGATGAGATTGTTGCTGATCTGACTGAAAAGCTGAAATATATAGCCATGGGGGACAAAGAAAACTTACCTGAGATTATTACCTTGTGTCAACAATGGGAAAATAAGGTTTCTCTATGTTAACAGAAATTTACAATATTCTGCATAAAAAAGTATATAAAAAGACAAATTATTTGATATGATAAAATACATGTTTTAACAACAGGGATGATATACTGTGGATTCATTTATTTTCGTGGATACCAATTTTTGTGGTTTGAATGAAAAATTGTCAGTTCGTGGATTCTTAAATTCCTGGCTCTGTAGTTTGCAACATACAAACCAATATAAAATCTCCTTTTCGTGGAGTATCAAATTTCGTGGGTCAAGACCACCCACGAGAACCACAAAAAAAAATTAATACCACACGAATAATAATGAAACCACAGTATTTGCACTGCATGAACTGGTTGATGTGTCATTACTAATTTTATCTTTCCTCTAGACATGTGTACATTGTAATGAGTGGAGTGGTATGTTTACCGTTTAGATTTGGTCTTGTAAATTAGGATTTTGTCTTTAATTGTAAACAAAACACAAAACATGTACCATAGAATTTTGAATAAAATTTCTTCAGCCTAAATAATTCTGTTGTATTATGATAACCCATTGACTTTATGGGGCTTTTTTTGTGTCAAATTTTCAGTGAAATATTATATGATAAGAGAGATTCTATACCATTTATATAGACACATTTGTTTAATGATAGTTTCTCTGCTGCACTATAAGTTTTATCCAATCACTTGCCTGTTGATTTGCATTAGTGTATTTTATAAATTTTCATCTAAGAAACCATTCATAATAATGCAAATGACTTATATTCTTCAGCACATATTTATATATTTCAGATTGAGAAGATAAGAGTTTTTATAGATGTAACAGTTGATTCATGGAAAGACATTTCTGATGCAGTATACCATAGTGCAATATCCATAGACAAGTCACATAAACAAATTGTAGGTAGCAGTTTACTGTGGAAGTTTGTGTGTCTCTGCTTTGTATTTCAATTGATTTCTTTTTAATTGAAAAATATTCAGGAAAATATACTGAAGACATGTTTCAAATAATGGTCATGTTTTACTTAGATGATATCTTAAATTGTGTTTTCGTCAAATTTTTTGATGTATTGGTTGTTTTTTTTTTTTGGCAAATTACATTTTGGGAAATCAATACAAAAGAGTTATTCCATAATTTTTATCTTTATTTGTTCATAAATGTAAGAAATACAATAGTATAAAACTTGTCAACAACAATATCAAACTAGCACTGTTAGGGATATACATGTACAATTATAAATATTTGAATCAACAATCTCTGGAGTACATGCAGAAGTCTTCTGTGAGTTGCTGTACAGTAGTGTCTTGGTCAGGTTGACTGCCCCTGGGGGAATTCTCTAGCTCTGAATCAGAAGTAGTAGTAGAAGGCTCTGAGTCAGCAGTTTTCAGGATCAGGGTAGATAACTCTTTGATCTGGTTCTGTTTCTGTTCTCGATACTGGTTATATACTTTGCGCAGACCCAGTAAGATGGATTTCTTGGTGTGTAGGTACTGACTGTTGCCTTGGTAACCATTGATGTTGGCTGTGAATAGATGCTGGTCTATCTGTTGGAGTCTACATTCTGAAAAATATAATAAAATAAAGATAATATCAATGACAAAAATGACTTACAAAAAATAGATAAATATAGAAAATGGTCTTTAGAAGTAAGCTTTGTCAGAATGATTAAATTTGGAATGATTGATATATGTCTTTTAATTAAGTTAAGCATATTATACTTCTGAGACTAACAAATTTCTCTAAGGTTTGTCATAAAAGTTAATCAACTTAAAAGAAAAGAGTTTAAAAATATACCTATTAAATTTGTTTGAGTAACTGCTTTATCATGGGTGAGTAGTAAGGTCCTAAGTTGCTGAGCAAAGGACAAAACAGTAGAGTATTCCATTGTTGGTTTGTTTGTATGTAGTAGTAGTAGTTGATCTTGGCTAAATGGTAGCAGAAGGTGATATGACTCAAACCAGAGGCAATCCTGTATTTATGGAAATGTATATTACTCAAAATTTACTTGGCTTGGTGCTAGCTTGTTACATGTGTTCACTAATTATTAGTAATAATTGAAGATCAAAAGATTTGATAAGTAGACAATGCTTTGTAATTATTAGTTGATTGGACTTCAAAGAGCTTTATCAATTAATAATCAAACTTCAAAAAGCCTTAATGATTTATAATTATCAAATTTTAAAAGGGTATTATTAATTATTAGTAAAAGTCTTTATGAATTAATAGTTGAACTTCAATTGAATAATTAAAGTTAGTTGATTTGAAGTTGAATAATTAAATGTCTGAAAAATCTGCAATGAATGAAGTAAGATAATTCTGACAAATTTAAAAGGCATATGTTAGATTTTTATAGAAAAAAGTGTTATTTTTTTCCATGAAATTTAGAAATACATGTAGTATTCTATTTTCAACAGAGATAAAATCAGATAATTTTATTTGTTATTTAAGATGCCCCAAAGAAGTTGAACAATTACATATAAGATATGGACTTTTTGTATCTATTACATTATTTTAAATAATTCACTTGAAATTTTTTTTTTAATTTAGAAATCATAAGAAATCTAAATCAGTGAATGAGATTTTATTAAGAATTTATTTGTCATTTCAGTTGGACACATTAAAACATCATTCATCCATTGTATCAGATCTGATGGCCCTCACAGAATGTATGAAAGACCAAGATATAGGTGAAATCCGATGTCATAGGTTACAGGAAAATAGTAATGAAATAGATAATCTGACAGTTACCATAGCAACAACTTCAGGAGAGTTTACAACGACATGTAAGTACATGTATTATATTTTGACTATGTAAGCATAAATAGCTAATGAAAATGTACTTATTTTCGCAAGGTATTTCAATATTTTAAGAGACAGGCAAAATTATATACCAGCGAAAATACAAAATATTAATTAAACAAAAAGAATTTTGAACAGAAAACACGAAAATAAGTAACTGTGAGCTTTCATGAAATTGTATAATAGTGAAAATAAGTACCCGCAAAAGTAAGTAGGTTTACAGTATATAATTATTTCACGCCACAAATTGTTCAAGGGGATGTAAAAGAATCACCTGACTGACTGTCCATCTGCCATATAACTTTTTGTTTGTCCACATGTCTTTTAAACACAGCTCCTCCTAAACTGCTGGTTGAAATTAGTTAAACTGTACATGAGGTATAAACTTTATGGAAATAGACATGAAAAAGCTCCATTCTTTTCATACTGTTAACTGGGAAATTTTCAAATCAGCTTATTTTTCGAATTGACATTGCTAGCACGAAAATTAAATGGTGCAAATATGTTTTGTTTTCTATTGTAGTCTGTTGACAATAACATTATAACACAAATTTAAAACAGCACAAACTAAAATTTAGCCGTCCTACCATGAAAAAAAGACGTTCAAAAATTTCTGATTTACAGTATATCATTAAGGGGAGATAATTTGGGCTGGAAATTTTAAAGAGGCCATAACAAAACAACATCCTCACTTAGCTAACTGCCACAGTTCAAGTGGATATTAATTTGCATGTTTCCTAAAAGTTATCTTTCTTTAAACATTTTTTTTCATATTTCAGCATCATACCAGGATAAAAACCAATTAGAACAAATCTGTCGAGAATGGGCAGTGAGAGTATTCTGTGTTGTGAGTGACCTTGAAGATTTGACCTCTGACCTTTATACCAAAGGTCATGACAATAACCTCTGGCCTTCATATGATAGTCCACTAAAGGATGGACAGATATTGGAACATGTCCATTTGCAGAATACACAGATTAGAGCTTTGTTACATTGTGCATGTCTAGGGTAATAATTTTAAGTTCTGCCAGCTTGCTTGTAATAGTTTCTGTGGTTGGTGGAGGTCTGTGTATCACATACCTACAGGAGGAAATTATGATCTTCAAATTTTTGTGGTAGTTTTTGTCATCTGATCTTAGTATTTGCTGAAAATCCTCTTTTATCACCTTGTCAGCACAACTCCTCTTAAACCACTTTACAGAATTCAGCAAAACTTGGTATATAGGAAGGACATCATATTCAGTTGTGCATATTACCAGGAAATTTTTATCCTCAACTTTTTGTAGGATTTATGGCCTTTTAAACTTAAAAACATTCTGGGAAACAGGGGGATCAGTGGTGAAAGACATATTTTTTCCAAGCAAAAACAAACTTTAATTATCTGTTTTCTTTGAAGCTGTATCTGGTAAATATATTTCCTTGTGTTATTATTTATTTGATTGATGATTTTTTTCAGAAATGATAAATTGTCAGACATTGCTTCCACACTGTTTTCTGGATTGGATGGAATCCATGATAGTTTACAACAAAGTATTTCTACCAAGAAATCCTCATCAGATAAGATAAAGGCAACTTATAATGTATGTCAAAGAGGGCTTTTATCTGGCCAATGGATTCTTAAAGTAAGTTTATAGAGTTTGAATTGAGATTATGAACAAAATTTGCTGAACTCATTTAGTCATCTACTGTATTACATTACAGTTTGCCTACTTTAAGCTTTATTTTTTAAGTTGTTTATTTGTATGAGCAAATAGGTCAAATTATTCATTGGTATTTTACAAATTTTCTATTGATTTAGAAAATAAACATTTCTATAGTGAAGTTTAAAAAAATAACCATTGATCAAACTTAAGTATAAATATTTCTATAAAATGTGAACAAAATGTTGCAGTCAGTTTAGCATAAGTTCTTTAGGGCTGTTCCAGAATTCAATGTGTGGGGGGTCGAGAGGCACTTTTTCTTTACCCCACCACCCATAAAAAAATAATTAATTTTTATCATTTTTTCTTCACAAAATATTTCTAAAACACCCACCAACCACCATATATGTATTAGAAGTTCCTCCAGACCCCCTTCCCACACGTTTAATTCTGGAACAGCCCTTAGTTCCACTGTTTCATATATTTCTTGCTTTTGTCAGGCTATTAGATGTTTGGACCTGATACAAGAGCAGACCCTGCTATACACAGCTATAATCAACAAGTTGGCTGACAGTGCAGTAGAAGTCAGAACTGCTAAATCAGGTATTGAATGGAAGTTATTTTAGTTTAGGTTTTGCCTGTATATCAAACGTTAAAAAAATAATCAATAGGTATATAGCTTAATTTATTCACATTTAAGAAGTTGTTACCTGTAACTCATACCATAGATAGGAAATAAGATTTAACAGTAAAAGAAGTGAATGAAGTAGACATCATGACACAAAATTGATCAAAATTCACATTTTAATTTTTAATTAAATCGAGACTAATTCAACATAACTTGTGTTGCTGTTCTTTATCCTAATGTTATAGTAAGACCTTTAGGTTGGAAAAAAAAACTACATGGAAAGAAGGATGAAATTTGTTGCTTACAATGATAAATCAGTTCTTAATTTTTGCAATAAAACTGACCTTTTGCCATGGTTTAGCTTTTAATTTATTCAGTTCCTTGATAAGAAAACAAGAAAACTATTACAAACTATGATTTACACCTATATAAGAGAAAGAATATCACACTCTTCATATTCCTCTGAAAGTACATGTACATGTTTTTCCTCATAAATATTAGATTACTTAATTACAGAGGTAGATAGACAGATGAATATGTCAGAGTTCCAGCTCTCTCTTAGTAAGTTCAGTGAGATGTTGATGAGTCTCAGACAGAAAACTTTACAAGGAATTCAGCTGTCTACAGAGCTAGACAAGAGGTCTGCAGTCAGAAAAAGTTTGGATGAGATTACAGCTCTATCTCCACAGCTTATTGATACTATCAAGAAATTGACAGGTATGTAAGATTATAAATTTACACAAGAAGGGAGGAAAATTTGATTGCTTTATTTTGTCTTTTCAGAAGAACATGTAGATGACAGAAAGCTCAGTAGGGTTATGGACTTGCATACTTTAATGTTTGTTATGTATAGTTTCCCACATTTTATACTTTTCTTTCACAAGCCTGGTGAAATAATCCACCAATACTAAGACTAAAATAATAATAAAAAGCATCAATTTATTTAGTTGCTAAAAGAACAATACAAGTTCACTTATAATACCCCTGCTTCGAAGAAGAGGAAAGTATACTGATTTACCTATGTCCATCCTTCTGTCTGCAACATACAAATCACAGTGACTTGAAATTAGGTTTATGGATTCAGTATGTGGTTCTCTATTGCGAGTACCAAAATAAGGTCTGTTGGATTTCTACTTCCTGTTTACCAACTTAGTCAATTTTCAATAAACTAGTCAATTGTTAAATATTTTGGTAACATTTTTCTCTGCATGTACTTTTCAAAAGGTCTTGATAGCTGAAGCCGGAGTTAAGTATGAGGTCCGCTATCATGAGTATGAACATTAGGTTTGTCAGATATCTACTTCCGTGTTACCAATAAGTTATTTTCAACTTTGCTGTTTAATTGTTGAATTTTTTTGTAACAGTTTTCTCAACAACTACTCATCACAAGGACTTGATATTTGGTATATGACCTCAGTATGAGGTCTTTTATGGCGAGAGCCATAATAAGGTGTGTCAGCTATCTACTTTCTATTTACCGACATAGTAAATTTGAGGGATAGCAGGGATATACTGACTGAGGAGTGGCTTACAGATTCCTTGTTTGAAGATACTTGAACAAAAAGTTAAACAATTACTGTAAACGTGGAGATCACAAAATATTTGTGAAAATAGCCCCACATGAATGGTTTAATGCTTTAAGTTTAGAGTTAAGATAACCAGAAGAAACATGAATTTATCCCCCACATGAAAAGTTCACTTTACAAAAATCTGAAAATATCACACGTTTACAGTAATACAACTAAGTAAATTGAGTTTTGCTGTATTTTTCTTTTCATTTACAGAAGAATCAGATCTGATGTCTACCACACAAGTTTTAAACAGACAAAAGATAGACTGGGCAACAAAGATAAGACAGCTTTTAGCTACAGTTCAACAGATGAAGGACTTGAAACCAGGTCTTATTACAAGTAAGACACCTTTATGGTCTAAACATTAAATGACAAAAAGGCAAAACATATTGTTTTTAATATTATCAAATACCGTATAGAGGGTAATTTTCGCGGGCTGCAAATTTGGCGATTTCATACCAAATGACCTAGTTTTTATTTACGCGGGCATTTAGTTTCGCGATTTCATTATATTCTCAATACAAACTAATAGTGATTCTATATATTACGCGGGTTTAATATTTCGCGATAGAATAATGGTCGCGAATATAGCGAAAATTAGAACCTCACGAAAATTTCCCGCTATACGGTAGAATAAAATAAAGGAAGCTTAAACACCTTTGATTCACTAATTTCAAACACCTGCATATTACAGAAGCCATTCAAAGAGGTAATTTGTTATATTTGTCATTTCGTGTCATAATGAAAAATATCCTTACTACTATTTTCCGATTAACAAGACCATTGTGATCCCTAAAATCACAATAGAAGAGAGAGGTTTGGCATGCCATAAAATCTGGTTTACCAACCATTTCATTTGAAATGCCTGTACCAAGTCAGGACCATTGCGAACTATAATTTTTCCGGTCTGTCTTCCATTATTTGTCTTTTCTCTTAGACATTGAATTCAATCCTTCAAGTTTGGTAATTTTGTTATTACTTTCATCTACATATATTTTTCCATTCAGATTTACATAAAGTTCTTGGTATCAAGGACAATGACATGGTTGTATTGAATGATCCTGAACTTGATGATGAAACCAAACCTGAGGTGATGCAGGTGAAATCTGTTCATGAAGAGTTACTACAATTTACAAGGTAAAGGGTTAGAATCAAACTAAAGTTATTGATATCTTGATTTAAAATAAAAGAATGTCTTATAATGATTTTTTGTCGATAATGATAAAAAACATATCTTTGATACTGATGAACAACTCTATACCTTTGGTTTTTTTTTATGGTGATTTAATTTTCAATATATTCGCAATCAACACCAAGGATGTGAAATATTAGGTAGCAATGTAAAGTGTTTTAAAATTTAAGAAACTGCAAAAATTACATTACCCGAAAATAAAATACTTGTTATCCCAAATCTTAAGGTATTATTCTACAGAGGAGTGCTCAATAAAATGCAAACAGAGTCGGTGATTTGAGTTAATAGAATATTTTTTGCAATATTGGCTGGATTTCACAGAGTGGCAGTGAAGAATTTTTCATAACAGTTTTTTCAGCAACAAATAATCACACCCACTTGATATATGGTTTACAGCATCATGGTTGGGTCCTATTGCATTGGATTCTATTTCAGATCAGTCCCTCACCTACTTCCTGTTTTAAAAACAAAATCCAGCCATTTTTTACTTTGACAGATTTTTGTATTTCCTGTTAAGTTACTTTATTTCAAAATTAGATTTATATAATTTGAAAATAATTTTCAGTGAAAAACAAAATATGGCAGTGGGTCAGTTTCCAAAGATGTCTCGGAAAAAGAAAGAGAGCTCTCCTTATAAACCTAGTTCATCAGTTACTGTAAGTATTAATAGTGATAACCAACACACACAACTGCATCTTTATTAGTTAGATGTCAAAACACTGGGGTTTATTTATTATTTACTGAAGAACCAATTTTTGTGGTTTTAGTGGGTGATATATAGCTTCTACAATGTGATCGAGTGAATTATGGAATTTCTTATATCAAGGGAAATAAATTTGATGATTTTAATGGCAAGGCTTGCCGGGCGATTACAATATCAAATTTATTTCCCAAGATTTTAGAATTTCCATAATCATCAAGAATTTAGTTGTGGAAGGTTTTTCTCTAATGTTTACAGGTAAAAAATTGCAAAAGGTAAATCAATTGCATGTGCAATTATTCTGAGAACACAATTTTCTCTACAGGTGAGAAATATTTTTCCACAACTGGTTGAAAGGTTGATAAATCGGATGAAAATTAGAGAAAGTCAACTTCAAAAACAAGAATCCAAATTTGTGATGATTTTATTATGATTCCTTCTAGCAATATGTGAAAATCACAAAATGAAAAATCCAACAAATGTCTTTTTTCATCAAAACCTGGTAATTGATACCTATAAAAATGAATTAATCTACAGCATTGGAATGTACATAAAAAACAGCTAGATTATAAATTGTACCTAGAAAACTTACAAGAAGAAAAAATTATCTTTCATAAAAGAGATTTTTTTTCAAATGTAAAATACCCAGAAAGCAAAAGGTGATTAAAGCTTTTATGAGGACCCCATTCTCTCACAGCTTTTTTTTAGTCCTGTATTTTGCCTTTTATTGACCCATGTTTTTTTAAAATTTCTGCTGTGTTGTTTTTCAGGCTGCTGCTAAGTACCTCCAGGCTGAGGCAGAGAAATGGGAAGATGATTGTAACCCTATTGTCAAGGTTGCCAAGGAGATGTCCTTGTACTTAAACCAGATGACAGACTACACCAAAGGTGAAGGACAGATACAGGTAAGAAAATATGTCTCCCAAATGAATTTATAGACATGTTGTTTTTGCTCAGTCTGTATTATTCTTGTTTTTTATTTGTTTAATGACTTATTTTCATGCTCCACCTACAAAAGTAGAGGGGCTGAAATAGTGTTTGGGTATGTTTGTCTGTGGGTCTGTCTGATTGCACATTCAGGTTTACCTTCATGTTGAAGTTACTTTCATGTTGTGAGGCAGGGTACACGGTCTTTTGGAAATATTCTTGCTAGCATTTTGATATCCTTTAACATGTCAAAAAAGAACCGGACTTGTGTTTATATTCCCTCTGCTTCCGCTGTTTATTTTCCTATGAATGTACTTCCTTATGTAGAAATATACATTAAAGTTTGTTAAACAAAATCTGAAATTTTGAAAGCCTTCATTATTTTCATGCCCCACCTAGAAAAGTTAGAAAGGCCTATATTGTTCAAGGCCTTTTGTTGGTCTGTTCATTTATCTGCCTCTCCATCGTTAATCAGGTTTACCTTCAGCTTTCAGTATTTTTTCACTGAAAAAAGTATGATATTATCATGAAACTTTATACACATATGCTTCAGGGTATGAACAAAAAAAAAATCATGGCTCAATGATTGTTGAAAAAAATGACCACATTTTGAAGGTAAAAAATCATGTTCTTAACAAGACTATCCAAAGAGACAAATAGCTGCTGTAAAGTTTGAAAAACGAAAATGTTTAAGTTCTCTTCCTCTAATTAAATCGGTAAATAAATGTAAACACAACATTTGGAACAACTTTTTGCCAGGTAGAATCTGATAATATGAATAGATAAAAAAATTAAAAATTCAAACTTATTTCATGGTATTCTGTTATGGTAAAATTATAAACAATGCAAATTTTGATAACTTAGAATCATAATACATGTACATGACAATATCATAATAATTTATTTGCAATTTCTGCTAAGATAAGTTTCATAGCATCATTACTTTCATCCAATTTGTCATCACTGGTTACTGAATATTGCATGTATGGTATAACTTGTAACAGATTTGAATGTAGTAACTCTATCCTTTTCTGATCTATGCTTTGTAGATGATTATAAATCCCCTTTTCTGTATCTACAGTACTAGTGGGGATAGATACTGTAAACTTTGTATAGTCTAACATTGATGCAAAGGCATATTGTAATGAGTGATTCCCAAATGTCACTGGAATACACCCACTATTTATAGAATCATAAAAGGATTTCCTTGTAGGGGAATCCCCTGGAGGTTGTAAACAGAAAATTGACTTCTGCATCCAGTGAACAAGGTCAATGTCAGCTTGGTCATTACACAATGTCACTTCATAAAACACCATATTTGGAACATTCCCCTGACCTTTGAACTCTGTATAATTTTGTTTTGTCTTGTGAGAAAAATGGGTCATAACTTGACATCTGAAATCATTCATGCAGTACGAACTTGCTGGTAGTAATATGAAAACATCTCTTTGATCCAGAGTAGGTATTGGAATAATGCCATTGATAATGTTATCTGGTACCAGATGGATGAATGAGGGATAGGGAACAACAATAACTGACTGGGATGCAGTCATCATTTGTGACCTTAAGGATTCAGACAATAATGTTGTCTCCCTTTCAATTGATAAAAATGTTATGTTTCTCGTAACGTTGTACTGAAGATAAGGACAAAATTCTGTAGCCATCTCCTTATGAATTTTTGCTATGGTAGAAAAATGTGGTTTGCCCTTTTTAAAATACTTTTGGGATTGTAAGAAATCTGTCAGATTGAATATAAGCTGTTCACTCAAACTGGTGAAGAAGTAGTTATTATAAAACATACAATGTGTTCCCACATAGGCTGGTACATAGAAAACATCAGCCTCCTCTGGATCCAGTGTTCGGAAGGGACTTATGAGTAATTTATGATGTATTATAACCTCTAAAGAAAACTGGTCTGTGCTTCGAACAGATATCTCATTGTTGTCGCCCATTTGTAGAATTTCAGTTCCCAAGCCCCCTCCTTCTAACGATATGCAGTTTCTGTATCCATAATTTTGCTTTGCATGGTCTTCAATGTCCTTGTTCATTGAGCTAGGCAGGTCATATATGTAGATTTTGAATTTCTCGTGTAAAATTTTGTCTGGAATCAAAGATATCATTTGGTCAGCAAGTCCACTTGATTTTCTGCAGAAGAAATAAGAAAAAAATACTTTTAAAATTTTGATGATTATTTTATTGATTACAATTTATTTAATTATTTATTTTCATATCTATATCAATTAAGATCCTTGAAAATTCTTGCACTAACATTTACATTTTTTCTAGGGAAAACATGTGTTTAAATTTTGTACTTAATAGAATAAAATCTTTTAACTTCTTTTTACTTATAAGTACACATGATAGACCAAGCTCACTTTTATGGTGTGTTTTATTGATTTTTTATGTGCTGTTGTTTTTCTTGGAATTTGAGTAAATGAATATATTTTTTGTTCCTCAACTAAAAACTGGACAGGAACATAAAAATTTATGCTTGCATATTTGTGGGACTGTCAATCATAAAAGTACAATATGCCTATAATTCTAAATGCCTTAACATTAAAATTAAACACAAATTTTACCTCAAAGTTGGAATTAAGTTTTTAACTTCTGGTTGTTATTTTTTATGGAAGTTATGTCCCTTTGACCATAAAAATTAAGTCAAAGAGGGTGACCTTGAATTACTGTCCAATTTACATGTAATCAATGTTTCAGTTCAATTCATTACAACAAAAATTATCAGAAATTTTTAGATGTCTTTCATATTAGTTTTTAAATACTTTATTCAAATGTATGACAAGTGCAATAGAATTGTATACTTACACAAGATCTTGAAAGAAAGTAAAAAACACACATAGTATCATCCATGATATGCTATCCATAGTAATTATTAATGATAACAATGTCAGTTAAATGAAGTAACAAAACCTTAGTTCTTGTGTATAAAAAAAAAATATTAGACGTTTTTTGTGACCTCTTCTTATATAGGTTTTTAATAAGTCAAAACCCACAGTGCAATAAACTTTTTAGGAATCTACAATATTAATCTATTTTTCCCTTAAACATCAAGCAAGGTCTGGGATAAATCACTCATAAAATTGTTATTGTTTTAAATGAGGGAATAAATCAGTAATGGGTTGGCTGAGAATTATGTTTGGTTTATTAAGTTTCAATAGAGGGTGTTTGTTTTCTACTTTTGTTGGACCAGCTGTTGTTTATTAATTTATCGTGCATAAGAAAGGTGAGTTAATAGGTTTGACAAAGGTTTAGCATTAATGTACAATGTGTCAATATTATAAGAATGTAATGACGGGATTAAGTTGGGAAAAAGGCAGATTTTTCCAGTCCATAATCATATACAATGGTTCTGTTTTAGTTGCTATTATATAGTTTCAGGGTCTATATTGATTTTTCAGCACATTCTTGCTACTTCCTTGATTTTAAGGGCCCTGCATCAAAGATGCAGACGCCCTATAGTTTTCACTTTGTCCGTCTGTCCGTCTGTCAACAATTCTTGTGAACACTAAAACTCAAAAACTATTAACACCACAAATCTGAAATTTTGTACAACTACTTAATAACATTTCATGATTTGCATATTAAAATTTCATGCAAAAATGTTTAATATTTTTGGAAAAAAAATACATTTTTTATCAAAAATCACAGATTTTGAGAAATGGACTTTGTGAACACTAAAATTCAAAAACTGTAAACAATACAGTTCTGAAACTTTGTACAGCTGCTAAGTAGCATGTCATGATTTGCATATTAAAATTTCATGCAAAAATGTTAAATATTTTTTGAAAAAACTTCATTTTTTATCGAAAATCACAGATTTTGAGAATTGGACTTTGTGAACACTAAAACTCAAAAACTATTAACACCACAGTTCTGAAATTTTGTACAGCTACTTAAAAGCATGTAATGATTTGATTTGCATATTAAAATTTCATGCAAAAATGTTAAATATTTTTGGAAAAAACTTTATTTTTTATCGAAAATCACAGATTTTGAGAATTGGACTTTGTGAACACTAAAACTCAAAGGCTATTAACAATACAGCTCTGAAGTTTTATACACATTCCATGGAACATGCCTTAGTGGTTATAATCAAAGTTCGTATGATTTTGAAAACACTTAGATTTTTTGCTGCGGGGCCCTTTCTGACTTTGTCAGTATTCTAGTTTATGGCTTGAAAAATAGAAGGGGAAAAATATGGCTGTATTATTGTACCTTTGTCTATCTTTCTAAAATATTTTTGAGCATTACATGCCAGAGTGCCTTTTACATGTCTTTGTCTCTCTTGCTGGAGTCCATTATAGTTCAGACTTTACAAAATTTCCCAAAATGTAAAAACACTGTATTATTGGTTCAATGGTAGTAGAAATATTTCAATTTCAGTGCTTCTTTATTGTGTTTTATCAGCGTATAATTTAAACATATTTATACTGGATTGGGAAACAAGCTTCTTGCTTCTATAAATCCCTCTCCAGTTTGCAGTGGCTTTTCGCTTTGTAGTACCCCCATTGAGCCTACTCTTATCAAACTCTACAAAGGGGTCTTAATGTGCACAGGATATTGCTCTCACCATACACAGGACAACCTTTTTTCATCCCTTCCGAAGGGCTAGCATCATTTCTTGAGACCATCCTCATAAATAGTGTCAAGAGAGAGTTGAAAATCGGTCCATGAAATTTTCACCCCATACGAGGATCGAACATTGAACCTTGGTGTTAGTAAGTAGCCAGACAATTTTACCACCATATTAATGAAATTATTCGTTTATTCTTGCAGACCCATGAAGAATTAGTAAGGATTGCTAAAGTTGTAGCAAAGAATGGAAGAGATATGATGAAGTTTGCTGAAATTCTCTCACAGCATTGCATAGAAAAAAGGTAGGGATACAGACCCACTGAGTAACAAAACTCCCCTATGGTATACTTAATACAAACTAATACTATCTGTCAGAAAGGAAAATAACAACTACATGGGCTGGTAAAAATAAACATTGATATTCAGATTGACATTATAAAACCTGAGTTTAGATGAGAAACTCATTTTGTTGGGGAAGAATTGGTGATTTATCCAGACTGTGGAAAATTAACAAAATTTGAAAGTAATCTGTTACATTTGTTTATGCTCCACAACAACTACTGTCTGTAAAGGGTAGTCTGGAGAATGGGAAAATTAAAAATATTTTTTTCTGAAATAAGTTAGCTTTAATTTGTTTAGATAATTTATTAGTATCAAAAAGACGTAGTTAAAAAATATAACATCTTAACAGAAAGTTCAATACATTTCCTAAAAATTTAGATATTTGCTAGCCTATGGGGATTTCCCATTATAAAAAATAGCGGGAAAAATTGTCAAATTTCTATTGTGACGTCATATGACGTCAAAGTGCACTCCCAGATGTAAACAAAAACAAATTGATCACAAAATATATCTGTGATCTGAATGATATTCCTAAATTGTACAAAAAAGTGATTATTGACAATTTGGCATCCCCAAATATGGCTGCCATTTACAATGGAAAAACTAGGTGGCAAAGTGATTTTGATTCATTTATCTTAGAGGTAAGCCATTTCTTTACTCTTTTCTGTGAATTTAGTAACGTTTTCTTGCAAAGATAAAAATGGCAAACATTTCAAAGGTTCTAGCAACAACATGAAGAAATAAATTAAGAATTTCTGTTCTCCAGACTACCCTTTACAGACAGTAGGTTGGGGGATTAAGATTTCCTAATGAATGTCAGATTTCCCTCAAGCTCTTATGAGAAATTGTACATGCAAATGATTTGATATTTGGAAGTGTTTTAAACAATCTCCATACCTATCAGACAAATACTTCCTGTTTGGATAGGCGTTATAATCAATTCCTTAAAGATGCTCTCAAAAACTGTAGGTGAGAAGATTTGAATTTGACAGTGTGGTTAAGTCAGACAAACTGTATTTCCTATGGGATTATACTATTTATGTTGTAAAAACATTATTTATCACATTGTCTTTTTTTCAGGTTTGGTAGAGAACTGATGTTTTATGCTAATCAGATCCCAACAGTTAGTACACAGCTTAGTATAATAGCCAATGTACACCAAGGTTCTTCAGGAGATGGAAATGTAAGCTACAAAGATAAATATAATATTTTCATTTTTAAAAATGATAAAGGAGTAAAGCCACAAAGGCCTATATCGGCCCAGTATTTTCACTATTTTTTCAACTACTATAACTTGTCAAAAATTTAAGTAAAATATGTTAAGGTATGAACAAACTTTTCATATCTGTAAGATTTAGCAAAATATTTACACCACAGGTTTAACCTTGACACTTTAAACAGGCAATAAATTGGAAAAATCCTCATTTTTCACACATTTTCACTGGTTTCTCTGCATATTTCTTCAAAATTAGTATTGGCCACATTTGTCGACCACTAATCAGTACAGCTGAAACTAAGATAAAGATTGTGGGCAAAAAAATAGTTCATAGTTAAGTTGCACATGTATAAGCTTAAATTAAACTTGTAGATGTTACCAGAGTTGTCTGATATTTGCCCATATCAAGATAAGGTATAACTTGTGATATGTATTGTGCTATATAGTTTTATTGTTTTGACAGATGATATTGCTGTTTGGTATTGCACTGCTAGTCATGAAAAAAGCAACAACAAAACATGATTTTATATTTCTCACAGTTTAAGTTTTTTTGTCACTCACTGCACCTTGCAAGTTTTGTATTATTAAAAACCAACTAGGTATAGCTTGTTTGCTGATACATTTCAATTATTTGTAATATAGAAAAAAAAAACGTAAATTGCTATTGTTTATTTTGTGCAAAAAGCTTGATACACTTTATGCATTCAATCTTCTTATGTAAATATGATAGCTTAGCAAGATTTAGAACAGCTACTAAATTATTTTAGATTTCTGTTATATTAAACTTGAATATATGGATGCTACACTCAAGTTAAAAGAAAGTAGACTTGTTATAGGCTTCAATTTAAAAAAAAAGAGTCAATACAAAAGGGGAAATTTTAGCAAGGGTTTTGCATTATTTTATTACAATGGTTCATTGATATATTCATGGAAATAAAACCATATTATCCTTTTTATGTTCACATCTATTATTTTGGTAAATTATTCAAGCTCATGCATTACATTCATTAAAGGAAATCATTTTTTTTTAATTTCCAGAAGATTTTATGAAAGATATGTTCTATAAAAAGATAATTATGGTGCACACTTTTACCTTAAATATCTTGAATGATTACGAAGAAATACCAAAGGGACACTCAGAACTCAAACTTAAAGAAATCTGGAGAGACGGGACACGGCACTACTGAAAATACATGAAACACAACCCCACTTTTTGTTGCAACTAATCTGTAATTTTACCAATGATTTTTAAGGAAAGATTAAATCTGGTAGAAGATACATATTCTTTTTTGCTCAAACAATAATTGATTCTAAGAATTTATAAGATATTTTAAATCATATTTGTTGTTTGAAGGTGGTTAAAATTCTAACAGAGAATGCTGAAAACCTGATGAAGATTGTGTTACAGACCATGAAAGCAGCTGAAGCTGTCTGTGTAAAGGTATTCAACAAAGAGTTATTGTTCTTTGTGTAAAGGTATTTAACAAAGAGTTATCGTTCTTTGTGTAAAGGTATTCAACAAAGAGTTATCGTTCTTTGTGTAAAGGTATTCAACAAAGAGTTATCGTTCTTTGTGTAAAGGTATTCAACAAAGAGTTATCGTTCTTTGTGTAAAGGTATTCAACAAAGAGTTATCGTTCTTTGTGTAAAGGTATTCAACAAAGAGTTATTGTTCTTTGTGTAAAGGTATTTAACAAAGAGTTATCGTTCTTTGTGTAAAGGTATTCAACAAAGAGTTATCGTTCTTTGTGTAAAGGTATTCAACAAAGAGTTATCGTTCTTTGTGTAAAGGTATTCAACAAAGAGTTATCGTTCTTTGTGTAAAGGTATTCAACAAAGAGTTATCGTTCTTTGTGTAAAGGTATTCAACAAAGAGTTATTGTTCTTTGTGTAAAGGTATTTAACAAAGAGTTATCGTTCTTTGTGTAAAGGTATTTAACAAAGAGTTATCGTTCTTTGTGTAAAGGTATTCAACAAAGAGTTATCGTTCTTTGTGTAAAGGTATTCAACAAAGAGTTATCGTTCTTTGTGTAAAGGTATTCAACAAAGAGTTATCGTTCTTTGTGTAAAGGTATTCAACAAAGAGTTATCGTTCTTTGTGTAAAGGTATTCAACAAAGAGTTATCGTTCTTTGTGTAAAGGTATTTAACAAAGAGTTATTGTTCTTTCCTGTCATTGAAACTTTATTTCATAGCATAGAATCCAGAGCTTCTCCCTTTTTCAGTAATTTAACACATACATGTAACGGATCCTTCATGTCAAAGCGGCAGATTGTCAACGTCTATCCTAATAGCATTTTAATGTTAATTGACCAGAACAAATGTGTGCCACTTCTACCTTGCTTTACTGATTAAACTATTACTGTTTATACAATCATTAGGTCAATTAGTGTAATAAAAGTTCAATTCAAACTTTAAGCTGTACCTCTCAAACACTGGAAATATTTAGTAAAAGAACAAATATCTTTAAAAAAAATTGATATTTAGGGCCCCGCATCGAAGATGCGGACACCCTAAAGTTTTCACTTTGTCTGTCCGTCCATACGTCCAAACGCCTGTCCGTCCGTCAACAATTCTTGTGAACACTAAAACTCAAAAATTATTAACACCACCGTTCTGAAACTTTGCACAGCTACTAAGTAGTATGTCATAATTTGCATATTAAAATTTCGTGCAAATCGTTTGAATATTTTTGGAAAAAACTTCATTTTTTATTGAAAATCACAGATTTTGAGAATTGGACTTTGTGAACACTAAAACTCAAAAACTGTTAACAATACAGTTCTGAAACTTTGTACAGCTGCTAAGTAGCATGTCATGATTTGCATATTAAATTTTCGTGCAAATCTGTTTAATATTTTTGGAAAAAACTTTATTTCTTATTGAAAATCACAGATTTTGAGAATTGGACTTTGTGAACACTAAAACTCAACAACTGCGAACAGTACAGTTCTGAAACTTTGCACAGCTGCTAAGTAGCATGTCATGATTTGCATATTAAAATTTCGTGCAAATCCTGTAATATTTTTGGAAAAAAATCACAGATTTTGAGAATTGGAATTTTTGAACACTAAAACTCAAAGCCTATTACAGCTCTGAAGTTTCATACACATTCCATGGATCATGCCTTATTGGTTATAATCATAGTGAATATTATTTTGAAAACATTAGATTTTTTGCCGCGGGGCCCTTTCTGACTTTGTCAGTAATCTAGTTTTCTCAAGTCTTGAAAAGTGGGAGATTACACACACAAACAAATGGGAGGACAGGAGATGGGTAAAAAGATCAGGAGATTTTTACTTCTGGTGCGATAATCACATGTATGTTTTATTAACAAAAATAAGATTTCTTAGCGCATGTAAATTCAATAAATGAACAACTGATAGATATACCTTTTTTATGTTTACACTTGAATGTATTGGCTAAAATAACATGAGAAAGACATTGGAACATATGAAAAACATGTTAATATGAAATGTTATGAGTTAACTTGGAACATTGGGACCATTCAACTTCATTATCAATATGAGTCCTTGCTTTCAAAAATGCTTACCAATGCTCTTGTTTCTAGCATTCTAATAAACTCTGATCTTTATATTTTCCAGGGATTGAAGACACCATATGATACATCAAATAGTGATGCTGCCAGTGCTATTGTCTTGGCTACCCAGTGGCAAAGACGACTCATTCGTCAAAGACAACGAGAAATTGCTGATGCAGAGACAGACATGCTTGGCTTGCGTAGAATAGAAGAACATCGACCTCCGAAACTGACCCAAATATTTAAAACTAACTAGATAGTTTAAAGTGTATAAGTTACATGGAAACTTAAAATCCAGGATGATTTTAAATTTTTTTAAACCAAAATTGAATTGCTATTCAAACTGGATTTCACTTAAAAGAAACTGTAACATCCTAAAATGCCATGTAGCATATTCATATTCGTTATATCTTTTATGCAATAATGTTCTTGTTTTACATTTATTATAAAGGGACCAGTGTTTTATATTTTAGATGTATACATTTACTATAGCTATTTGACTTGTTAAATCTTTTTATCATATTTTTTTTTCTGAATTTTTACAATTTTTCCCCTCAGAATATATTGAAATCCTCAGTAGCAATATTTTTTTATAAGTAGCTTTAATATTATTGATGTATATTTCCGAATGATATTTTTTCTGATGTTTAACATTTTTCATCCCAATAAGTGTGGGGAAATAATTTACTAGTCAGTTAATGTCTTCAATAATCTACAAATCATAACCTCAATTGATGTGCAATAATCTCTACATTTCATTTCACTTTCTGGATACCTACATTGTTTTTGTACAGTGAAATCTTTTTGAAATGAACCTTATAAACCATGTCTTAACTAAACTGGTTTTTCATTAACAATCTTTAAAATTCTTAACATTATGCACCTAGTATAAACTGAACTAAATTCCATTTTCAAAGTTTACATGGGTATAAACAGGTATTACTGTATATTCTGTAATGTTATTTTCACTTTTGCACAAGTCTCATAAGACTGCACTTAAGGGTCATCAAGACAGTTTGAAAATTTTTAGAGAAAATCTTAGTACAATGTATATGCACAATACATATTACAGAGCTATTATAGCTCTGTAATTAAAAACCTTGCGACGCTTCATACCGGTACATTGTGTTAGCAGAATAAGTTGTAATTGTACTTCGCAGGGAAAAGTAACACTACCCAAACGAAAGCTCTTCTTTTGAGGAGCCTAGGATGGTGTAGTGGTTACAACCTCTGTTCTGTTAGCTAGGCGCATACGCTGTAGATGTCCCAAATGTTGTGAGTTCAATCCTCACTGAGGGCACTAAAAAAATCAAAATCTGTTTGTCAGATGATTTTCAGGGTTGAAATTACAGTAACATTATTTGATTATATACTAGACATTCACAATACATATTACAATGTACATATTATGAGGAAAAATAAAGCATAGCAGGACCCGTTCAAAATGGATTTTGAATAAGGACAAAATATCCCTATTGTACCTCTCAACTGATATGTTGGTGAACCCTTTTAGTTAAATTATAAATAGATGTTACATGAGATTTTAGGCCATGTCAAAGGGTATGAGTGATATTAACCTAAAATTGGCTGTGCTCAAAAACAGGAAAAAAGTAGAACTTAATGATTAAAGAATAAACCATGAAAATAATAACAAAAACTGATTTCAATTTATTAAATCAAGGTCCTGCTACGGTTCATTTTTTAATTCTATATTCAGTCTTTGCAGTACACATACTGAAAAATCTATCTAAATTTACGCCATTATAAGGTAAAAGTATACATGAACCTTAAAAGGCAATAGGGAAAAGCTTATTCTTTACTTTATTCTCATGGTCATCCAGTGAAATACATAATTTTTGGCAGTATTTCACAGAGTGAAAAATCTGGGTTATAAAATGGTGAATGTTTAGTGGCGAGTGGGCAGGCGGTTGGGTGGGGAAGAAATTTTCATCACAGTTTTCTCAGCAACTACTAATCACAACCACTTGATATTTGGTATACAGCATCAGGGTTGGGTTCCATAATGTGGGATTCAATTTCAGGTCTGTCTGCCACTCTGACCACATATCCCTTAAATACAATTTCTCCTAAACTGCTTGATGGATTTTGATGAAATCTACACATAGGAAGAACATCATATGGAGATGTTTATAAAGAATTTCCATTGCTGTCAGATACCATTCAAGGGAGATAATTTGACTTTATATTTTTGCACTGTAGTGGGGGGGTTGGTTTAACTTTTGAGAAGTTGTTGTTATAATATATAATATATAATAAGCTAACTAATTAGACTAGATATGGTTAGTAATGTATTATTTAGATGAACTAAAATAATGAAGAATGAGAACTATAATATTGTAGTACATGAACATGTATAGTTAGAATGTAAAATTTTCTATTATTGAAATGATCTAAATTATCTGTTGCTTTCATGATATTTTTACTGGGATTTTTACAAAAACTGTTTCAATATTAATGATATTTTTAAGAGGTGCTTGAATTGGTGGTTGTGAATTATGAAATTTAAAATCTTGTAGAACCTATTTATGTTCTATTATTAACTACTGGTATATTTACATAATGAACTATAGAATCTGATTTTTTGTTTTTTTTCTTTAACAATTCTGAGATATATCCACCTTTTAGCTGACCTGTACTGAAGGTCTGTGTGAGCCATTACCATCACTTGCCATCCTTCATAGTAGTCTGTCATTATCTGTTAAGAATTTTTAAATAAAACAATTTAAAAAATCTTCTCCCCTGAAACTATTGAACAGAATTTTATTAAACATGATATGATTGATCTTTAGGTTATCATGCACAAAATATATGCACAGAACATATGGTAAAAATAACTTTCACTGGCATATTACTAAGAAACTGAATCTGATGAATCATAGGATCTTTAGAATCTAAGTTCTAGAAGTCGCCATTGAGTCAAAGTTGTCAGACGAAACCTTTTAAGTTATTTTCCCCTTTAAGATGAAATTTGTCTTGCCTTAAGAAAACTATTGCAGATACCCGGTAGTAAAAAAAAAGCCAGTTGCTTGCTAAAATGTTCAGCATATTAAGCTCAACAACAGTCTTTATTAAACCAAAGTTGTCTCATGAGCTCATAAAGGGTATGTGCCCTTGAAAGGGTTGAAAATCAAGTTTTTTGCTTATAATTGAAAGAAATTGCAGATAGAGAAAAGTGGTTGGTTGCCAAAGTGTTCAGCTGAAAATGCAGTTTGACTGATTGATATTTAATATTGGTTGATTTTTGTGTTCAGTTGTTTAAGGTTAAGTCAGTTGCTCAATAACTGTGGATCACATTTTGTCAAATAACAATGACTTTTAAGTCCTTCTTATATCAAGAAAAAGAGGCCAACATAGACCTTTACGGAATTTCATGGTGTTGCAGATGGGCGAGACATACTTTTGGTGGCCACACTGTTTTTTGTTATGCCCCCGCACCATCATGTCAGGGGTATTAAGTTTTACTTGTGTCCATCTGTCTGTACGAATTTCCATCTAACTTCTCAGAAACCATACAAGAGAATGATATGAAACTTGGGTGGAATGGTTCAGTGTGACAAACTGTACATCCTGAGCGATTTTTTAAAACTGTTTGACATCTACTTCCTGTTTTGAACTTAGGCAGATGTGAAAATATGTCAACATGACTATGACAATTTTTGTCCAGCTTTTCTCAGAAACTGTCAAGAGAATGATTTGAAACTCGTAGGGTGATTCAGTATGACAAACTGTACGTCCTAAGCGATTTTCTGATCTGTCAGACATCTACTTCCTGTTTGGGACTAAGGCCGATGTGAAAATATGTGAGCATGACTGAAATTTTTGGTCAAGCTTTTCTCAGGAACCATACATGAGAATGATTTGAAACTTAGTAGGATGGTTTAATACGACAAACTGTACATCCTAAGCGACTTTTAGAACTGTCGGACATGTGTCCCATGGACACATTCCTTCTTTATTTTAGCTTTAAAAAACATCTTTAGAACAAAAACAGCTTTGCTTACTGAAATCTTTTGAGCCCCACATAAAGCTCTATTGGGTAATTTGACTGATGACTTCTTAAGAGAAGGTAATTGCTCATTCTAAAAAAAAACCCTGAAAGCATAGCAGATAGAGAAGAGCTTTTTCCTGTATTAAAACACAGTTGTGATGTCATGCCATTGTTAATGCAGTACTTTATTTTACCAATAAGTACTGTTAGTCTTAATATAGGACTGTTTTCTACCTAATATTGGATTGCTTTTATCTAACATTAGACGGTCATTAATAGTTTTTTGGGGGACTTTAACATTTTCTGAGTCAGTGATTGAAGGGAAAAATGCAGCAATTATAAAATTCGACACATTTCTGACAATTTATGCCATGCCTGGATTCGAACCCGCAATCTTTCTCTCCTCAGGCAATGTCATTTAGCCTGTGGCTACCGATTGCTTGATTCAAGAGTGTTTAATTGGGGTATTTAAATCATTCTGATTGTATAAATGTGTATAATAAATCTAAATCGATAATAAAAATTGTTTGTCCATAGCTGGAATGGAACCCGTAGTCTCTCCAACCATAGTTGACAATGCTAACCATTCGGCTATGGAAGACTTGACAAATAAGTGTTCACTTTTAGTATTTAAATTATCTGATAGTATTAACGTATATAATATCATGGATAAAAAATATGTTTTTGATTGTTACGTATTATGCTTGAATATAAAAGTGTGTATGCATAAACTATATTTTAAGTAAGATATAAGCCTTAAACAGTCCATTCGGTAAAATATAGGACACGTCTTTGGCTGCGCCTCAGACCTGTCCAATATTTTACCGAATGGACTGTTTACGGCTTATGTCCTTTACATAATGTTCAGGTGATTAAGGTCTTTAATGTAATTGTAACATTCTTTCTGACAGTAAATCACCAATGAGATCTCCCTCAATAATGGACCATTCTGTCTTATAAACAGTTAATCTCTACTTAAGGAACATTTATCTTATAAACAGTTAATCACTCCTTAGTTCTCACTCACAATGGAACATTCTATCTTATAAACAGTTAATCACTCCTGAGTTCTCACTCGTTAATCACCCCTGAGTTATCACACATAATGGAACATTCTATATTTAAACAATCAATCACCACTGAGATCTCACTCAAAAATGGAACATTCTGTCTATACCAAGTTAATCTATCCTGAGTTATCACTCACAATGGAACATTCTATCATATAAATAGTTCATCACATTTGAGTTTTAGTTCAAGAAGCAGAGGTACCAATGGGGTTTCCGAATGTCAAATGTCTGAAAGGGCAGAGACAGATCCAGTTAACACCAGCGGGACAAAAACAGACAACAATCATAACATGTAAAACATTGGAAAAAAATAACAATAATGGAGCATTTGATCTTGAAACAGTTAATCACCCCTGAGTTTTCACCCATAATGGAACATTCTATCTTAAAAACAATTAATTACTCCTGAGTTCTCACTGGTAATGGAACATTCTATCTTATGAATAGTTAATCACATCTGTTTTCTAGTTCAATAATGGAATATTTGATCTTGAAACAGTTAATCACCCATTAGTTCTCACTCACAATGGAACATTCTATCTTATAAACAAGCAATCACCACTGAGATCTCACTTAAAAATGGAACATTCTGTCTATACCAAGTTAATCTATCCTGAGTTATCACTCATAACGGAACATTCTATCTTATAAATAGTTAATCACATTTGAGTTGTAGTTCAATAATGGAATATTTGATCTTGAAACAGTCAATCACCCCTGAGTTTTCACTCATAATGGAACATTCTATCTTTAAACAGTTAATCACTCCAAAGCTCTCACTCGTAATTGAACATTCTATCCTAAAAACAGTTAATCACTCCTGAGTTCTCACTCGTAATGGAACGTTCTATCTTTAAACAGTTAAACACCCCTGAATTATCATGCATGATGGAACAGCTTATGAGCAGTTAATCACATCTCAGTTCTAGTTCAATAATGGAACATTCTATCTTGAAACAGTTAATCACCCCTGAGTTATCGCTCATAATGGAACAGCTTATGAGCAGTTGATCACATCTGAGTTCTAGTTCAATGATGGAATTTCTATATTTAAAAAGCTTATCACTCATAATGGAGCTTATGAGCAGTTAATCACATCTGAGTTCTAGTTCAATAATGGAACATTCTTTATTTAAAAAAGTTATTCATCCCTGAGTTATCACTCATAATGGAACATTCTATATTTAAACAGTTAACCACCCCTGAGTTCTCACTCATATATGGAACATTCTATCTTATAAACAGTTAATCATCCCTGAGTTCTCATTCTATCTTAAAATAGTTAATCATCCAATATCTTAAAAACAGTGAATCTTCCCTGAGTTTTCACTCAATAAAGAAGCATTCTATTTTAAACAGTTAATCATCCCTGAGTTCTTACTCATAATGGAACATTCTATCTTAAAAACAGTTAATCATCCAATAATGGAACATTCTATCTCATAAACAGTATTATCACTCAGAGTTCAATCTTCCACAAGGACACATCAGTAATGGCACTTCCAACTGACCTTCAAACCCTCATCAACACCGCAGTCAAAGACAAAATGGAATTAAAATGGGGCTATGGTTAATGACCGAAAGGTAGAAATCAAGATGACTTGGACGCCAGCTGAGAAACCGCCCACTGGGAAAGGATGTTGAAATCAAGCCATGAGAAAGTCTCCAGCCGCCAGGAAAAGAGACCAACATAGGCTCGACCGGTGGAAGGACACAAAGAAGGCCGTTATGACCACAGAGACTGAACAACACAGGCAACAACACCCACTCAGACAGCGGGATGAATACAAGGCTCATCATGACATCAGACAACTTGACCCAGATACATGTACCAAGCTTTACCAAAGGGAGACCACTCACCCCTACCAAATACAAAGAGACAGATGAACAGAGAAGCCAATGCCAAAGAGATTGGAAAGAATCAAGATGTGTGAGAAGTCTACACTCCACAGAAGGTGTGATTCCAAACCATCTGCAGGAATCGTGATGTCTTTTATATTCTCGCAGTCAAACCGAACCCACAGTTGGAGATTGATGAAAAAGATTATGAGCCAACACATCAGTAGACCCAGGGCGAAGACCCCTCAGAATGAGTACTGCAGACCTAAGAAAAAGGCACCCTGAAACCTACACATGTAGAAATTAATTGTCGGGCCATAGTGGTGAAATACCATTAACTTCCAACATGTAGTACTTAGTATTCAAGATATGGACCCTAATAACTTAGAAACTAACAAAAGTAGCACATGCATAAAATATAGGTCACTGTGACCTAATTACTAACAGGCTGTGATGCACTACCTTAGACACATCTATTGGTGAAATACTATTGACCAACAACATGTAGTACCTTAACAAAGAATTTAACAAAAGTTGTTCATGCATATCAAATAGGTCACAGTGACCTAATTTCTAGTGGGTGGTGTGGTACTACCCAAGACATATCTAGTGGTGAAATACCATTAACCCCATTATATTGACCCTTTTCAAGAAACTAACCAAAGTCATTCATGCATAAAATAGGTCACAATGACCTATTTTTTAACAGGTTGTGTAGCACTATCCAAGACACATCTATTGGATTTCTAAAGGATGGTGTAGTGGGAAACAGCCAGCTTTCAATATGGACCATCAGTCACTGCTTGCCGTTTCAGGATCTGTCCAAATTGATGCATATGATTCAAAACCAACTACATGTACAGAATTTCCAAAGAAATGCCAATCTTGGACATAAAACAAAAGAACAATTAAATTTTTATTTGCTTTGCAAAAATAAATTCTCAAATTTCCCTAAAAGTTCTCCTTCCTCATAAAGGATCATAATTTGCTGGAAATATGCACAACTACATATATTGTATACTTGTTACATACCTAGCCAAAATAATGAGATTAAGAAATTTTGAAAACAAGGGATTGCATTAAGTTGTGCTAAGCATACCTCCACTCATCGTCGGATACCCACTGGCAATTGCACTACGCCTCTCTACATGATAAATGTAGAGAAGTGTAGTGCAATCGCCAGTGGGTATCCGACGATGACCTCCACTTGACCATTCAGAAAACAGGAAGTAGATGACAGACTGACCTGAAAAGGGGAGGCACAGTACAAATCATCATGCTCAAGCTGTGTACCACATTAAAAATCAATCCCTATAGTAGAAGCTGAGAAATATGCAACAAAAATCTTTCCATTTATTACCCTTAAATAGTCAAAATCGGCTTGGAAAACAGGAAGTAGATCCCTGACTGACCTAGATAGAAGAGAAAATGTACATTCCATCATGCTTAAGCTGTCCACCAAATTTGAAATCAAGCCCTTCAGTAGATGCTGAGATATTGTACCAGATGGAAGGACAAGGTGATCCCAATATAGCCCCCTCTCTTACGAGTGGAAGTATAATTATAAGTTCAAAAGGCCATGACTCCAACTATGTAGAAGCAAAGCATAATAGATGACGGACTGACATATAGTGTACTAGCTTCATACCAAGTTTCATTAAATTCTGTTGAGTAGTTCCAGAAGTTGAGTGGAATAACTACTGGGGTATGTGATGGACAGGACAAAAATAATGTTTCTCCCTTTCGGAGGGGACATAAATCAGTAACAGACAACAGCCTTTAGCCTAGACTAACAAAGGTTATGCTTGTCATCACAAAATTTGCACATAACAAAAATGATACAATTAACAAAACAAAAACAAAATGTTTTGAGTGCTTTTCAGTGGAAATCAGTTATTCTTGGGATCTCCTGATCAAAATAAAATATTTATAAATCATGTTATTTAAGATAAATTTTGCATGTCTGAAGTAAATTATGTAGGTAAGGTGAAAGTGCCATTTCCTTAAAATAAAAACAATTTTAAATAAAAAAGTGTTTATTGTTTTGAACTCAAGCATCTGTCTGATGTAACAATAACAATCTGTCATGACTTTATACAATGATTAATCAACAAACTGATACATGTGATAAGCATGATTTGAAACATGATTTACAATCTACAGGTTATATGTTTTAATAAATATATCAACAAAGTTAAGTATTGGTAAATGGACTAATTTTGATAAAATTACACAAATTTATATAACAATTTGTGATGAACAAATTCTTCAGATTAAAACTTATTACCAAGACACAAATTACCATTACTGGGACCAAAAACACTTTAGGTATTTTTGTTATGTATTTGTTTGTTGAGTTTGGAGAAAAGGTTTTCATAGTACATGTATTGGAAAAACATAACATTTGTGAATAGCCAAGAAAAAAGTTAATTAGGAATCAACATTTATCATTCAACAAAAATATTAGTTCAAAGCATTTATTATAAAAGTATATTGTACAGTACTTGAAAGACTTTGCAATCTTTGGCCTCCAATTATTTATAATTGATCAAACACAAATGAAAAACATGACCAAAAAGACGACATTTTTCTACCCACTCATAAAAAAAATATGTTGCACGAGTTGAAATAATTGCATTTCCACTTATTACACAATTTGAGTTCAGATTGCATTCATCAGAGTACATGTAGTATGCAAATGAATAATTTCTAAATTAATAATAAATAAATCGTTATGTACAAATGATTGCAAATATTATACAGCACTTGCTGATTTTAGTGTAAAAATAAACATGAGCACCATTCAAGGGGAGATAATTACAACCTGAGAATTGAAAAAGAAAGGTATGGTGAAGATGGAAGAGTTAAAGATATATTTTAGACCCATTAAAATAGAATTCTGTAAGAAAATAAAGTGATGGATTTCTTAAAGGGCAAGGGTAGGAAAATAATATGACTTCATCTTATTCTTGCAACAGCTAAACCTTAAACATTTTTTTTTAAATCATAACAAATTGCAACCATTCTGATTCAGCATATCATAAGGGTTATTACAATAATGAAAATATTAGTACATCTGTATTAGTATTGGAATAAAAATTAAATGAACATTTATTCTCATTTATAAAATATTGCTTTGCATTCATTTAAATGCATTATGATTATATATTGTAATGCACAAAAAGAATATAAAATGTGATATTTCAAAACAGAAACAAAAATGGAATAAGATGTTTTCATTACATAAGAAATAATGCATGCATCAACTTGTATTTAATATTTCATAAAAAGATTGAAATACTTGTGATCTGCAACAATGCTTTTCTCACTACCTACTTAATTGCCATTATATATAAATTCTGTACATAAAATAAAGGAAAAGGTTTGAATCTACACGATAGTCCACCCTTCCCAGATCTAAGCAGTACTGCCTGCAGTACATTTCTAATAGTATATATATTTTGGCTGTCAATTTCAGCACCTTTTAAAAAGTTTTGTAAATTAAGGTCGCATTTCTAGATACATCCATTATCAATAAATTTAAATTCAATCAAGATGATGTGTTCAATCATTTTTTTACTATTGGTAAATGTAGTAGAAAGAATAATTAAATTATGAACAATTACCAGTATGAAGGGAAAAAATACGGAAAAAAATATATGTATGGATTTAAAGGCATAATAATTTTCTACTTTATAAAATGACCAACAAATGCTTTTTTCTTGGTAATATACAATTGATTAGAATTCTAACTATAACCAACGGCCAGTCAAAACTTTGAATAATATGGAATTACACAACACTTCATGTATTTGAAACTCACTAACATCATAGCCATTCATAGTAATTAGTAAAAGTAAGGTTCTCAAGCTCTTTCAACATGAAAATGGAGTAAAAATAAGCATTCAAGATTATAATTTTTGAAAAGATATACAATAATATTTTTAAGACACAGACCGGCTGGTACCTATACTAACACAACTAAAACTTGTGTTGTTATACAATGACAAAACCAATCATCTTTATTGTTAATAAAATTCAATTTGAAAGAAAATTAAATACTTATTTCTTAAATCAGATTGACATAAAATCCTCAATGCAATACAATCTTATATGTATGTGAAACAAAATGCCATAAATAATCTAACACATTGAGAATAGCACTGAATTAACATACAATTTTCATAAAATCATACAATTATATATAATAAGAATAATTTTTCACAAGCATAAACTTCATCACGTTTTGTAGATCTTTATAACGTCCATAATCGTCTGTCTACAAATAGGACACAGCGCACCCTTCTCCTTGACATGTATGGCACACTCAAAACACATACACACATGTCCACACTTATATAACACAGAGTTCACTGCTCTCTCATAGCAGACGGTACATTCATTGTTCTCATCTTCAGGGATTGAATTTTCCGATGGCGATGTTGGCATGGACATGGAATGGGATTTTTTGGGAGGAACGGGTGGCGATGATTTGGCCTGTACGTGAACACCAGAAGGCACGCTAAAGCTCCGTACCATGGACGTTGATTGTTGTTGTTGTTGTGAGCTGACTTGAGAATTAGCGATGTTTTGAGTGGTAGGTTGGATTGGTCTCTCTGGGCGGGGCAAAGCTACGCTGAGTGGTCCCTGGGTAAGGTAAGAAGTGGAGCGTGGTCGTGGAGGCACAGGGGGCTGATGAGGTGCAACACCTGAAAAAGATAAAATGGTACAATGTACAAGGTTGAATCATATTTTCTATCATGTTCTACCAATAAAATATTTTAATGGTGAATAATTTATTTTTCAAACAGACAACAATCACAGTTTGGAGACATAACATGCACATGTAGTTTTCATCTTTTTTATTTTAAACTTTAGGTAATTTCTATCGATTTCTTCCAGTACAAAGTTGAGTCATTATTCAAGAACTTAAGTCTTAAGGCTTTACTTAGTAGCCTGTTATGTTTACTTTTAATCAAGTTTATAGTTTTTAGCAATATCATGGTCTTTAAGAAGTTGAGCAATGTTAAGTAACTGAGCAAGTTCTGTTGTGTGTGTAAATAATCCAAATTCCTTTTGTTTGTCTTACATCTATTCTGATATGACTATGTTGTGCTCCAGCGATAATTACTGTACTTAATGATTAATTATGGCAGCCCTCTTCACCTATATGTTGCTAATTATATAATTCTACATCTGTTTTCGAACGATTCAATCATAATAATGGATAAATAACAAACCCAAAAAACATTTGCCTACATGTCTGAAAATATGGTTTTACTGCATGTTTAGCATGCCATATAATCAAATCGCAACATGCTCGACAATTATTCTTATTTTTTGCAATAATATGGCCCAATATTCAATAAACTTGATATCATGCATGTCATATTCAATCAAAGATTTTATACTGAAAATTTCAATGTTATTCTTTCTCCATTTTCATTTTGGCTTTCTATCAATGAGAACATAACCCATTTATATTAATAAATTCTGGCAACTTGCGTAAGTTCCAATTTTCCAATCTTTTATCATCAGAAGTATGTTGATTTGCAGAACATCATTAAGACCTAACAGTTCACTTTTGAATAAAATCAGAAAAAAAACATATCAAAGAATTTGAACAATTCAGTTATATAAATTGGTAGAATTAATGCACCACCCTTTCAAAGACATGCCAAAAACTGGTAATAAATAAAAAGATGTTGGCAACAAATATTGTTAAGAATCTCATGGGAATATGTTAAACTCTTTGTTTGATCTGAAATAAGTTCAGATAGATATATGAAACTTAAACAAAAATGTATGTTGTAATTCTTTTAGGGTTAAAATTTTGTGTTGTGAATAGATGGATACAATGCCGACATATCATGCAGCTTTTCCCTTGCCGATAACTTTAAGCATTCAAATTTAAAATTATGCAAAATTTCTCTGCATTAAAATGAGTCAAAAATAGAAATGGTTGGATATTGTTAAAAGGAAAAAAGAATCAATCATTTCCTTTGGGAAACATCCCAAATTAAAATCCACCACGACAAGACATTGGGAAAACAAGTAGTGATTCCCATGGATTTCAATTCAGGATGTTTCACTCTTTAGCAAACCACAACTCTATATCGTTTCCAAATTTCTATACTATAAAATGGAGTTAGCAATTGAATTCTGCTTGCTGCTTTCCATTTGTTGTGCAGATTTAAAAATTGCTACTGATATTTGTAGGTTGTGTGGCATACATTAATCCACACCCCATTGAGAAATAACGAGTTTCTTAACTGTTTTTATGCACATTTATGTTGCTCTGCAGTGGTCAATAAATCTGATACCATACCTAAACATCTAATTTTCTGTATGTTTCCATATATGTCAAAGAATATCCACAAAGGCAATGTCCTATCTACATGCATTAATGTAGCAACTTTACTGTTATTTCTTGAGTATCGTACTTCACCTGTGAAAATAAAAAAAATTAAACAGTGTCAATTATCTCAACAGTGAACACTACAATTCCTTTTTTCTATAAGGTTACATTCTTTGTGAAATGATGTATTTAAAATTACAAATACCAAAACACGGGTATAAACGGTTAATTTGGATATGCTATATATCGATATTTCAAGGAGTAACCTCTCATCAGTAGCATTTGAATCAAAACATTGGAAGGTCCAATTCCAAAACTGTTGAAAACGAAAAGTACTCAAAACCAAAACGTTCAAACAAGGAAGCCAAATCCAGCACCGAGGATATCGACCATGTGCATTATCATCAGGATACATGTAATAGTGTACAGAGATTCATGGAAATCAGACTTGGGTTTCTGAGAATAGAGGTGATTTGACTTGTAATTTCTGAAAGTTGAACAGACTTAAAACCTGTAAAAACTATGTGTATCTGTTAAAAGTTGTAAGTCTCATTACATGTAACATTTTTGGATTTCCTGTCATGCAATTTATAATTCAGAATTCTGTAAAAAAAAGTTTAATATGCATGTTAGGATGAACATGTGAACACAAGGCAAATTCAATTCCGAAGTCAAATAATTCAGAATTAACCACTGAACTGAAAGAGGCGTTGTGTGAACAGGATTTGATTCAAATTTTCATGTTTGCTGAATATAATGTTACTATGTCTGATAAATCAAGAAATACTGGCACTGGACAAAAACTGTTTCAATCATAAAACTTTAGAACTTGAAGATTAACACAGCATGAAAGATAGTGGGAGTCAAATCTGAACTCTAATCTTTATTGCAGAAAAGCAGCAATATTTATTACTTCCAGGAATAGAAACTGCTGACTAGACAAATAAGAGATTTTACAGATACATGTAGGTTCTTCATTGTGATGGAGTCAGACTCAACAGCTTTTATAATTCCTTTAAATTCAAAATTCAAATTCAAATATTTCATTGATTTAAAATCCAACTTAGGATTATAATCAGCAACACATACATTCCTTTATGTCATTCATATGTAAGCAGCAAGATTTTATAAATATTTTACAAGAACAATTTTGCAGGAACAGAAATCATGTTCATGTAAAAATTACTTGGTTTACTGTAAGTTGTTGGGAATTTACATTTTTTGCATTAATTTGATCTGGAAATCAAATTTATCCACTATGCTATTTCTAGTTGAGGAAAACAATAATTTCTCTAAAGAAAATTTCATTGCCAGTTTTCCAACTTCATGATATATCACAGTAAACTGTCATTATTAGAGGAAATGTACCAATTTTAGATATTTTTTTAAAAAAAAAAGGTTTCTAGCTTTTTAATGGAATTTCAAAAATCTCAGAAAATGAATTTGACATTTGAACATCTTCAAGTCTACTTTCGCAATCAAAATATTCAAAATTTATATCCCTCTCAGATGACTATTTTATTTGAATAAGAAAAACATAAGAGTATTATTGATACTGAATCATCAGCAAAGATTCTAATTCTAAAGTCTGTATGCATAAATGGAAGTCTTATCTATACCACAATAGCCAGAATATTATCTAAACCAAATAACTTTAGGGAACCAAATGTCACAGACAAATGGCATTTACAATCAAATACTACCAATATGTTGGCTTATTTGTATTCCACTTCATCTTATTCTAAAAATTGATAGAATTGATCAGTTTGTACACAAGGGAAATTAAAAGAAAACTCAACTTATTTATATCTGTGTGTGGCAAACATATTGAAGACACATGCAATATAATTCCATAGGCAGATCACTCCTAATTAAACCCTAATGAATTATCAAGTTCAACCCCACCTTAAACACACGTAGAAACATTTAAAGTCTGCAGTACATGTTACTATTGTGCCTGTTGTATCAAACCAAACTCATTAAAAAGCCTGTAAAAATTATAAGTTAACAAAAAATTGAAAATATGTTGCATCTGTGGTGATAAAAAACACAACATTGGTACTTGAACATGTTCCAAAAATGTTCCTCTCAAGTTGGACTAAGGAATACTTTGAATGATATCCTTACAACTCCCTTGAAAAATACTGTGACAGTTTTAGCAAACTTGTTGGAAACGATGAAGACATAGCCTTATAGGCCTAAGTACCCTCGGGAATGCACAAATATCATTATCCATTTAGCAACCAATTCTGTTAGTATGATTAGAGGACAATTTACGATCAATTTTGGGTCATTTGAGGATAAGTAAAATGAGTAACAATAGTATTAGACCAGACAATTATTGTTTTAGACTTCTATTGTGGGATTTTCAATTCCAACATCATTCAGAAAAAAAAAGTATTTTGAAATTTATTACCACACACATTAAGCAAGAGGAATACATGTTTGCACCTGCTCATAAAAAACAATGGTGTTAAAGGCTACAATAAATTAAGCTCTTAAGTGGTTAACTTCTAGCATAAAATAAATCAAAATGGTTTTAACTACATGTATGTAAAATATCAAGCATTCCAATAAAAAATGTTATGTTTAACTGTTTTAACTTGAGTTTGTCTTAGTTGCATGTTTTCCTTCTTTTTTATGTCTACCGATTTTGTCTTTGTTTTTCCTGCCTTGTGATATTTGAATGCCATTTTGGTACTCATTTGCTTCTTTTACGTTACTAAACCACCATCTTTTAACCCTGGCTTCCAATTTTTTGTGTGTTAGCCTTTTTCTTCCCTTTATCATTTACCTACCATCATTTGTCAGATGAAAGCACAGCTCATCTCCAATCTCAGGTGAGCGATACACGTCTTTATTTACAACCCAATACTCCATGCGATCCAATAACAAATCTGCATCATCAGGCAGTTCTGCCTGCGTCACAGAATCTGGAGAACATGTTGTGAACCCTACAGAAAGTCCTCCGACATACGATCTGTCAATACCAAGCACTTGTAAAACTATTTTTTCACCACATTTCAAAGGTCGTGACGAAAACACATAGCCATTGCAGTATTCTTCAGGTGAGCGACAAGCAAGAGTTCGATTTGGGTCCAACATTTGTATGTTTTTGCCATTAAGTTTATGAAATTGCATCAAGGAAAACCTTGTCATTGTATAATATTTGATGGGCAACACTTGTGATTGTGTGACTGTACTCGGCTGTGTCTGTTCCCCTGATGTCATTGCTGTCATCTGTGACGTTATTGCAGATATCTGTTCTGGCATCGATATGGATGGCCTATTCAGCATGTTGTTCAAAAGTGGAGGATCTGAAAATAAAAATAAACAAATGTATATCAGAAACTACAAACTTTGTCTGGGACCATGAATGGCCCTTATATACTGCATATTCATAGAAAATGGCCCATGTGTGAGAGACAAAGGTAAGGACAGACATGGGTAATTCTATATGGCCCTTTCAAATACTAAGTACTTGGTTGGGCTGTAAAAAAAGGGTAGTGTCATGCAAACTTATAATTTTCACACTCTTTGCATAAGGACCCCAGACAGATACATATGTATATTGCCATTCAAAAAAACAAATTCAATGCTATTTCAATCTCTTTGAGTTCTGTAAACCCATTTAATAACTTTCTGCTCTTAAAAGTTTTGAATTTGATCACAGTACATGTACATTTGTACTACTATCAGCACTGTTGTACATTGATACCTGTACTTTAACGAAAATCCCCTTGTAATTACACCTATGACCAATGATTTGACCAGACAGTGCCCTCAAGAAGTTCATGACTATAATCACAACACTACAGTTTGATCTTAATGATGTCTATATCATCAAAATGACAAAATCATAATCATATGTTCATATGTTTACCCTTAAGCTAAATAAGGTTATGAAAACACTTCAGTGCAATACAAACTTTGTAAATTGCATAATGTCAGCTATTTTCTGTTCCTTCATCAAAGTAAAAATATAAATGTATAATTTAGGCTGACGCCTTGATTCTCTGAACTTTTTGGTGACCAGGTACCGAAAATCACTGTGTGTAAAATAATCTTATCTATATCATAACATGATATAACTAGATGTCTTGTTTTTAATTCCACATATAGTTCATAGACTCATACTCCCTATCCTATTTCCTAAAATGTTCTAAGTTCAAAGGGCCATAACTGAATCAAAATTTTGAATTTACAAAATTTCATGGCAATATTCACAACATAAAAAGCTTCATTAGTATAACATGGAGTAGTTGTGGAGGGGTTCACATAAAGCCCGGGGGGGTTACTCTGGTGTTTTATGACGGGGGTGTGCATTTTGTAGATTGAAATTGGTACCCGAATCTATGTCAGAAAATCATCAAAAACACACCCAAATCTATGTGATTAGCAAAAAATACCCATATCTATGTGACGAAATAAAAGTCAATTAAGATTTTTTATATTTATTAGAGCTTTATAAAATAAATTACAAGTCTCTTTCTTACTTAAAATGACATCGTAACTTCGTTAAGTATCCCAAAAACACAAAATACCCAAGTCTATGGCACCTTTTGTGTTTTGACTCTCATGCCTATGTAAGACATCAACAAGAATGGGTACCAAATCTATGTGTACTGCTAAACAAAAGATACCCAAATCTATGTAAAAAATCGTGAAAAATGGACCCATAAAAATTGCACATCCCGTATATTGGTTTATAGGGAGTAACCCCCCCGGGACATAAAGATTGACTGACATATGGACACAGAACAAGAACAAATGTCTTCCCTCCAAAGTAGGGGGAGACAAATCTCTTGGAGCATGATGTAGTTCATTCTTAATAACTAATATTATATAACTATCCGTATAAGTTGTTCAACTGCAAAAATGTATTAGGTCTTGTTTTCTCACACAAGTCAGTAAAATCATCTAAAATTTATCATTAATCTATATCTTTTCTGAAAAATCATCTGCTGTGACTGTAAATTGAAATAGTGCCATATCACAAGTTTTATCTACAGAAAGAGTATTTTAAGTGCATTACATCAAAACAAATTAAAATATTTAATATTTCCTACCAGCACCTAATAACAACTATCTTATCATATTCCACATCATTACTGATAAAAATTATGCAAGGAAAAACAACAGTGTTCTAATGTTAAAAGGGGATAGCAGCAAGCCAATAATTATAAAAAAATTGTATAGTTATAAAAGGGATCATTCAGTATTTTGTTTAGTAACTCTGTGTCGTTGTTTTTCTGGTTTTTTTTTAAATAAGCAATATAACAAACTTATAGTCTTTCAATAGGTTTGGGGCTTGAAAATCGTTTGTGACTTTGAGAGAAAGAGATACACTAGACTCTATATGGTAGATCTATAATTTGGACGAAAGCAAGTTGTTTACAAATATAACATTTTGTCCTGAACATTAGGTGCCAAGTTTCCTCATCACCCTCACTCTCCTACTTAGATTATAAAAACATTATTGTGTAGATATTACAACATAAACAGAAAGTCATCTTATCATTCAAGTACTCAATCATAAAAAATCTTTCTTCACTTAAGTTCATTACATGTAACTACCAGTAAAATCCACAGGAAAAAAGTAGTGCTGCCAAAAAGGGCTGGTGTATCTGTGTGACAGAAATAGTTAGTATTCACTAGAATATTGTTGTCTTCCATGGATGACATAATTATGTAGCCTGCATTTTGAATAAGTGGTAAACAGAAAAAAGATGGGTCATGGACATAATGAAGCTCCATGCCAAATAAAAAGACTCTGTTGCATATAGTTTCCTAAAAACTGCACATGTGTAGAAAATGTTTTGAGAATGTATACATGTTATAAGTTCCAAAGTGCCCCCATGCATTGTTTTGCAACACATTGCAGGTGACACAGAAATGGTAAAATAAGAAAGAGTACCCATTGGAACATATAACCTGCACATTGGAGCAACCACTACTGCCTTTTTTCATTAGAGGGATAGTTACACATCAGCAGTGATAGTGTTATTCACTTATGTACTGTATGTTTTATACCATTTTGATAATGAAAAACAATTAAGGAATACTGTGAGGGAGCTCATAAAAAGATACCCCCGCTTCAAATTTGACTCTATTGACCAAATAGACTTATTTTAAGTCCTATTATCTCAACCGAATGATATCAAACAGCAATGAAAATTAATATTCTTAATGCACATCTACATAAGAAAGTACTTCCTTTATGTAAAGTTTCATTGAAATCCCTCAAGCAGCTTAGGAGGAGATGCACCTTTGAGGTCTTCCAATTTAAAACTACATGTATCAAAAAAAGTCTAAGTAGTCCAATTATCTCACCTAAATGATTTACCAACAGCGACAAAAGTAAAATATTCATCATGTATATTGTACTTCCTTCATGTAGTTTCACCAAAATCAAAAATATAAGGTATGTGGAGGACAGGCAGACAGAGACAGAGTAATTCCTACATGTAAATACCCACACCCCCACAAAAAAATAATTGTTTTCATACACCCTGCCCAAACTTCAATAATAAACTGTAATAAAAAGCTACGCCGAGCGCAGCATGATACGACCGCAACATGTTGAACCCTGTCATTTTAGGCCCTATATGGATAGTCAATTGCTCTGGACACATGCAGCCCATTGTGGACTGACAAAGGTTTTTGACACATGCAGCTTTTGGTGGACTTTCCACTCACATTTTAAAAGGAATTATTTTTTTTCCAAAGGAGATCAAAATTAGACCACAAATAAATAAGTTTCCATTTTGGCTCCTAATTACATAATGGGGGAATAAAGGGGGGGGGGTGCAAAAGAAATTCTAAATTTTGTATCCACTATTTGACAACAAACATGCCAAAAAAATTTCAATACAGTTCACAAGTAAAAAAGTTTCGATTTTGGTCCCTTTTGACCCCTAATTACATATTAAAGGAAAAAGGGGGTCGCAAAAATTAATTCTCAATTTTGTATTTTGCTATTTGACAAGAACAAACATGCAAAAAAAATTTTCAAAATCTGACCACTTCTAAAAAGTTTTGATTTTGGCCCCTATTGGCCCCATATAATCTAACGGGGAATAATGGGGGAAAGGCGGTCTTAAAATTAATTCTCAATTTGTATCCGTTAATTGACAAGAACAAACATGCAAACAATTTTTTTCAAAATCAGATCAAAGGTAAACAAGTTTCAATTTTGATCCCTATTGGCCCCTAATTTCAAAACGAAAAAAGGGGGGATTCCCAAAATCAATCCCATATATCCTTTTATGGTAAGGAACATTATTGCCAAATTACAAACCAATGGAATAACTAGAATTAAGTTATTGTGGCAACAAACCTAAAATAAGCATTTTAGCCCCTTTTTGGCCCCTAATTTTGAAACGTAAAATGGGGGAACCCCCATAATCAATCCCATTCATCCTTTTATGGTAAGGAACATTATTACAAAATTTCATAGCAATCGGATTACTGGAACTTAAGTTATTGTGGAAACACTAAAAAGTTAACAGACAACGACAACGACAACGACGATAGCATCATACCATTATACGTTTGCAATTTTTTTGCGGTCGTATAAAAATGTACATTTATTTCACCTCACTACTTAGTCTTTAGAAAATATTGAACATTGAAAATTGTACCAAATATAACCTTGACCTTGATCTTTGACAAACAAATATTTTTTATGGATATCAATTGTACTAAGCAACAATATTTAGAACATAGATGATATTGGCCAGCCTTTTATTTATTTAGATATTAGATAATTGAAAATTTTACTTTAACTGTTTGTTTATGGATTGCTTACCACCTATTCAAGCATGCGTGTTTAACCTATTCTGTTTCGTTCAATAAATCTTAAGCAGATCTAGACACAAAAGGGAAACTGTCTCAAAACACACCTCTGATGCTTTACTTGACAGATAGACTGTAGACACCACATTTACATGTACATGTACATACGCTACACAATTGTTTGGGAGCATAATGTGTAGCTTACAAATTTTCATTAAGATCCAACGACACATTATATATCAACAACATTTCATCAAAAGACATGATCCCTCTTGACAAATATGTTTTTTTTCTTTTTTTTGCAAATTTAAAGTTAGAGAAATTAAGCTCCCCTAAACTTCTGCAGCCTAGCTTCATTGCTTTAACCCCATCCTAGCAAATATTGGGTTGTTGAAAAATCCTCAGGTATTCCTCAAGGAACAGGGTCAAAGCGCATAACCCATTTATTTTGAACTTTGATATGGTAAGTAATATCATCAATAATTTAATATTTGATCAACTAATGAACATGATGAAAAAATTATCAATAAATATAGTTTACTACTTAATGATTGATGGTAGAGCATCTTTTTCTTTAGATATACAATATGTAAAAATAAAATAAAATGAAGCTTTGAAATATTTTTTATAAATGTGATATCATGTATGTAAAATGTATATAATTGATTTTGAAGCTATAAGGTAGAAAGTTTATAGAAACACATTGATGTCTATTGATTAATATCAAACATATAATCTATATTAAAGATGAACATTATCAAAGCCTGGAAAAAAAACATATACGTATACAAACCTTTTTTCTTTTGTTTCTTTTTCTTAAACATATTTTTTATTTCCTTTTGAATTCAATATGTCCAAAAATCAATAGGTTAAAAATTAGAATGGTTCCAAATAAGTTTCCACATTAAAAAAAATCTTATAACTGTTACAGGAGTGTGGTTAAGTAATCCATTTCTATCAGGAAGAACTATAAGGCTGACATGTCACACATCTACCATACAAGTATTTTTAGCAGTTGTCGTATGTCCTCCTTATATGAATAAAATACATCAAATCTCCGAGATAACAAATACTATCTATGGTATTTAAAAATAACCATATAAACTAGTGATGAAATATTGATTTTAAGAAAGTACATGTACCGGGTGGTTTAATTTTTTTCTTGACTTCGTACGTCAATCAATTACAAATACATGACATGTACATATTTTCAGAATATTACACAATCTTACAGTTAATAATATTGGAATGGCCTAAAAGAGATTAAATGGGGGACGAAGGAATTATTGACCTAAGTTTGCGTTATGAATATTCAGGGTCATAACATATAATCTTATAAGTCATAAATATAGTTCTATAACAATCATTCAATCAGGTATTTTAGTTGTTCCCTTATTTATCAATCAGGTGATTAATACCTGTTTTTACCTGTAAATATCTCGTTCAGGTGTTTCTACTTAATATTTTATGACAAATGCGCAGATAGTAATATGTCTATCAACTATCTAAATTTGAATAAATTGTACCATGTATATCGAAAAAGCCCTGAGAACTCAAACATTTAATTGATATTTTTAAGAACATATTTTATTATGGTATGGCGTGGCTAGTCTCCTTTTATGTCGGTGATTGTAAATTTTACTTTTTATGGACATTAATATTATATGAGCAGTGTTAACAAGTTAAAATGTAGGACATCATAAAGATTAACAATAAACTTTCTTTTGTTCAAAGAGCACGATTTTTTCCTAATGTCAATAAGTTATGTCTACTCAGCCAAAACATTGTTTCCTTCGCGCTTAAAATTTTTTAAGTGATATTAAAAGGAAGTTGTTGTTTTTTTGAAGTAGTGTTTACTTAACTGAAATGTAAAATAAATGTAGTTTAATATCTTATCTGATCTATTTGTACATGTGCATAAATATTACCTGCTCATCTTACATGACCCAAAATCATCTTCTAACATATGCATGTATCTTTCTGTATATATGGCATCACAAGACATACATGTACGTACAGAACATGATGCCTAAAATTTTCACATTCAGCAAGTAACAAGACCAAGGCATAGCACTCCAGAGAAAATCAAAGATCAACATATAGAAGAAATAAGTGTATGTGATGCAGCCAAAATAAATAAGTGACAATTTAAAAAGAGCACAATGAAAAACAGTCAGCAGCCTTCAAGGAGGCCAGTCATTTTAAATAAAACCATCTCTGTCAAAAAGGGGAGGTGGACATTTTTAATGTGTCTGTAAATCTTTTTTGTTACAGAAAGATCCAGTGTAAGGTCTTTGAGTTTTATGTTTCACAATACAAGTACAAACAGAAAGTGTGCACTTAATACCTCTGCAGTCTTCAAAATTAAGTCAGACCTACTGGACAATATGGATATATCCAGTTAAAATTGGTTCGGTCCAGTTAAATTTTGCATTAATTTATATTAAACATATAAGAAAATTAGCAAATTTGATGAAAATAGGCATTCAATCCAACAGATTCCACTTCCTAATTTCTTTGACTGCCTCTGGGCCTGCTTTAATTGGGAGAAATAAATCACAATTTTATCGGAACAAAACACAACCAAAATTTTGGTTTCTTTTAATGTTTTATAGTATCCAGTATGTTACATTTACTAACCTGGTTTTATAAATTCAATCTCCAAAGTATTGCCATAGATATCCATTAAAGCCCATAGAGGTACATTAGTGGCCACACCGCTAAAGAAAAGTCCCACATCTTCTCCATTAATGCCATACATCACATCACCATTTCTATTGAACCAGAAATGAAGAACATTGTTCATTGCAGCGTACCGCTCGCCTAATGCTTTGGCCCAATTGCCTTGTTTGTTCGTCATGTCCGGGCATGCATATCTCGGTAGATCTGGACCCCTAGTGGACCCTGGGTCCGTACTTGTAAATCCAAATCGTAAAACACCACTCCAGCTATTTGAAGTCTGGACGAATCGTAGGTAGACTCTTTCATTGAGGGCTATAGGTCTGTTACTAAAACAGATTGATTTACAGAAACTGTCTGCTCTACGAGCTCGTGATTTGTCTTGACTTAATGCCACATTATCTCCATGAACCTCATGAAACGATATTGGCCAATCAGGATTAATTCCAGTCAAGTCAGCACTCAATCCTGCAAAAAAAAAGGTTTAGAAAATTTAAGTAATTAGCTTATAGCTGATTAAAACTGAAATTATACAATTATCATCCTAGTTGGTGTGTGATCTAGATGCTTCCTTTCTGAGAAAGTAAGGTCACCCGAGGGCTTGTCCCAATACCGCGGGAAAGAAGCTCTGAATGGGTACACATCAACTAGGGTGATAACTATATATAGTTACTGGGACCCAATTCTAACTACATGTAGCATTTCTAAGTTGTATCTTGGGTTTCTATGTATTGTTCTTGTCTTCAGAGTCTTCTGCTTTTGTCTTTGCTTTTTCAAACTTTCATGGTTTGAATGTCCCATTCTTTGCAGCTATCAAACAATAGTTTTGGGTACCGGTAATTAAAAATAATACTTTTCACCAATTTAAGCTTGAACTAATTCAATTATCATCGCCAGTTTGCATTAATACTTTTTGGTAACCTGAGCTCAATTGTTTTGCTCCATATATATTACAAGCAACTATTGGCTTTAAGTTAGTACGTTGATACTTTTTCAATTCTAAGTCCATGCACTTTATTTCTTTGATCATAGTTAATAAAAAGTAAGAAATGCCAAGGCTGATGTAAGTTATAGTGTCTGTGAAGGATACCAAGAGCATCAACACATTAATTGCATTTTAATTTGATCTTTGAAATGATTTATACCAACAGCTGTTTTAAAACCATCCATGTTCAAAAAACCATAATCCCTACAAATGCACTCAATTCTGTACTTTTCTAAAGCATTATGCCCCAATGTACTTAACAACAACATGTTCTGTGTGAATTGTTTATCAATAAACTCTGAATAACTTCCAGAAATTAAGGTCCAATAAAGAGGTTAAAGTTTCAGTTCTGATAACAGTTAAACTCAATCAACTACATGTTTCTGGTTAATTAAATTTTACACCAATGTTAAAACCCTCATGAAAACCTCAAAATTAGCATTATTTCTGGGAGGTGGTAGACATGTTCGTATTATGTAACCGAAAAAATTACATAAAACACTTACAGGAAGTAGATAAGCAACAGTCATGAAATTGGTGTAAAGTGCATAATGAAGTCAACCTTCATATCAAGTAGCAATGTTACATTGTTTCTGAGAACGATTTGAGGGAGTTAATTAATGTAAAAGTATTTTACAGTTCTGTGATTCTAAATTTTAAAACCTGACTACTATACTTACATTTTTGTAATTTATTGACAAACAGTAAATGTTTTTGTAAATCAATAAGTGATGGGGAAACAAACATTGTCCATGGTGAGCTTAAATTTCCTGCCATTTGCATTGAAATATTGCAGACAATCAGCAGACAGGAGGAAAGTAACTGAATAAGCTGTATACTGTGGTTTCATTATCATTCATGGGGTATCAATTTTCGTGGTGTTCCTGGGTGCCCTTGACCCACAAAATTGGATATCCCACGAAAAGGAAATTTAACATTGATCTCAATGATGCAGACTTCAGAACCACAAATTTAAGAATCAACGAACTGATCCTTTTTCATCAAACCATGAAAATGGGTACCCATGAAAATATACAAATCAACAGTATATCCCCTTTGCTTTTCAGTGGAAATATAGGAATGTCATGCTAGAAAATTTTCCTCACAATAAACTGTAAGAAGAGCAGTAATGGTTCAGTCTGAGTACCAATGGTGAGGTGTACGATAACAGTACTACTGATAGCCCCGTAGAATTACAAACATTATTTTCTTGGGTACCGTATACTTGTACATGTACAAATGTGTTAGTATGTCAATATAAAAGGATCACAGAATGATATCTTTTAGACAGCATACAGCTGTAAAGACTTGAAGGTGAACTATGATTGCACCTCAATTTTCACTCAAACCAAAGTGATATGATTAGGTTGGACAAGTTTCACCTCTTGACTCAGGATTTACACATCTCTATGATCAATGACTAGACACTCCTATCAGTTAGTACTTCAAGAGCATCCCATTCCTGATATCAACAAACTAGATCAATGCTTTATTTTAAGGCAGAATGAATAAATAATTTATACTTCAGCATATGTTCATTGCTTTTTGAGAATCTGTAGCATTATTAAATTCAGATCTGCAAAAATACTTGTATAGGTGCATTAATAATTTGCTTGACATGATCATTGTCAGATTGTGTGACTGAGTTTTGTTGTGTCTTGGAAGTAGTTATAATTCTGAGTTATTGTATAAGAAAAATGTGATATTATTAGAAATATTAAGGAACAAAAATAACTAGAAAGTTTGTTTCTATGATGGGGAGGGCTTGGCTGCTTCAGTAATTGTAATATTTTAGAATGAGACCTGGGCCTTTACACTGTACATAATATAATTACTGTTTTAAACAATAAATAAATGCAATGCAAAACAGAGTAATTTCTAACTTAAATCAAGTATTGAGACCATCATTCAAAACTATTTTCAGTAATTGAATAAGTCTACTTTGGAAATTGCTTTTAAGTAATATTATGAATTAAATGTGTAACTTGTAGTAGTTTTTTTAAAAAAGTACTACAAGTTACACATTTAATTCATAATATTACATTTGGACTGGTTCCATTTTTACAATGGGATGACTCTTACAGGTCAGGTACAATACAACTGGTTACTATTATCTGGACTGGTTCCATTTTTACAATGGATGACTCTTACAGGTCAGGTACAATACAACTGGTTACTATTATCTGGACTGGTTCCATTTTTACAATGGGATGACTCTTACAGGTCAGATACAATACAACTGGTTACTATTATCTGGACGGGTTCCATTATTTGTGTTAATTATCATGTACCTGATGATGCTATCAGCCTTGTTTAATAAAGAAAAACCTATATCATTGTTTACAGATGTTCATTACTCAGACATATATCATTATGACAGAAATCATTATCTTTGTCTCAGTTTAGTCACCTTACATGAATTGTAAAAAAAAATACATTGGGAAATACAAAATGATGAAAAACTGAGCCATAACTCACAAATAAGTAACCTTTCCGAAAACTATTCAGATAAAACTTTATAATGGGACGTGCACATCTACATTATTTTATAAAATTTACAATGGTTGTATGAAAGTTTAATGAAAATCTATTGAAGAGTTTAGAAGGAATTGTGGATATGGGATGAGTACCATCAGGTGTTACAGACATATATACTCCACTTTTCAGGCAGAGGGTATAAAATGCATCATAATCATCTTTAGTCTTTGCCCAATAAAAAAACTTAATAGTATAATTTAATATAGAGCAACAAACAGCTTCCACTGTGCTGATTGAATACTGAGAACATTGATGAAATTGTACCAGTCTCAGCAACAGTCACCCAGACACAAATAAAGGGCTTATGATCATAAAGCCATGTATATTCATTTGATATTTTAAACTCTTGTTTCAATACTGTTCTCATAATTATTTGAATAAACAATAAATTTGATTCTTTCACTGAAAATTATTCAAAATCAGAAGATAACTTTAAATTTGACATATTGTTTACATAGTATGCATAAGTACTACAAAGGTACATGTATCATATCTAGTTTAAAGATGATATATAGCTACTGGGAAAAACCAAGTACCTAATTATAAGTCCAAAGCAATCTTTGTCATGTCTTGACCACTAAATAAACACTGATATAAAAGGACATAATAATTGTCAAGATATAACAAATTAAAGATTTAAAAATATAAAAAAATAAAAACAGTTAAAGGGAGATAACTTGCATTCAATTCATTAACCAATAATACAAAAGTACAATGCAGTTTCAACTCCCTTAGTGCCCCCTCTGAAAACAGCCCCCTATTTTAATATCAACCAACTTCAATGCATTTCTTTTCTTAATTCAATACCTAATCAAAGACTGATTGGAATGTAATGTATGAAAGATACAGCCCCAGTTAGACAGAGTACATATTCAATTGACCTTGTATTAACAACACAGCTTCAGAAATCGGCTAATTATGAAAAGGAGGGGAATTCTAAACATGATAAAGATATCGGGTCAGAAATAAACAGATGGTAAAGGTGTATAGCAACAACCGAGACTTTAGTCTATATCTATACAACACAAAGGGTGGGGGAATGTAGTGAAAAAAAATCTCTGCTAAGTGTCAATTGCTTATATATGTTGTAATTATGCCACTTCTGCAGAATGTAATACATTTTTGTAATAAAAATAGAAAACAATTTGCTGATTTCATGCTTTTAAGTGCTACCAAAATCATAAAATAATGAAGAAAACATAATTGAATCGAAATTGAAGAAGCATGCAATTACATGACTACTGCAACCTCTGCAGTAACCTCCAAAGTGGGTGAACATAAATAAGGTACATGTACATGAAGATACATGTATGTGATATCAATTGTATTTTAATTGGTAATTTCAGTGCATGTAGCATGGGACTCCATACTAAAGATATAAGCAGCCATGTATCTAAACAAATCAGAATTCCAAACCATAGTCACCCCCTGTAACCGTGTTAGCTAGAATATGATAGTTTTGTACATGTACCATCCATGCTAATGACTATCTGTACCAAGTGTGGCTGCATTAAGAATTATAGTGTCAGAGGAGCTAACATTTGAAAAATGTTAACAGATGGACATTAACTGATATGATAACGGTTTCAATATCAAACCCCATCTTAAGAGTGAATTTGATAAATATTTCTTTCTAACTTTAAGTTTGATGTTGCCTGCACAATTTCCCACATGTTTCGTAAAAAGTCAAAAGGACCACAACTTCATATCAAACTTTTTGTGTAAAATGCACAACTACATAATAGTTTCCTTTTCTGGAAACTTCCAAGTTCACAGTGCCATAACTTCCACCAAATTTTGAGGATTGAAATTTCTAGTAATAAGCACAACTGCATATGGTGTACTTCCTATATACAAAGTTTCAGTCAAGTCAAAAGTTTCAGAGTAGATGAAGCAAAACATGAGACACAAAGACAACTCCCACAAAGTTTTAAAGATAAAAAAATTCTGCTAATATGCACAACTACATACGGTGTGCTTTCTGTGGAACAACTTGATGATGAACAGAGAGACCATGCCAGGTATTTAGACACACAGACCCTGATAGAATACACAAGACAGGATTAAAGTTATCTATTAGCTGACAATTTCGGTTACTTCCATCTGTCAATTTTGAATTTTGAACACAAGGTACAGCGGCTGTTACCAAACCTGCGTTCTATGTGTTCTTCACCTGCAGCTGTGTCCAAAATTTCAAGGTTGACCAATTAAAACAATAGCAATGGTCAGCTGACAAACAACTCTCACCTGGTCTTGTGTGTCCCACCCAGTTCCATGTGTCAGAATACCCAGTGTGGGGACAGGCAGGACAAAACCAATATGTCTCAGCACCAAAGTGAGCAATGCTATTTCTGCCAAACCTTTAATAGCACTGGAGAAAAACTCACATAAATGCAGCAAATTACATTTCAACAAATGAAGTATATACATGTACCGACTCAACCTCTTTACATAACCATGTTTGATGTGTATGATATGGGCTTCAACTTAGCAAATGACAGGAATAAGTGAACAAATCTTATATCTTTAAATATTGAAATTTCATTATTATTTGTTGGGTATCAATTTTTGTGGTTTTTGTGGGTGGCATTGACCAACGAAACTGGATTACCCATGAAAAGGAAATTTAACATAGATCTATCAGCTGCAGACTTAAGAACCAAAAATTTAAGAATCCTTTTTCATCAAAGCATAAAAATTTTTACCCAAGAAAAATATATATATCAACAGTACCCAGTAATAATAATGATTGCTACACATAGCCTATGTCCCCAACAGTCCCACCGCCGCATTAAAGTTGAAAATTTACTAGATTTTGCTGAATAAAAACGATATGATCAACTACATATCATGAGAAACAATCCGACAAAATTTCATCAAAATCTGTTGCTTCGTCTCATGTCCACAAAGTGTTCCTATGACCAAAAATGAACAAAAGGCGATAAAGTCACATAACCCCTATAAAATTTGACAAATCAAAATGGTGTTGCAATATGATCAACTTCATATATCATGACAAACAATCCAACAAAATTTCAAAATGTTATCAAAATCTGTTGAGCAGTCTCAGAAAAGTTGTGTCCACAAAAGTGTGATGGATGGACGGATGCACCGAGGGACGAAGACCAATTACTAGTTTCAGATTAGGTGGAGATTAAGTCACATTTTATCTGGATATGAAGAAATATGTATATCATGTATGTGTATTATATCTCTATAAGAGATCAGCATGTTTTCAGTAAAACATATGGTCCTTATCATTATACAGGTGCAGGGGATTTGTCTATGGGGGCTGTTATCAAGATAACAATCACATCTCTTCTTCTTCACTTTTCCCTCAGTCAAAAATCCTTTGTAGATTTTTTTTCTCAATATCTAATGTGATTTTTCAAAAATGATTAGAAGTTTTCTACAAAATAAAACAGTAGGAGAATATAAAATATTGGCACCTGTGTTTTTTGGCAAGATAAGTGATTTTTGTTTCTGAGAAAATGGATCAACCTTGAAGAAAATCATGTTGCCATTTCTAATCCTAGATAAAAACAGGATGTTTCATTCCACTTTACATGCATGTAAATCACTTATAAATACATGTACATGCCAAAAAATATTTTGTTAGTTTTTCAATAAGCTGGCCTACAAGTCATAATATCAAAATTGACCTGATACATGTACTTTATTTGAAAATACTGTTTTGCTTTGACGTCCGAAAAAAAAAAAAAAAAAAAAAAAACACTTTTAATGCAATGAAATGGCAGTTCTATTAATTTTTTTTACAAATTAAAGCATTCTATTAAAACAGTCCTTCATTTACTCTTGCAGCTATCATGGCTATTTTGACATAAAAACTTATTAATGTTTAAATGTTATTATATACATGTATATGTAAACAAGAACAAAGCAAAAACACTTTTTGTTATTAAAGCTTGGTGATTACAATACACAGAAAAGTCTTTAATCTCCAGGGAAAATATGTACAGGACCAATATTTGATGAAATAAAAATATATCTCTTCTTAAACCAAGAAAAATCAACTGTCTTAATTCTTTAGCTCAAGTTTTAATTGTGCTAAAGTCTCATAAAAGTTAATTTTGGTCAGTTTATTTTTACAGTTTTCTTATTCAGTTAAGGAAAGATATTCCCTCTATAGCAAACTGGTAATTGTACACAGATATGAACTGCAACATCTTAAATACTGTACATACATGTATTTCATCTATATAAAGAAACAATGTTACATGGAACACTGAATAAACTTTAGAAAATCAAATCAATATTAAAAAAAATATTCTTTATAAAAAAAAATGAAGATAAATGATAGAAAGTTTTACATACTATATCTTCTATCTACCAATCCTCTCCTGTGAAAGAGCATACCCTCCAAACCATGTAAAAGTTCTGGCAGGGAACCACGTTTTCTTACTCTCCGACTTTTACTCAAATCAAAAACAACACTTTCCATTGTACAAATTCCCATGTCTAAATTCTACAAACATTTCACTTTTCTCCTCGCTGGGGAACTTGCTAATGCCATTTCTTCCATTTTTCTTCCTACTACTAGGGGTCAGAGGTTATTGCAGCTGATAGATAGGGGAAAATCTCAAATGGTAGAAGATTTTCTGATAAAACCTCATGATTTTGCCAATTTCTATATGTTCACACATTCATGCATCCAAAAAAATCTGTCTAATTATTTTGTTGCTAAAGGTATTCGCAGAAACTGATAAGCAAGCATATTGAAAAGTGGGAAAAAAGATAAAATAATCATACATGTATTTCAGTTTATACTTTTAGTTACATGTATAAAAAAATTCAAAAGAATAAATAAACTTGAAAAAAATTGTTTTAAAAACTATTTTTTATTTATATATCATGATCATGAAGTGATCACCAAAAATTATTTAACTATTTATCATGTATTTTTAGCGGAGTTACAACAAGTTGAACTCAAGTATTGCTATGATGATGGTTGAGTTGGGAAATGGCTGCAAAAGCAACAAATACCAATATAGGTATATGTTATCTTGAATCAACTAAGAGGAATAATGTATCTTTTCCTTCAGTTGCATCTACATGAACATAAAAGATGTGCATTCTGGTAATTTGGCTTTCTAAATGTTCATTGAACATCATTGAAAGTTTGCAATGAACTTTAAGTACTTGTTTTTGCTTTGTACATAAGTACCCTATTCTACAATCACTCACTTATTTTACAGTGGTTTCCTTTGAAGGCGGTAGAAGGCTAAATAGCCTTCTACTTTAACTCTGTGACCTGCTTCTTTTGCCAAAAATAAAGGAAATGTTATTAAAATCAACCTTTTTCTTCACAATTTTAGCCTTCTAAATATAAGGAAAACCCTGCTCACTTAATGTCAAATTTAGCTTGCATAAATTGCTAAGGACATGGTGATCCTTCCAAATTACACTTTTTGCATTTAGGTGTACAACTCTATTTTTTTTTAACTGGGAAAGGTTGGCCTTATGACCTCAGTCATTTTGGTAAGGTATAAGCATAGAAGCCTTTAATTAAGGCTTGTAACCAATTGATTTTAATAAACAAATAGAGTAACAAGAGTTAACACTAAAGTATGTCTTACTTGCCTGCCCACCACCAGAAACAATAATTCTTTCTTACTTCCACTTTATTTTGCAATTATAAGGATTTTCAGTTTTTCAGATCAAAAGGTGTTTATAGAAGTTAAATATTGCTTATATATGATATAAAAATAATCAAAGTCACTCAACCAAGGCCAAGGTCAAAAGATGTGGATGCAACTGTGCTAAGTTAGCTTCTACTGAGGCTTATGCATTCCAAGTTTCATTAACCTTAGATTTATAGTTCCTGAGATATGGAGGTGTTCACAAAAACATTAACATTGCTATTAAATGAATTGAAGTTGTCAAAGTCACTCAACCAGAAAGTCAAGGTCAAAAGATTGGGACGCAACTGTGCTAAACTACTACTCACGGTAGGTCCCGTGTCCGGCGACAGGGTTGTTTTTTCGAGAGGGATTTACAATTGTCCTGGTTTTTTCAAGAGAATAATCAATAAAAATGTAACCTTTGGTGATATTTAGTGATTTTTAACTGAAAGCAAAGAAAAAATGCTACCAACGGGTAGGCATATTTTAGTATCATCATAGTGTATAACAACACCAATTCCAATAAAAAAAAATGTGATTCCTAAATAAAATTGTGGGCTGTTTTTTGAATTTTTACCTTTTTGCATTTTTGGCCCCTTTATAGACAAATATATTGAACGAGATTGCTAACCATTATAAGTGAACATCAATGTTATATTATGGCATCCTGAACATTGATGCCAAAGAGTTGCGTCTTACATATTTTTAAATTAAAATGAAATACATGTCCAGGCTTTTTCAAGAGGCGTCCAGGTTTTTGCAAGAGAGGTCCAGGTTTTTTCATACTTTAGATAGACAAGTTAATGTGCGTGTTGTTTACCTCTTAAATCATATTTTAAAAGACATTGTATGCTGTTAAAAATTAAGAATACGGTACTATCATTTAAAGGGTTTTGGACAAAAATACGTCAGTTAAAGTCAAGAATTCAACCTTATATAGCCTATATAAACAGGCAGGCAGTTATAATTGACGCCTACAACCAGAACCCATTAATCTATTGTCTAAGCATAATTACCAACTGTTATAAACTGAAAATAGCCTCCTTGAATAATTGGCTAGAAACAAAATGTTTGTGTTGCGACAAGCAGAAAATGCTTACAGTTCCTGGGCTACCTTCTTTTAACTTGACTTGTAGTTGTTTCTTGGATGTGTTTGTTTGTATCATAGATTCGTCTTCTTTCATGTCTGCTGTTTTATCCAGGATTATATAAGACTCGAATGCCCTTTCAGTACGTCCTATTTTTTACAGATCCTTTGTTTCCCACTCCAACCCCGCTTCTCTCTCTCAGTGAGTATAGGTTCAAACAGGATTCAGCATTGTATTTTCACCAGATAAAGGATGCTTATGTGAAACTGGGTAAGAGTTGGCTATATCCCACACAGGTAGATGTTCCATCTAGTATGACCTAATTTCGGGTAAGGGTTCTTTATTGTCAGTCACCATATGGAAGGGTTCCAAATTGTGCAAAACTTTTGAGGAAGGATTTCGTCACTTTCTGGATGCATTGGCCTATGGTGCGTTAAGGGTACATTGGCCTATCTTGTGAGTTGGTTGGTTTGACTTCTGGTTTGTGGTCGTGCATGGGTCCTTCGAATGACATACATGGGTTTGTGTCCTGGATGGTCTACAGAATTCATTTTGGTGTTTCAATTAGCTCTTGTCCTGCTGATTATGACTGAAATAGTGTCGACTGGACATAAAACAAACATAAGAGTATGATATTCAAATGCTATTTAAGTTTTGGTATCTTTTCATACATATGTATACGTTAAGGGGTTCCAATATCTCATATTCCCTAATGTTTTTATCAAATATCCCGTATCCAAAATAGAGGTATTTTTTCTTATCCCATATCCCTGTAAATAGAATAGATTTGAATATTCTATATCCCAGTTTGTTTTGCCTCAAATATCCCGTATTCCAGGAATAAATATGTAAATATCCCATATTCCATAACACCCTTAAACTAATAACAGAATGCACCAGTTTGTATTTATTTGTTTCTGACATACATGTAGATTTTATAGTTTCAAAGACTTGAAAAGGCACAAAAACAAAATTGCAACTTACCTTTCAAAATTTTGCCGACCGTAACAATCGCCCTTTTTGAAACCGGTAATTTATTAAAGCACATCAAGAAAGTCACAAATGTACAAATGTACTATAAAACTAATTTTGTCAAAATACTAATTTAGTCTTTAAAGATAATGCATTTGGGCAGCCTACTTATGCTTTAAAGTTAGTAACAAACTTGATATTTTGCATGTAATGTGTTTAAATGTATGTTTATTGAGTAGGAGGGATATTAGTTTCCATTTAAGTCGTATAGTTTCCACAAAACCCAGTGCCTCTCTTTAGTAAAAATTTAAAAAAAACCAGGACACTCTTCAAAAAAACGGACAAGTTGTTGTGCCTCTCGAAAAAAACTGATCAATTTTAATAAATCATTAACTGATGCTTCTTTACAGACTTTTTTTGGAAGAAAAGTAATAATTCGAACATTTTGAATACTTTTATTCCTCTATTTTGTTTTGTTTCACTTACAATTGAGAATTTAAGTATTTTTTTGTAAACGGACTGGCCAAAAAAACCTGGACCTCTCTCGAAAAAACAATCCTGTCGCCGGACACGGGACCTATGGTGCTACTGGGATATATGCATACCAAGTTTCATCAACCTTTACTTATAGTTCTTGAGATATTGCATCTTCGCTAGCCAAGGGTTATGATCCGCTATCACTTAAAGATAAGAGATAGCGGATCGTAACCATTGGCTAGCGAAGATGGAGATATTGAGGTGCTCGCAAAACCTTACCATTGCTATTATATGTATCGAAAATTGTCAAAGTATTTCAACCAGAAAATGAAGGTCAAGGTCAAAAGATGGGGATGCAACTGTGGAAGACTAGTAGTCACTACTACTGGGGCATATGAATACCAAGTTTCATCAACCTAGGACTTATACTTTTTGAGATATGGAGGCACTCGCAAATTTACCTTACCCTTGCTATCATATGTAATGAAAATTATCAAAGTCATTTAACCAGAAAATCAAGGTCAAGGTAAAAAATTGGGATGTAACTGTGCTGAGCTACTACTAAGGCATATGCATACCAAGTTTCATCACCCTAGGACCTATAGTTCTTGAGATATGGAGGTGCTCATAAAACTTACCCAAAAAGTTAACGCTGCCGCTGGTAAAGTAACACCTATGCCCTGCTCTGCTTCGCACGCGAGACAATAACATCAATAACAAGGCCGTCTGAATGGGGGGTATGTTGGGTGCGATTGCACCACCCTTTTGCAAAAGTTGTAGTTAAAAAGAAAAACTTTCTAGAAATGCACCAAAACCCACCAAAATAGGTCCAATCTTAGAAAAAAATTCTCAAACTGGGAGAAGAATCCCCTCCCGGACCCTCCCCGGAGCCCCCTTGTTAGAAATCTGGCGACTGCTCTGAGTAAATTATCCAAAAGTTGAGAAATTCAGAACAATCTCAATGGAAAACTTTTACAGAGTTTACCATATTTTAGTTAATGAATAAATCTTCCTCTGCAGAAAATATAAGTTTCTTGAAATTTTGGCTAAGGAACATTAAAAATTCAAACATTATTATGATTTATCATTTTAAATTCCAAAATATCATCAGGACCTAATTGTTATCGAGTTCTCAGTAAAAAGTAATCAGCATACTGATATCTTCCCTGCAAACAAAATAAAGCAATCAGACAATCTCTTAAAATCATCAGCAGCATTTTACTGATAAAACTTTGTATATTTCTTGTTGTCATTAGCAACAGATTTGAGGCTCAATAGTTTAACACAATAATTAGCTGACATAACCAAGAATGATCTGGTTAAGTTATAAAATGCTTTTTACCTCTAATACTTCCAATATGTAAAAGACATTAGTTCTTAACTGGGAGATGCATACAATTTTATACACCTAAGTTCCTTCATTATCTCTGTTTATGTTTATATTTTATAGCAAATTTTGTTTCTTTTGAAAATTTTAGCTGATGGAAAAGTTGGCAATAATCCATTGAGTATCTTATTGAATGCTTGTAAATATTACTATCAGATCTTTATAAAGTGAAGAGAAAATATATCTAAAACAAATTAAATGTGTCAGCCCTAACAGGTCAATCATATTTAAAAAAAGTCAAAATAAAAGGCTTTAGAGCCAATATGAAGGACATGCATACAGAGTTTACATTCAAAATTAACATGTATAAACCTTTTTAATTTGTTTGTATTATATCAAGGGCACTGAATCGTTGCTGCTAAGAAAACAATACAATTTTTTTTCCCTTCCTGACTCAGTTGCCCACCATTCACCATAAGCTCTTATACAGCAAAATCATGAGAAAATAAAAAGCTTCACCGAGCGCAGAATGACATACCGCAAACCCTTTATGCTTTAGGCCAATTATTGATAGCCAATTGCTCTGGACACATGCAGCCCATGATGGACTGACAAAGGTTTTTGACTCGTGCAGCTTTTGGTGGACTTTCCACCCTAATTAAAGGTATCTTTTACCTTTCATTTTGTCCTTTTTTATGACAATAAGGGGGAGGGGAGTTTTGTAAATTCACTACTTCACAATAATTAATTATTTATTGTTTCAGACAATAAATAAAAGTTTTGATTTTTGCCTCTAATTTGGTAACAGAACAAAAGGCTCCAAGGAGCCTGAATTGCTCACCTACATGTAACTTGTGTGCCTGAAGTATGGGCTATTAGGCAAAATCTATTTGACATTAAAATTTTAATACGGGATCATATATGATAATATGGTTTAACCTAATGAAGTAATGTGTAGGTAATATTTCAGCAATTGAAACCTTTTTATTATTTTCTTCTTTCAACATTCTAAGGGGAATAACCCCTAAAAAGAACAGTATTACAGCGCTGACCTACTTATATATTTTATAGATCATGATGTGCTTAACAATATGCAATTTACATTTCTTAGATATCACATAAATAATTTAAGATATTGAGCTTAATACATTTTTGTAAGTTCAAAATTCATAAAAATCAGGCTAAAAGGAGAATAACTCTTTCATGGGTTGTTGGGTCTTCTTCAAAATTTCAGAGCAGGTAGATATTTAGGTGCTGATCACTTTTGCTTTCTATAGGTATTTAAAAATCTGTCACCATATTTGAGTTATTAGTTAAAAATGCAATTCACCCCTATGTTCAATTTTTAGCCAGGACAGCCAAGTTTTACAACCAATCCAAAATCCCCACATCAGTTATATTTACCTACCTATAAATAACCATACCAAGTTTGTTTTCAATTGGACTTATTGTGTCAGAGGAGTTAGCTTTCTTAATGTAACGAGGAAATGCTGTGAAAACGGTCAATTTTGACGTTCTCAGGGGAATAGCCCCTAAAAAGAAATGTCCTACATGTTGACCCTATTACATATTTTGTAGATCTTGGTGTGCTTAACAATATGCATTTTAAGTTTCTCAAATAATCATCTTATAAGGATTTTAAGATATTGAGTTTAAAAGGAAAAAAAATTGCACAAAAAAAATCACAAAAAGGGCAATAACTCCTTCAAGGGTTGATGGAACTTCTTTAAAATTTCAGTGCAGATTACTTTTGTTTGTATCAGAATTTTAAAATCTGTCACCGTTTTTGAGTTATTTGCAAAAAACTGCAATTTACCTCTATGTTCTATTTTTAGCCACAGCCGCCATGTTTTACGATGAATCAAAAAGCTCCACATAAATTCTATACAACTAATGCTATTAAACAACTATACCAAGCTTGGTTCCAATTGGACTTAATGTGTCAGAGAAGTTAGCGTTTTCAACACAATGAGGAAATGCTGTGAAAATGGTCAATTTTGACGTTCTTAGGGGAATATCTCCTAAAAGGAAAGTTCCTGCAACATTGACAAATGATTGACCCAATTACAAATTTTGTAGATTTAAGTGTGCTTAACAATATGCAATTTAATTTTTTCAAATATCTTATATAGTTTTTAAGATATTGAGCTTAATAATTGCAAAATTTACCAAAAATCAAGAAAAAGGGCAATAACTCCTACATGGGATGTTGGATGGTCTTCAAAATTTAAGGACAGGTAGATCTTGAGATGCTGATCACTTTTACTTCTTGCATACCAACTGTTGTAAAATTCTGTTAAGTAGTTTGAGAGGAGTTGCGTTCACAAACTAAAATCAGGATTTTCTGCAAATTTCTAGGTTTAAAGGGCCATAAATCCACAAAAAATTCCAGGTAATATGCATAACCAAATATGGTGTAATTCTTGTATACCAAGTTTCATTTAATTCTGTTCAGTAGTTTAAGAGGCGTTGCGTTCACAAACTTTAATCAGAATTTTCTGCAAATTTTGAAGTCCAAAGGGCAATAACTCTCACAAAAATTTGTGGATTAAAAAATTCCTGGTAATGTGCACAACTACATATGATGTACTTCTTGCATACCAAGTTTCCCTAAATTCTGTTCATTAGTTGAAGAAAGTTGTGTTCACAACTTTGATCACAGACAGACAGACTGACCAGTCATAAACATAATACCCTCTGCAACTTCGTTCTGTGGGGTATAATAACAGCTTTTTCTTTGGTTTTTAAATCATTTAACGCAAAACATAAACTATACATGTTCATGATTTAAAACTTTTACAGGATCATCAATACTTACAATTTCATTTGTACATGTCAAATGGTCATCAAACAATTTTTGATTCAACAGTTGTCTTGTGTGTCTTATATATACATGTACATGAATAACACAAGTATACTCGAAGTATAATTCTAGTATACTTTTTTTATATCTGTGTTACTTGAAAGCTTAATAATAATTAAAGTATAAATAAAGTATACTTGAAGTATTAGCTAATTGTACTTGCTTTATACATGTACTTTGTATTCTTGCAATGGCAAAGTATACTTCCAGTATACGTTAAGTATTCCAGAAGTACAAATGTATCATGAGTATGCTTCATATCAAAATTATCAAACAATTTATGCAGAAGTAAAACATTAAGAAAACAATTCTGTTCAAAATTTGAAAGTTTTTCATTTGCGACCATGACCTTTAAATTTTCAACCCAACAATCATATTTTTTTCTGTGCTTGTTCAATGAAATTATTTCAAGTTTCAAAGTTGGCTTAAGTGATCTACCAGTGGTCTTGTATGTGCAGGCTGTGGAATCTCATGGTTGAACCTGCTTGATGTTGGTGCTGGAGCTGATGACTCACTCCGACTGTTGCTGTTGGCCCCAGGACAGGCTTATGTGGGGTTGCTGATTTTTGTTCATCAGCATCTGCATCATATTGGTCAGTGTTGTTATGACTTGTTGATGGTGAGATTCAGTAAACTTTTCCATATCTTAAAGTTCTAAAGTGTCTTTTGTTGGGCTAGTTCTGACAATATAGCCCTTTTCAACAACTCACCAGGAATTCTGATTTCGATTCTTTTAGTTTCATTTCTGCAAGAGTACTGTAGTTTCCCTTTGTGGGTAGGCCACATGTTGTGAACAGCATTGAGCTAATTGAAAACATCAATTTATCCCTGCCCGTTTTTGGCGTAATTTCTCCTCCCCTATTCAAATAAACTTGTTCAGACTGAAGTCTTAGATGTTAACGTATGTTTGAGTAGTTTAAAACTTTGACAGATAGACGAGTTGACAAGTTGACGATTTCAGATAATTTCAACAGATTTTCAAGGGCAGGGCAGACCAAAAAGTCGTAAACCAGTAGTGCATAATTTAAAGATATCCTGGGTCCGCATGTCCAGAAAAAAGTTTCTAAAAAGAATATTGGTCAATTGCAGTGTATTTGATTGAAGATCCATATATGTGTAACTGCTAGGTGTTTTATGTTTTGCTGCTGTTGGTACATGTACTACTACATGTATTTCTGCTATGGGACTAGTAATAATTTCTTCCTCATTGTGAGAAGTGGCAATGCTTGACCCAACGTCTAGCAACGTGGCGTCAGGCTCAAGGTCTCATTCTTTTATTGCTAATGGTGTACATGGTGGTGTTGGTTACTTTGGAGCAAATTGTACATTGTACTAGTATCAAACAAATTGGTAGCTTGGTAATCTGAGTAAAGATCTCTCTTTCTTCTTTGAGTTTAGATGACAGGTGTGAGATGCTTTCACATGATCAGCTCATTTCAACTTGCATATCCCCAATTTAATATTTATTGGCATTTTCATGTTGAGATGACTGGTGTGAGATGCCTTCATGAAAATATAAGTTCATCTCAACTTGCTTATCCCCAAATTGGATGACTTGTTTACAAAGACTTTACAAATAAAGCAGTTCAAATGGCAACACTTTTTCGCGTTACAATAAAATGTTTCCAAAGAAATGTGTGTGTGTGTTTTGGTGTTTAAGGCCCTTTAAAGACATAGAACCTATCCATTTCGCAATTTTTTCACATTGAATAAAAAGAACTTATATCAATAGTATACTTTCTAAAACTTATCTTTACCGACATAAAAACTCATTTCTTTGCAGCTTTATATAAAATTATCTTATTTTAATATTAAGTATTGTCCAACATAAATATTTACTTTTGGTCAACCGTTATTCACGTGACCTTTACTGGGTGCTGGTAAACTGCGAAACGAAATGAAACCAAAACGATACGAAAACAAATCGAAATCGGTAAATTAAGAAAACGACTGGTATCGGGTAAAATCGATTCAATTTTCTTTTTTCCGGTTTTGCTCGATTTCGTTTCCAATCTGTACAGATTTTGGTTGCCTAATATACTATTTTCGTTTCTTTCTTTATCGCTTTTGTTTTTGCTCCGTTCCGTTGTGGTTAATTTTCGTTTCTCAATGTACCGCACGCAAGTGTTTATATTTTATAATTAGTTTGTCCTCTTTTTTGACACTTCGTGTTTTTATGCAGTTTTCTCTCGAAAAGAATACTTTCTGGTATATTTTTTTTTAAACTAACAGTGTTTTCAAAGGTTTTACAAGTGTTTTCTTCAAATAGTGTGAATTTCAATATTTTTTTTAAATTGCGAAATGGATAGGTTCTATGTCTTTAATGGACGCACCTGGGCCAGCCGAAGAAATGCAACATCACAATAATAATATTTCCAGGGAAAGGCAACGTCACAGTTAAAAAACCAATGTCACAGAAAAAATAAGTAGTTGCACACATTCTTGGAAAACCTGCATTGATCTTTAACTCATGATAAAATATTTTGGGTCTTTTGGCTCGTTTCCCTGCACTCCACTCGCAAAAAGACTAAAAAATTCTATCACTTGTGTAAAATCAGACGTTTTTTTCCTAGAATTTATGTAAAGAACTAGGGGGTAACGATACACCATGATGCATGGGAATCACAATATATATTGATAAAAGAATTTTTTTGACTGAAACCCTTTTATTAATGAAAAGGACTAAAACAATCTTGAATAAAAAATTACATGGCATTTATTAATTGAAATAAGCCAAGATCAGTATTGTGATATGGATCGGAACGTAGGTCAAGAATTATGATGTGTATTGGATCATGAGAAAGTGGTAGCCAAGTAGCCCTGACCACAGCTTTGTCAAACACTTGCTGTGGCTGAACCAATACTGTGTGTGGGTGTGTGTGTTGGTGTTTAACGCCCTTTATCGACGCACTTGGGCCATGTAGGGTGGTCAGTTTTAATGGTGGAGGAAACTGGAGTACCTGGAAGAAACCACCAACCTTGGGCAGGAATATGTAACTGACAAACCTAATCACATACAGTTGAGGAATTGGTTGTTCTTGTTAAATACAAACGGGACTCGAACACCAGCTGAGAGGTGATAGGCCACCCAAGCCCCCTGAACCAATACTCACTACTGTATCATGGTTTCACCATCTAGGACACAATAAACATTGCAGATGTTCAAATAATATGTGCGAGAAGGGAAGCTCACTAATGTACAGAGTCTGCCAAATTGCAAGAGTCCCAATTCAAAATATGATCTAAGAAATTAAGACGGATTTTGGAAGTTTTTGAAAAAGTCTGCACATGCGAAGAAAAATGAAGGGAAATACTATCATGTCGTCTCTATACGGCTAATTATCTTGTCCCCATCAACCCAAATTAATTTTCCAATGGACAGGATTTTTTTTCAGTATCTTTGCGAGCATTTAGGGCAATGCCATTATCATATTATTTTTTTAGCTATAAGGCTTTTCAGGTGATCTTTTTATTAGCAATAGTAGCCATAGTTCTATTTATAGCATGTTTATTGTCAAATCAAAAACCCAAACAATAGTTTTGTAAAGGACACCATAAATAATTATCATACTAAATTTGGTTGCATTTGGTCAAGGGGTGACTGGGACAAGAATCATTTCTTAAAGGAAACTTTGTGTCAACAATGGACATGCCACATTACTGGCCAAATATTGCAACTGTAAGAAAAATCTAACAATGGTGCAAGTAGCAAGACATTAGGGACGGACCATTTAACTTGAAGGTGGGACCTTGGTTTTTTGTGACATATTATTTTTTTTATTCTTAGCATTATTTTATATGGCAGAAAACCTTCTTCAGAATATTTTTTTTTCTTACCCTCTCCTCCCAAAATATTTTTTTTCATCAAAAATAATTTAGATATGGTGGTTAATTGTTTTAATTAGTGTTTGACTGGTCTGCTGTACTGAGATGATCACTGCTGTACTGAGATGATCACCTCAATATCCCTATTGTGTCTCACAACTATGTTGTGTTCTATGGTCATTACCAGATCCTTAGATCGCAATGGAAGAGGGAGGTTTAGCACCATAAAAACTGGTTTAACCCACCATTTCATTTGAAATGCCTGTACCAAGTCAAGACCATTGCAATCCACCAATTCTCTGGTATGACTGATTCATTTTTGTCATTTTCTCTGGACTATGAGATTGATCATTCAAGTTCGGTAGTTTTGTTATTACCTTTATTTCAGAATATTTTTTTTAGGAAAAAACCAAGGCCCCCCCCCTTCAAGTTAAATGGTCGGTCCCTTAGGTACATGTGATCAAAACACTGGTAGGCTTAAAAATGTACCGGATGGGGGAGAGAGGGGCACAGAACTTGGCCTTGGCATATAAACCATAACATATGGCAAATGTTGTTATCATGATTTGGTTAAACATTCAAGAAGTATTTTCTAAGGTCGGTAGGTTACACATATGTATGATGAACCCCTATCCATGTACCTGTGTTTAACAATGTCAATGCCAAGCATTGATTATTGAACTGTTGAAGCAAAATTGGAATGCAATGCTTCATTGAAACTTGTATAATGTAAACAATAATTCATAATGACAATTCATACCTTTTCCAGGATGACTAGAGGAATGATTACCCATTGTTACAACAGTAATGCAAGTCTGGAAACCTTTCTGTGAATAGGGAAACCATGAGTTAAAAATTGGCACGGTGGTGACAGATTGCAGGAAATTGACTTCAAAGAATTGCCGCTTACGATAATAAAAAAAATGTTTTGAAATATTTTCCTTATCATTCCATAATCATTTTCAAAGTATGATTATCTCATGTCTTTTATAACTGAATTTCATTATAAGTTTATTATACTTGTAAGTTTAGAACTTTATATTTCAAACGAGAAAAAAATAAAATATTTTTGATGTTGTAAGGGATCTGAAATATAACCAACAACCTAAATTCTTTTACAGAAAATTCCTTATCCTGTAGTAGTCTAGGGTCATATTAGGGTCATATTTACTGTATATGCATATATGCATCAGTCGATTTGATCATATAGGTAATATTTCAGGTCGACCTGTGTATGATTACTATGTAAGAAAATGTCTTTGTTTTAGGCCTATAGCAATTTCTAAATTTGTGAGTATTTTAAATGTAACTGTAGCACATGCACTTGTTTCATGAAAAAAATACATGCTATTGAAGGAGTCCAATAGGATTTTTTTTTCATGAAACAAGTGCCTGTGAACTGTAGACCACTGGCACTGTTGGGAGGAGGGCAGACCTGTCAAGTGTCACGCAACTTGCGTGAGATTCACGCATCTGGTCAGCAATTTGGCGGCAAATTCCTTTGATGTTTTAATTTTTTCCTTTGATCTTTCATTTTTTTTTGCAAATCTCATGCAAGCAGCTCATCAAAACTTGACAGCCCTGGGAGGGGGTAGGGGGAGGGTTCGTATGTGCACCGTAGTCATGGCAAAATATTTAGTTAGTTGATTATGGCCATTATCCAGTAGAAATAGTAGTAGAAGAACTGTACAGTACACCAAGAGACATACCGTGAATGAACACCATGAGACATATGTGGATCGTGTCTTTCTGGCACATATTCCATATTCTTTTGTTTTTATACGACCACAAAAAAATTGCGGACGTGTAATGGTATGATGCTGTCATCGTCGTCATTGTCGTCCGCGACATCTGTTAACTTAAGTGTTACCACAATAACTTTAGTTCAAGTTATCCGATTGCTATAAAATTTGACAATGATGTTCCATACCATCAAAGGATGAATGGGATTGATTTTGGGGGTCTCCCCATTTTTTGTTTCAAAATTAGGGGCCAAAAATGCTACTTTTATGTTTGTTGGCATGATAACTTTAGTCCTAGTTAATAACAAATATCTTTTTTGTGGTTAAAGATTTTAAAAAAATTCTTTTTACATTAAGAGGATTTGGTTATACATGTTGTACAGAACAATTTCCAAAAAGAATTTTAAGACAATCTTGTTTAATAAAAAAGTTATGGTCTACCACTCTTGGAATGGTGTACCCACTCTTAGAGTGGTGTACCACTATCACGGTGTTCACTGCAGTCACAGTATTCTCTTATTGTACTGTACGTGTCTTAATATTCGACACTTGATGGTCACTCGTAGTGTAATATAATCCTTGCGTGTATATTTATACTTTCTATCAGTATTTACTCTTGTGTAAACTAATTGTGGTAGGTAGCAGTAGCTGTTATTTTATAAAAAAAAAAAAATCATTTTTAATCTGATATGTAGATTCCATTAGTCGCAATCTCTCCATTTCTGATATCCTGTGGTCAATGGTGGTCTGTTTCTCCTACGAGAAAGCATGAGAGTAGCACCTCCAAATCTAAGTGAATAGAGCCTGATAACAGAAAGTTTTTGCCTCTGTTCTTAGTAATTTATACATTTAAAGTCTTATTTGGCTTTTTTTGTGACATCTTTGATGTCTTCTCTGCGTAGACATAACAACACGATAAATTGATAAAAAAATACACAAACAAACCACATCCCTACAAGCCTCTAGAGGTACATGTACCTTCATATCCTTGATGTGTTCAACATGTTCAAGTTTATATTGATTTCTTCTAATTACAGACCATGTAAATTGAACAACCATTTATAATGAGCACAACAGTTTACAATTCCAGAAATATATTGTTTGTCAAACTTTCTGTCAAAAAGCTATACAAGTACAAGAATGTTCACAGTAATTTTGACATTAAGAAGATAGTTATCAGAGAAAAAAAATACACATGGCTGATTTTTACAGTTATTTTTGAAATCTTATTATTTTTTTACAGGAAATGGATGGCCTATTTGGAATTTCTGTGTTTGCTGTTTCTATCCTTGTAACTTACTTAGTTGTTCAATTACTCAAAGGAAAATGTCATAGCAAAGTCATGTTAGAAGGAAAAACTGTCATAGTAACTGGTGCTAACACAGGTTAATTTATCATGTTTATATAACATAACAAGGACATGTAAAAGTCAAACCTATGCTTATAGAAAAAAGTCTTAGACAGTTCTAATGTGTCTAGATTGCATTGTCAAAAAAGAACACACCTAAAACAAAACCCACAAAAATCAACAACAACAAAAAACAGAAAGAAAAAGATTCCATACTTTCATACTTTTGCAGAAAGATTCAGAATATTCACATTAAAAAAACTACAAAGCTTAAAATGAGGAAAATTTCTTTTAATGGCTAAAAATAGAAATTGCCATCATTTATTCAACATGCAACATTTTCCAACATTTTTTAAAACTAAATATCTTATATGTAAATGTACTGGTAATTATTATAAATTAATGTCCATGTACTTTAATGTTTTATAGGTATTGGATATGAAACTGCTCTAGATTTTGCAAGGAGAGGATGTCGGTTAATACTTGCCTGTCGAAATCAAGAGCGAGCAGAAGGAGCTAGGAGAAGAATCATAAACTCAACAGGAAACCAGAATGTCTTTGTAAGAATAGTGGATCTCAGCATTATGGCATCAGTTAGAAAATTTGTAGAGGATTTTCTGAAAAATGAAGACCGTCTAGATATATTAGTCAACAATGCTGCAGTTTCTGGTTTGTTTAATGTTTAGGATGAAAGTTAATGTTGATGAAAATTCTGGTTTTGCTTTATTTATTTTTTTAAATATTAAAATGTCATTGCGAAAAATTGCCCTGTATGGCCCTATGTGTCAAAAATGGTGTAAAAATCTGAACACTCATTCACCCACTGATTTGATCTTACAATATACATGTAATAGCTAAGAATAAAAGACTAACATATGCTACATGAAAAATATTTGTATTACACTAATCATTAGTCAAGTCCAATTTTAAAGTTAAGGATAAAAGTAGCAAAGGAGTACTAATGGGGAGTCAGAATGTCAGAAGTTGGAAAAGAAAAAATCAGTTGACATTAAAGTAAAAAAAAAACACCACATCAAATTACACTTATAATTATTGATAGTGCAATCAGCATCACAAACTTTGTACTCAGGTGCACCAGAAAGGTACTAAGCAGTTCCTGCTTGTTGCAACAAAGAAATATATATTTTTCGCCTGTGTATATTTATTCCTTTTTATTTTCAAGCAGCATGCAATGACTTAGACTTTGCTGATTCATTAATATTTTAAACTATATCTTTATTTGCTTTTAAAGGCCTCCCAAAGACAATGACAGAAGAAGGACTTGAATACACTTTTGCTACAAACTACCATGGACCATTTTTGCTTACAAACCTCCTTCTTGGTAAGATAGATGTAACACACTCAATTTTGAGTTCATTCTTACAGATGTTAAAAATACATATATACAAATGTCAAATATGATTAATACAATAAGTATGGTCTTAAGCTTATTGAACACATTTTCAGCTTTTGTATGAAATACAGAGTTCATGAATTGTAAGAGATTAACTCCCATTGATGAAATAAAGATAATTTGTTGATTCTTACCAATACAGACATACAATTATATATTTAGAAAGAGAATAATGATATTTTTGAAGATATACTCAAGAAGACTCCAAACAGTAGGATAGTCAATGTATCGTCCATTGTTAATATGTTTGGACGTGTCAGCTATAACACACTAAATGGAGAGAGCTTCAACATTGCCCGTGTGTATTATGACACCAAGCTACTGAATGTTATGTTTACCAAAGAGCTTGCTAGGAGATTGGAAGGAACAAGTTAGTCCATATGTTCTACTGTGGTTTCATTATTATTTGTTTGGTATCAATTTATGTGGTTGTCATGGTTGGCCATGACCCACTAAACTTGATACACAACAAAAATGATATTTAAGGTAGATGGGGTGTCTGTAAAGTTATCCATAGAATTTTCTTAAATTTTGGCCACAGTAAGACATAGACTGGTACTTTAAATCTCAATAATAAAATTAAAAGTTCACGATAAGAAAATTTGTGGAAACAACTTTGAAAAATGCATGATTTTAGTAGTTTTTATATAGGACCAAACTTTGTCTTGTATGGATTTTTAAATATACTTAATAAAAAATAAAGTTTACTTTAAAAAAAATTGAAAAAGTGAAATATTTGTTTTTCACCTATTATTTCTATACAAATTATCTCCCCTTACGAAGTATTGGAAAATATTGAAATTTGCTAAGAAGTTTGCATTTTATCCAAATTTTTGTTGTAATTATCAATTTTGATGTTTACTTAGCTCAATAGAAACCAAGTAGAATAACAAGCATTAATATTTTAAAGTTATGATAGATGTGCAAAAAGAAAATGCTCAGTGATAGACACCCCATCAACCTTAAGGTTGATCTGAATGCTGCAAAATTTAGAACTATGAATTTTAAGAATTCACAAACTTATTTATATCATCAAACCATGAAAATTGGTACCCATAAAAAATAAATGAATTCACAGTAAAGTACATGTAGTAAATTTACTTGAAATAGAGTTGGGGTCCACACAGTTTGCTAGAGCTATATCATGTACAATTAGCTTCGAAAAAATAGCTCTTCAGGTTGCTTTTTTTCATTTGGATTTTTCTATGCAACCAAATATCTTTGGTTGCATAAAAAGTTCAAATGAAAAAAAAAAAAAAAAAAAAACAACCTCAAAAGCTATGTTTTCACAGCTAATGTACAATGTATCAGAATTAGTTCCAGATATCTGGCGAAGTACAGGTGCTTGTACTTGCACTGTTAATGTATTATGACATCTCACTTTTACTTTAGGTGTAAAGACCTACTGTTTACATCCAGGATCTGTTAGAACAGAATTACTTAGACATGTCCCAGTATATGTCAGGATACCATTTCAGATGATGGGACTTATATTCTTCAAGGTAATAAATCTGATTATTACATAGATGCATATGAAATACCGATTTTTCCCAGTGAAATAAAATATGGTAAATTCACAGTGTGAAATAGCAAAAATATTTTCACTCTTGCGTCCTTTCCTGTCAAACTCAATTATGACGTCATGAATTGTATTGCGTTGTCGGCATGACTCCTGCAGTCTAAATTAATACGCCATTCAAATAAATAAATTAAAAGCTATTTATTAGCGGCATTTTATCTATGTAATAAATACGATAATCAATTAGGTCTCATGAATAACCAAAATATGATCACTCGTGCAGGAACACACTGAGATTTAACTCGTGCTCAGAACAAGATCCGCACACTCGTATAAATCTGTGTGCGTTCACCGACTCGTGATCATATTTTGGTTATTCACTCGACCAAATTAATTATCCTATAAGGGATGATATGAATATCATTCATAACTGTTAAAATAAGTGTGTACTTTAATGGATATATTTGGACCAAAACTCACAGAGTGAAAAAATCTTGGTTGTAGTAAGGTGAATGTTGGATGGGAGCATGTGGGTTAGGTACAAATTTATAGTTTTATCAACTATTGATCACAGCTTCTTGATATTTAATGTGCAGTGTCATCATAGGTGCAGTATTGTTGGATTTGATTTTGGTCTGTGGTTCACTTCCTGTTTAACAACATCCAATTTCTTGGGGATTGAGCCATTTTGTTCAATACATTAGTTTTCATGCAATCAAGTTGATACCAACAATGATTTAGCCTTTTAGGTTTATTCCCAGTAATCTTTGTGAACTAAATAATCATAGCTGTATAATTTTATTTTTCTTGCAAGAAATAACATGATGAAGGTTTAAGAAGGTAATAAAAATAGTTCAACATAAATTTTCTAAAGAAATCAACCTACTACCAAACAAGCTTATAAAGAATCTGACATGAATAAACAAGTCAGATACACATATTTGTAACATGTTACATTTTCCACCATATTTATCTTATCAACTTTTTTCCTCTTATTTTCTAGACTTGTGCAGAAGGTGCCCAGACAACAATATACTGTGCCGTGAGTGATAAGGTCAAAGAAGAATCAGGAAAGTACTATATGGACTGTAAAGATTACGAGCATACGATTTACATCAGTAAAGTGGCATATGACGAAGGGTTGTGTAAAAAGATTTGGGAAGTGACAGAGGGATTAACAGAGCTGAAATAGATAGATCTCAGTGTCCCATGAAGAACCTTTGTGTGCCTTCTACTTAAAGAATAGCTCAGCTTGCCAAAATTTACAAGGGCATAAAGTTCAGGATTGTTTTGAAGGCATCTTTCATTTTGCATTTTTATGACTTTTATATTTTCATTGTTTTGTCAATATACAATTTTTTTTGGCTTCACAATTATAATTGCTTTAATGCTTTAACAATTATTCCCCTTTTTGCATTCCAATAAATTGTCATTTTTCAATCTCTTTGAAAATAAATAGCTCTTGGAATAAGGACTTCATGATGTTTATGGAATAATGCCAATAATTTTGTCTTTAGATTTTGTTCCAATTCAGGATGTTTACATTTGATGTAAAAAAAAAATGTTGTATTATTTTAATGTTGTTATCGTTAAACTGTGATCATTATAGTGTTTTCTTTGTGATTGTTTTTTATTGGAGTTGTTGAAGTGAAACAAATACATGTTACAACTATTCTTTTGATATTGAAATAAATTATTTTTTTACTCTTTTTTCATCTCCTACAGTAGGTATATTGAATATGAAAAATAATGACATGAAATCACTGAATTTGTTTTTCCCAAAAGAAAAAGAATGCTAGATTTTAAATACACGTAAATAAAGTTTGACTTAAACTTTACGAATGCTTTTTTGCTTTTTGCTTTACTATGATATTTTTGCATTTTTTTCCTATTTTTTTTTCATTTCATCAGTTAGGGCTTAAAAACATTGAGATGTTAGAGCCTCATAGATTCCACTCTCTCAGTCTGTCCGCAACTTTTTGGGTAAATGAACACATTTTTTGGAAAAAAAACCCTTTATTTTATTATAGCTAGAGCCCTTCCTGGTGTCAGTGGTCTACGGTAGTTTGTATGTTGTTTTAAATAAAATTTGCTAGTCAATACATGTTTAAAGCAGGGTAATATTAAACATTTTAAGAGAAATTTATCATGTAAACTGTCACATTGTTCATTTTCTATACCCCTAATTGTGTACATTTATAGATGTGAAATCCATATACTTTATAAAAGAACCTTTTTTGCTTGAAAAGTTGCAAATTTTTGTGAGGATACCACTATTGAGGAATATCCTTAGTAGGCGAGCGGCGGGTATCGAAAAAGTCGTCTAATTAAAAAGTTTAAATTACCCAAAAACCTCATGAGATTTTTTGAACTCAAATAAAAGATTGATTATTCTATTTTATGGATATATATGTTTGACAAGTCGAATATGGTCAGAAGATATAAAAAAATGTTGTTTTGTACATGTACCCTATGAAAATCTTTAACGGCATGATTTTTAAAATTATTTTTTTTACCTAAAAAAACAAACACGAAAAAAAATTGTAAATCACATCATGAAATATTTTGCTCAATTCTTTGTTTGCAATTGAAATTTTCAAAAACAATAATAGTTTTCTACAATTTTTATCGAATTAAAAATCACGAATAAAAGTAGCAAAAATACACGTTAATTTTAACTTTTGCAACATTAATTGTCATTTAAATCAAACAAATTGTATACTAAGATCAAGAAAATGTTGTAAGGCTACTTTTTAGTTAAAACTGCATTCTTCTGACGAATGATAATAAAGTTATACTTTATTGAATATGTAAGATTTTGAGAAAATTGACTGCAGATGACTCGGAAAACTGTCGGAGTGTCCCGTATTTACATTTTAACTATAATCTGATTGATTAGTAATTGTAAGAATTTTCATTTTTGGGTGTAATTATGAAGAATATGTGCTAGTTTTGGGTTTGTGTGAACACAAGAAATTTATTATTTGGTCTTTGCTTTTATTTTTAACCTGCGATGTTTGATAAAAGCAAAGTTTTAAAAATTTGTGAAAGGTGTACTTGACTTTTGAGGTGCGTTTGATATGTTGAACTGAATAAAAATTCGATTGCAGAAAAACAATAAATTAATGCCGTATATTTTGGCGAAAATATTTGATATTATGTTACTAGAATATCTATTTGAAAGTAAAAGTATAAACTGTGCACGTAAGCATCCAGGAGCAAATCAAGAAATTTTCGAAAAAAGGGGGAGGGCTCTACATAAAGCATTGTTGTTGAAGATGTTCATGACAGTTTTGCCTGAAATCTATAAGAATTTTTTAAACATTTTGTCACTAAGCGACATTAAGGGGCTCCCGGAACACCCCACCTGCTGTAGCCGTCATTGTACAATGATTTGGTCGTCTTTTGAACTTATGACTTCACGCTTAAAAATGTCTAATCTTTGAGCTCAAATTGCACAATGTTCTGACCATTTTAGAGGCGTCAAACTAATATGTTCTGAAAGCCAAAACTCTTATCTTTCTATTAAGTCCAAAATATCGCCAAAGGTTTGTTATTAAGTTATAAAACTTAAAAGTTTTTAAAACCTCTATTCGCCACTTAACTCTTATGTGTTTTTTAGTTAGTTTTTCGATGATTTTCTTTCTTTTTTCTGTGCAAAGTTATTGTTCTCTACTTAACTAGTTGGATTTAAGATATTGTTGTTGGTTTTTGATTCCTATTCCGTTTTAAACATGTTAATGGTAACTCAGTACACTTTTTATTAAAAACCTAATATTCTGGTATAATCCACAAATGTGGTATTTTTGAGTCAATGAACACATTTGAACCATTTATTTTTGTTACAAACGAAAGATAAGATAATGTTTTACAAATAGAGGAAAAAAGTGAGTGAAAATGTGAATTCTTTTTTTCGCAATTCAAACTTTTATACACAGAAATCAAAATAATTTGACCCTTTTCTAAAAATAGAAAAATTGACGTCATAAATTTCTTCAAGGAGACCAAAAGTGAATGATTTATATTCACTTATATATGTTAGTAATATTTAGTCTTTATTTTCTAACTTTTAACCACATTTTGTAACATTTTAGTTGCCTTAATGTTTGCAGACTCAAACTTTTAGATTTTGGGTAGTGACCTTTGACCTTTAATTTTTTCATGTTCTGACCAGATTCCAAATGGCAAACATCGATATTATTAAAGCTGAAATATTTAACTATCAATATAGTTAAAAATATCCCATGAGGTTTTTGGGTAATTTAAATTTTTTTCAAGACCCTTTCCGCCGCTCGCCTATAGTAAATAGTTTTAACACAATTGAAGCAGTAGTACATGTATCCCCTAAATATATTTCTAAGCTTTTAAAAAGTGGAAAAAAAACAATACACTCTTTATATATATATATATATTTAATTCTAGTCACTTTAGAAAAAGATGTGCCAGCTTTACAAAAGTTTATTGTATTTTCATGTTTTTGTGAGTGAAATATCTGCACAGGCATGTTTGTTAATGTTAATTTAACGTTAATCGAGCTTCGATTGTTTATTTAGCGTTAAATTTTAACATTTGACGTCACATTATTCAACAGGAAAATTAACGTTAAAAAGTTTAACACTAAATTAATGTTAACATTAAATTAGTGTTAATCAAGCTTAACTTTAATTTAATGTTAAGACAATTTGCCTTTGTATGCTTGTTATGAATATAATAAGATGTATTTCCCCCTGATATGAAAAAGACATACATGTACATGTATATGAAAAAGTACTTGTACATCATGTTTCTTTATTCATCAATTTATTTCTTAAGATTATTCATTAATAAAGATGTTTGTTATGTAAAGACAAATGATATCACTGCATCATGACACTTAACTCCCCAACACAGATAAAGGGATGGTGTATTATTTGATATATTCTAATTGCTTTAATTTGGTCTCAATCTATCATTTTATTCCACATTATCACTTGAAAAGATCTTCACATATTTTAAACACAGGTAAAGATTTTTTAAGTAATGCAGAGATTGGGATTAGTTAAGGCAATGTGCTTTTTTTACACATTCAAATTTGAAATGTTCCATAGAAATCTGGAAAATATACAAATAATGTTAAAGAATGTCCCATTGAAAGTTTTAAAGAAATGGCAAAAATACACATTCTGAATTTTATTATCCTTGTCATTGCATAATGCCTTTTTAGATATTTGTTAGTACATGCATTTTACTTGATACATGGTATTTACCAATAAAAGACCACGATATGCCATAATTTTGTTTTCCAAACATACTGGTACATCTTCAAACTTGTCTCTTTTTCCTGATTAATTTGATAAGAGTTGTAATTTAACAAAGGTGCCTTATATTTTTTAACAGAATTTTATTTATATACAAATGCTTATATTGTGTAGCTAATATAAAGATGTATTAAAAAGAAAACTTTTTATAGAGATTTGTTATTTATAGTTTATGAAATGTTGTTATTTGTATGTTGGTTTGTTCTTTTGTGTAGTAATTTATACATGTATCTATTTCAAAAAATTATCAATAGATATCACTCTTTGGAAAATGCGAAAGAGAAATGACACAATTATTCATTGTAAATTGTTTTAATTTTTCACTTTCAACGTTTTTGTAAAGTTTGCAAAATTGCTATCACATGGAAATTAAGTAATTCTTATAGGGAAATTAATATTTATTCCATGAATGGCAATACAAAAATAAATTTTAGTCATAATCATTTTAACATTGTTTTCTTTATACACTAAAATTCTTAATATTTCCCATTGCAATCAAAGGATTGTGATGTGCATTTAGCTTTGTAAATGGTGCTTAAATCAGTTTTGATTTTTTATATAAATAGTTGCAGATTTTATGAAATTGCTTGTTTTATACAAATAAATCATTTTTTATTGCTATTAATTAAAGGTTGTGCAAGATTTTAGTACTTAAAACTACAGGCTCATATTGTTGAAATCTTTGGGGGAATTTATTTTTACACAAGTGTGGGATGTGTCCTCTTCCTACCCACCCCAGGGTACAACAGATTTATTTTTTGCATTCCACAGGTTGTTTTTTCCATATGTTATTTATCAGCTTAGCTCAATCAAATTGCTATTGTTTATCTTTAGAATATATATTTTAATTATTGTGATTTACAGATTGAATTCCAAGAATATATTTATATTTGTCTATTTTTATGTATTTTGCAGGAATAAAGCTGTTGTTTGTTATGTTTCCTTTTGCTTTATACCTTCTATTGGATTTCTGTATTATTTGGTCTTTGGATTTTTTATCAAATATTCATTATTTAAGGTAGAATGGGTGTCTAAAAATTAGCCATAGAATTTTCTTAAATTTTGGCCACTGTTAGACCTAGAATAGCACTTTAAATCTCTATAATGAAATTAAAAGTTCAACGTAAGAATTTTTGTAGAAACGTCTTTGAAAAAATGCTTTAGTACTATAGGATCAATAGGGAAAATTCAAATTTATTTTGCCTAAAAAATCTACTCGAGATTTTTCTTAAAATTTGTGAAAATCTTTGTTTTTTATGGATTTTCATACATACGAAATAAAAAAATTAAGTTCACCATCAAATTTTTTGAAAAAAGGGGAAAAATGTGTTTTTCCCCTATTGTTTCTATACAAATTATCTCCCCTTAAAAAGTAAGGGGAAATATTGAAATTCCCAAAGTAGGTGTAATTGACCAAATTTTTAGCTCACCTGACCCAAAGGGTCATGTGAGCAATTGTCATCACTTGGCGTCCGTCGTCCGTCGTCTGTCATCTGTCGTCCGTCGTCCATCCGTAAACTTTTTAAAACGTTAACTCCTCTGGCACCATAAGTCCAATTGCAACCAAACTTGGTGTGGTTGTTCATTAGCATTCGGTGCTTAGAACTGATGTGGGGATTTTTGATTCGTCGTAAAACATGGCCACCATGGCTAAAAATAGAACATAGGGGTAAAATGCAGTTTTTTGCAAAAAACTCAAATACGGCTACAGATATCAAAATTCTGGCATAGGGTAAAACTGATCAGCACCTCAAGATCTACCTACCCTGAAATTTTGAAGAAAATCCAACAAACCATGTAGGAGTTATTGCCCTTTTTGTGGATTTTTTGCAAATTTTGCACCTGTTTAGCTCAATATCTTGAAAACTATAATAGATATTTGAGAAATTTAAATTGTATATTGTTAAGCACATCAAGATCTACAAAATATGTAATAGGGTCAACCTTGTAGGACCTTTCCTTTTAGGAGTTATTGCCCTTAGAACGTCCAAATTGAGCATTTAAATTTAGATTTTGATTGAGAACAAAAGTGATCAGCACCTTAAGATCCACCATATTGTCAGATGACCCCCTTATTAATCTTATGACCCTTTCAACGTCAAACAGATTTCGCCTAATAACCTTTACTTCAGGCACATATGTCAGGTGAGCGATTCAGGCTTCTGGGAGCCTCTTGTTGTTGTTATTATTATCAATTTTTAGCTCACCTGGACCAAAGGTCCATGTGAGCTATTGCCATCACTTGGCGTTGTCGTCGTCGTTGTCGTCGTCCGTTAACAATTTTTCAAAAATCTTCTTCTCTGAAACTACTGAACAGAATTTAATGAAACTTGGTATGATTGATCCTTAGGGTGTCCTGGACCAATCTTGTGTTTTGATTTTTGATCTGTCAAAAAACATGGCCGCCGTTACTAAAAATAGACTAGTGGGGTCAGACTACTGTTTTTAGCTTATAAATCAAAAAGTATAAGAGATAGAGAAAATCTGAGGCCACGCTACTGATTCAGCATCAAAAGCTCTACAATAAGTCTCCATTTGATCAAAGTTGTCAGATGACCCCTTATAGGGGTTACGGCCCCTTAGAGATGAAAAATAGCATTTTTTCATGTTTTTGGCCTACAGAATGAAAACTATTGCAGATAGAGATTAGCTGTTGCTTGCTTAAATGTTTAGCTCATTTAGCTCTACGAAAGTCTCCATAGGGTCAAAGTTGTCAGATGACCCCTTATAGAGGTTATGGCCCCTTAAAGGTGAAAAATAGCCATTTTTAGCTCACCTGGACCGAAGGTCCATGTGAGCTATTGCCATCACTTGGCGTCCGTCGTCGTCGTCGTCTGTCGTCGTCGTCGTCTGTCGTCGTCGTCTGTCGTCGTCTGTTAACAATTTTTCAAAAATCTTCTCCTCTGAAACTACTGAACAGAATTTAATGAAACTTGGTATGATTGATCCTTAGGGAGTCCTGCATAAAAGTTGTGTTTCGATTTTTGATTCGTTAAAAAACATGGCCGCCCTGGCTAAAAATAGAACAGGGGGGTCAGACTACTGTTTTTGGCTTGTAATTCAAAAAGTATACGAAAAAGATGAAATCTGATGCCACGTTGCTGCTTCAGGATCAAAAGTTCTACAAAAGTCTCCATTTGGTCAAAGTTGCCAGATGACCCCTTATAGGGGTTGTGGCCCCTTAAAGGTGAAAAATAGCATTTTTTCCTGTTTTTGCCCTATAGTATGAAAACTATTGCAGATAGAGAAAAGCTGTTGCTTGCTTAAATGTTCAGCTCATTAAGCTCTACAAAAGTCTCCATAGGGTTGAAGTTGTCAGATGACCCCTTATAAGGGTTACAGCCCCTTAAAGGCGAAAAATAGTGTTTTTAGCCTATAGAATGAAAACTATTGCAGATAGAGAAAAGCTGTTGCTTGCTTAAATGTTCAGCTCATTAAGCTCTACAAAAGTCTCCATAGGCTTGAAGTTGTCAGATGACCCCTTTTAGGGATTATGGCCCCTAAAATAACATTTTTTCATGTTTTTGGCCAATAAATGAAAACTATAGAAGATAAAGAAAAGCTGTTGCTTGCTTAAATGTTAATCAGCTCATTAAGCTCAACAAAAGTCATCATTGGGTCGATGCTGTCAGATGACCCTTATAGGGATTATGGCCCCTAAAATAACGTTTTTTCATGTTTTTGGTCAATAGAATGAAAACTATCACAGATAAGAGAAAAGCTGATGGTTGCTTAAAACTTCAGCTCATTTGAAGCTCTACAAAAGTTTTCATTGGATCGAAGCTGTCAGATGACCCCTTAAAGGAGTTATGGCCTTTTGATGGTCAAAAATAGAATTTTTTCATGTTTTTGTCTTATTATATGAAAATTATTGCAAAAAGATGTAGCTTGTCTTAACACTTTCAGCCCTAAATAATTATTTTTCGCGGCATTTCACTGCCGAGAATATTTCTGCACGAGCAGACTGCCAGACCGGAATTAATTTCCACATGGTGCTCACTGACAACGTGTGTTTGGGAATTTCACTGTTTACAAGACAACTAGCGTGTTTTAGGACACGAAACTTACCAGTTTCTTATTAAAGTAACATGGCAACATGATCAGTATTATTCCAAAAAGATTGATTCAAAACTTTCAGATTTTGTACAAATTATTTTCGGGATTTTCACGGAGATCTTAAGTTTTACATGGGGTTGATGTTTCAACTCATATTTTCTTGTTAATTCGTGATGTGCTGTCGTAATAAACCACATACATTAGTAAAAATGTATATAAAAGCGATTGAAGATCAAGTGTTGCATGAAAACTCATTAGAAATAATTTATTTTACATTTTATTTCAACACTGTTAACATCGGCGTTCTTTCGCCCGCCATTTTACAAAATGAAACTAGACTGAAGAGAGACAACTCCAACGGTCATACTAAAAAGCGCCCAGAAGTGTTATATCCGTTCCAATTATTGTTATGACCTCTAATGTCGATATATAGTGATAACAAATTATTACAAGAGAGCTTGTTAATTGTCATCCTATAAGTTTTTTTATAAGCTACAAGCATGGTGGAAAAAAAACAGGTGAGAAAATTTTGAAATCTTCCAGTCACTCCCAATATAAAAGCAATTGACTTGTATTTCCAAAAAAATATTTTTAAGTAGTTTTTCACTATTTTTTTTATTTTTGCACAAAATAAGTTTTAAAAATATTGTAATTTTCATATTTGAATTTTATTTACAATATACAAATTTTGGTTAAAAATAGCAATGATAAAAACACAAGTAGTTTTTTATGACACCATTTTCTTGTATTCAAATACATGTAATTAAATTTCCATGTATGAATATTCCCTTTGTGTCTTAACTTGTGCAATATTAAAATTAGAAATATAATAATCATGAAAGTAACAAGTATACTAGAAATACTTTGTAAATCTAAATTGAATAAAAATATTGAATTATAAATTTTTTTTTTTTGAATTTACATGAAATTATAGATTTAAAAAGAAATTATCACTTTTGTGACATGCTGTGAAAGCTCAACACTGATAATGAATACAAAACATTTTATCAGTGTTCATTTTAAATAAATTAATTAAAATTCATAGTAAATTTATATAGAATGACAAAAAAAAAAACCAAAATACAAGACGACATTTATGTAATAAATTAAGAGTAGCTGTGTTTGAATGCATTAGTGTGAGAGTATATAAGATTCAGAAGTCCTGTGGAAAAATATACTTTTCATAAAAATTACTATTCCTGATTGTTTTTAATATTTTTATGTTCACTTTTCTTGGTAGTTCATCTGCTTTTTCTTATTGTTTCTTTCAATCTACTAGTATTTGAAGTACTCTCAGTGTCACTTGTTGCAATGATAGAGATACATGTAGGTTTTACATGTACACCACTGAAACTTGTTAACCCCAATTTATATTCATTGGCTTTCAGGTCCTAAGGATTGTAATTACTCTGATATATACATTGTATATATATATCTTTATTCTCTAATAACCATTACAAAGGTACAGAGAAATAGAAACAATAAGATTTGTATAATAATTTCTGCTTGTGGGTTTCAATAACCATTCAGAACAGAGTCCAAGACAGAAATGAATGTATATAATTGATATCTCATTACACCTGGTATTAAAGCCATTAAACACCAATTATCTTTTCCCTGGTAATTCTCCCATTAAAGTTTCCCAGTTCCATATTTATCACAATCACCCAGTATTAACTTTTCAAAATAGATATAAAAGGTACAAGTCATAGGAATTATGCATAGGTTTCAAAGAAGCTTGTAAAACCTGTCATGCATTGTATGAAAACATAGACAATCTATGTTTTTGTAAAGCTATGGAAATGCCATCCTTCAATTCTTTTTATCATTGCTCTACCAATCCCCTAAACCTTTGTACTTAATTAATTACTTTCATTTTCACCTTCAGAATCTTCATTGTACCCACTTACGTAGATCTTGTGTTAAGATTGAATCTGCAGGCTTTTAACTTTACTCATTAGGCAATCATATTAAGAACATTTTACAATACTGTTTTTTTTAATTTAAGGTTAAAAAAGGTCCAAAAAAAATCAGTAAGAAAAGAGAAGGGCTAATAATACTTTTATTTTCACATCCATGTAATCCAGTCTTCAGTTTTACATTGAAGAAATAAACAGACAATTAAACATTTTATTTATCTTTTATTTTTCAAATATAGAAATGACAGTGATAAATAAATAATAAAGAACAAATTTTCTGAAGTTGATTTGATTTTTCATAAGATCAAAATGGTAACTCCCGTGAGCTTTTTACTACGACTATTTATGCAATATCCATAACAACGTTTCCGGTAAATTACCAATTAATCTATTTATAGAACGTTTACTTTAAAGCAATAAAAGACGACTTTTTCTTGAATCTTTGACAGCAAAATTATGATACTATTAAAAGAAAACACCAGCTGTTATCTTTAAACCTTTTACTAATGTCGAAATGGATTTTATGACCCAATAACAGGCACTTAAATTTTGGGCAACATATCGCCGTCAGCAAGCACCTGTTCACTGGAATGAAAACTTTTATCAGAGAACAAAAACCTGTAAATAATATTTTCACCCATCTCAATCCACCACATTAGATTTGTAGATGTGAGGAAATTAATATTTTCTCCCTAAATTGCGAAATAGACGAAAAAGATGTTTCAAACGAGAGAGATAAGAATGTCCGCCATTTTATTTTTAGATTTAAAAAAATTCCGACAATATAACATTCATATCTTTGAATCTGACGGATCAAGTTTCCCTGAAATACAATTGTACATAAAGAATCACTGTAAAATGTTATTACTGCATAAATGGTAGTGGTGACTTGCATACATTTCAATATTTTTCCATCGGAAGTTGGGTGGTCTAAAAATAGAATTTTATGTATCCTTAAGGATACACTCGGCATTGACGTCATGGTGCCAAAAGGATACATTCGGCATTGACGTCATGGTGCCAAAAGGATACACTGGGTATGAAAGGGTTAATTTGGGTCAAAGCTGTCAGACAAACCCTCAGGCATGTCAAGGGATGACAATTTGATTCTAAGGCAGAGGCCTGACAGTTTGTATAGTCTGTATATGTAATTCATCCTGTAGGCTGTCCTCTACTACAAGCTTATATAATTTACATTAAGATTTGAAGAATCAAAAATTGAAGACAATCTCATCTTTAGCCTCTTGACTCTGAGATAGAGGAAATTTTTAATTGTGTATATATGGATTCAAAACAGTATCAATTTTTTGAAATTGCAACCTGGATAACAAAATGTGCCTCACAGACCTCTCAAGTGTCACTCAACTCACGTGTGACATCTTGTCATTAATTTGGCAGCAAATTTATTTGATCTTTAATTTTTTCTTTGAATCTGACCCATGCAGCTCATTTATTATCGGAAAAAGTTGAACCTGGATTTTTAATTTTGCGCGCTTTGTATTTTATTTTTAAAGCTATTTTAATATTTTTTGCCTAAACTTCCATCTTGCTTTTTTCATTTAATTAAAAGCACTGTCCTGTCTATTTTTATTTATTTCTGGATTTTTGCCTTCCTGCCTTTATATAGCCCCCTCCCCCCATAAAAATCAAATGTTCTGTCCCTAATCTTTTTGTATATATGGCCTTATATAGTTTAAATATGGAAATATTTTGTACTTATGATATATTTCTCACATGACATGTTGGAATCCAGGATCTCCTAGGGAAAAGTTCCTTGGACAATTCTGAATTGCCCTGGATTAAAAGGTGTTCTGTTGTTACCATGACAATGCATGCACAGAAGCAATCAACTTAGCAGACCTCATGACCATAGTTGTGACAAACATATACATCAAGAATCTGAAACAGATTTCTGTGGAAGGGAATGCATTTAAAAATGAATTTAAAAAATTAAAGGGGTGCAACTGGGATTTTGACAAATTAATATCTCTTGGAATTTTGAATATTGTCTCCTTAAGTGAGTAAAAATGCACCCCCTTTATTCCTTCAGTAGGGCCTGAATCAGTTACACAAATCAAAGTAGCATATGTTTTTTTTTGTTTTTTTGTTTTTTTAATGAAATGGCCTTTTAAGATCATGCAAACATTGTTCAAAATGTTTAAATCCCTCCCCCTTTCCACACCCAATTTTAATATTCTAACTCAAATACTTTGTATAATTTATCTATAAATGTCAAACTATGAACTAGTTCTAGGCCAAAACATTTTTTGATTGTTGCATGCATTTGATCTGACATAGGTTTAAACTTTAAATTCTTTAAATGTGGTGCTCCCACGAATGGAGGAACCTACAGTAACAGGAATGGCGCACGTGCTACTTCCTTTTCCGGTTATAAACATGTGAGTGACATTCATCAAATTTTCTTAAAAACTTCACAGGCGCTCGGGTACCATCAGTGTTTTTCGTTATTGTCAATAAAAATACTAATTTCCCTTTATTTACCCCTTCTAGTAACATTCTTTGCGCAGAATCAATGAAAATTCACTTTATTTCCACCTTTTGACATTTTCCAGAAATCACTCTATATATAATATCAACTTATATATAGAGTGATTTCTGGAAAATGTCAAAAGGTGGAAATAAAGTGAATTTTCATTGATTCTGCGCAAAGAATGTTACTAGAAGGGGTAAATAAAGGGAAATTAGTATTTTTATTGACAATAACGAAAAACACTGATGGTACCCGAGCGCCTGTGAAAAACTTTTCTAATATTTCAGACAATAATAATTGTTATCTGAATTGTTGTTAATGTTAGAACGTTATTTGAAGATTTGCAAATTTGATTTAACATTGATATCGTTTATGTATATCATATTTTACAGTCCTTTTCTCAGATTGTGTGATTTTTCCCCATCTACAGTACATAATTTGTACATGTATTTACTAATCCGTCGCCTTTTAGCCATCACTGCACACTCAACACAATATACAGAATACACAAAACTAGCAAGGCATATTACTATTAAAGGCTGATGTGATTTTCCCTATCTCTGACTCCATTTGTGCAATTCACTTTTCAATTTTGTACATATTTTTATTCTACCCGTCGTCTTTTATCCATCACTGCACAACAAAATATATAGAATACACAACACAAAATTGGCATATTACTATGAAAGGCCGGTAAATATTCCATCCCAGTTGTTGAGTACATCTTGGCTTCAGACATGTAAAAAAAAAACTAAACAATTACAAATTATGTCTGGTCTCATATCAAGGAGTTTTTACAATGTAATATCTATATTTTTAAATGTGCACCTGCAAGTCCTGTGATAAATATTCTTCCAGTACATTTCCCAAAAGTGAAAGTACATACATGCTGAAACCAAGTCAACATGTATAGTAGGTCAACTTGTTGAAATCATTTAGAAATGCTTTTAAAATTGTACATGCATGTAGGTTTTAAAAACTGATGGAACAATTTTAAACATTATAATTAACATATTGAAGCGTACATGACACACCAAATACATTGTAGATGTCGGGCTTTGAAAACTGACTGACCATTTAACTTGATAGGGGGCATGGGTGCATTTTATTATTTCAATACATTGCAACATACATGACATAATATTCTTTTCAATTTTTGGCATTTTGTTACACATAGGCAATTTGTCTTAATGTTAAATTAAAGTTAAGCTCGATTAACATTAATTTAATGTTAATTTTACAATAATTTAAATTCTTCTTCAGAATATTTTTTTTCTAACCCTCTGCTGCCAAATTAAAACATTTTTATTTTCAAAAATTGTTTTCCAAATATTTTCTAGGAAAAATCAAGACCCCATTCAAGTTATATGGTTGTTCCTTAGGTAATTTTTGGCCAGATTTTATGCAGTGAAAAATCTGGGTAATAAAATGGTGAATGTGGGGCGGGCGGGAAATTTTCTTAACAGTTTTCTCAGCAACTACTAATCACAGCCACTTGATATTTGGTATACAGCAGCAGGGTGGGGGGTGGGGTTCCATAACATGGGATACAATTTCAGGTATGTTGCTCATCTATTTCCTGTTCAACTAAATCCAGCCATTTTTGACTTTGACAGATTTTCTGAATTATAAAATATTGATTACAAAATTTGTCAGTTGTCCATGTTAAATGGTATTTAAGAAAAAGAAACGTTATACATTTAATACAGCTTGAGTGTCAAACAAGTAAACTCGGTAAAAAATTATAAGTTTGAATGTTCTTAGGTTTGTGTGTGTATTTTTTTTGTTTTTCATTTACTGCCCTCTTAGACTAAAATATGTCTTGTAAAAACAGACATCTTATAAGCAGGTATATTAAATGGAATTGTCTTGTGTTATAAAAGGATATTTAAACTTTTACACATACATTGTATTTACCCCTCTATCATGCCTATGAACATTATGAACCAACAGCAATTACAGACTTAGCCAAATTCTTTTGGAGTAGACTTGACATTTGGTTTGACAATGCAACACAATTTGACTTTCTGGTCTGTCAGTCTGTCAAAAACACTATTGGGCCAAAATGTTCTTCAACTTTGTTATTGTCGTAGTAGTGTTTTCTTGTTGTTTTGTGTTTGACAATATAATTTTTTTTAAAATGAAATAATATGCTTAGATACACACATACAAACAAACAAATGGCTAGTATGTAACTAAACAATAGTTAATGAATAAGCAAATCAATTTGCTAGGGCTAAATTAATAGCATCATAATTTTGCATTGTGCGAGAGAGGGGGTCACTTCCTATGTAAAGTGATATACAGACCTGCTGCAGGAATGGGCCTGATTTTTTTGCCTTGAAATATATGATGTGGTATCTAACTAACAACATACATATATAAATGGGTCATAATTTTTAAACAAAATCTGCTAAAATTGTAACACAGCATGCTTCTAATCACTAAATTATTTTACTCGAACAAGCTCAAAGGCGGATCCAGAGGGAACAGAGAGAGTGACAGTGTGTAAGCACCCAACCCCTTTATTTGAATTTAAAAAAAAACAAAATTGTATTAAATTGACCAACCTACTCCTATTTTAAATTTTCATTGAAAAGATGGAAATTTGACAAGTTTTGCAATTATGCCCCCTTTTATTGTTTAATTGTAGTTCCAAAAGCATGAAAAGGGACACTATTAATGCTACTATTTTATTTGTTCCCACAATAACTTTGGTTTAAGTTGGCCAGTAGCTATGAAATATGACAATGATGTTCCCTACCATTAAGGTGGGATTGATTTTGGGGGTCCCTATTTTTTATGCTCTATTGACAAAAGAAAATATAGTGTTCAGGTCTAGTTGTCTGCCTATCCCAAATGTTGTGAGATGGGTCATTATGTCTTTTGCACATATTCTTGTTTTCATTAGAAATATGGTACCCCGAAAAAATGGGCAAACATCAACTTTTTCCTGGTCCAATTAAAAAAACATTTTGTAAATATTAAAAGGTAATAACAAAATTATCAAACTTGGAGAATTAAACTCGTATGTCCATAAGACAAAACAAGGAAGACATACTGGAAAATTTTAAGATCCCAATGGTCCTGACTTAATGGTACAGGCATTAAGAAAGTTAAGTTAAGCACAGATAATGAAATTCTTCTCAAGCAAGTAGTTGATACAAAATGGAGGATTTATTTTTTCAACCCTGTTCTTCCACTAAGATATTGAACAAAAATTTAAACTTTCTTTTGTTGTCCAATTTCTAGAAAAAAAATGTTTTGCTAATTAATTATTGGTAAGTAGTGGAGAAAAAAAATGAGGATTAATTTTTAAACCCCCTATTCCCGTTTTAAATGCAGGGACCAAACTGGGGGAAAAATGAAACGTAGCAGATACAAACCTCTTAATTGGAGGCCAAAAGCCAACATTTTTAAAAGACTGCAAATTTTTGTGATCGTATTATGTTATGGCGATGTTGTTGGTTGTCATGTTACAGACACTTTGGTTTCCGTACACAGCTTTAGTTACAGTGAACCAATTGAAATAAAAATTTTGATATGATGTTTATAACAACTAAAGGAAGGGCGGTATTGCATTTAGGGTTTCTGGCCCTTAATGTTTCAAAAATAATTATAAGGGCAAAAGGGGCTTTAATTGCTGTTTTGACAAGATGTCTGTAGAATGTTAAATTTCATCTGATTTTGATCATTCTTTTTTAATTGTATTCCACAATAAATGAGGGAGGTACTAAGGACCATTTTCGGGACACCGGGATTAGCCATATTTAAGCTCGGGATTCCGGGATTTGGATTCGGGGATAGAATTATATCAACTTTACCGGGCTTCGGGATTTTCTCATTTTTAAGTCGGGATGACGGGTTTTGTAAAAATTAGTTCAGGATTCCGGGATCAGACCCCCTCCTACCCTCCCCCCCTCATAAATTATGTCAGCAAAATGTATCAACAGTTTTGATGTAACTTGCACTGTTACATTGCTATGTGGAGTCTAAAAGGGGCCAGTCCCAAAAAATCGACTTTTTTATTTGTGGTCAAAATCTTTTTTCATTGGAATCTTTGTAAAAATCCCTGCCTGTGTATTATAATCAGATTTGCAATATATCCTTACTTATTCGAAAATTAAGAGGTCAGAGGGTCCAAAAACACCAATTATAAGAGTTTTGTCTTGGCAATATGGTTTTATTACAAATTTTATTAGCGGGCTGCCCAGTTCTTACTTTGTTTTAAAACCATTTTCTTAACAACTAGAGAAAGTTTCCTCATGCATTAAAGGATTGTGGCCCCTACAATTTCAGAGAAAAAGGGGACAAAAGGGGTAAATAAATTCTGTCAACAATATGTAACAACAGCACTGTCATATTGCAACTAGGAGTCAAAAAGGGGCCACACGCCAAAAATCAACTTTTTTATTTGTGGACCAATTTTCAAAATTTTTTTCATTGGAATCCTTGTTAAAATCCCTGCCTGTGTTTTTTGATAATATTTGCAATATCAACCATTTTGGGATCAATGGGGCAAAATCACAAAAAAAAACACCTTATGAGTTTTCCTTGAAGGTTTGTATATTATAAATGTATATAAAAAATCAAATATGCATTGAAAGTCCACTAAAGAATGCATGTGTCAAAAATCTTTGTGAGTCCACCATGGGCTGCATTTGACAATTTATATTTGGCCGCAAACGTACAGGGTTCAACATGTTGTGGTTGTATCATGCTGCCCTAGGCATAGCTTTTTATTAATTTGTTTTAGCCTGCTTTTGAAGAAAATGCTATTGGATTATTTCCAATCCTTTCAATGTGTGTAGAAATTCCACGAATGAATGCATTTGCAAAAAAACCTTGCTGTTCACAAGTGCTGCACATGTCCAGAGAAATTGACTGTCCATATTGGGCCTTAAATGTACATAGTTCAACATGTTGCTGTCATTTCATGTTGTGCTTGGCAGAGCTTTATAAGATTTATTAAAGATGTTATATATTTATTTGCAGACTGTAGCTATGCCACGCAGACGTAATTGGAAGAAGAGTATTGCCAAGTCTGGTGATGCGAACCCGATGTCTAAGAAGAAACGAACGGATTTGACTGGGGATCCTGGCCCCGGTGACACTACTTGTAGTGTCACCAACAACAGGTCAAATGACTCTGACTGCCATGACCAGGTGGCGGGGGATCCTGTCCTCCTTAACAACAGGTCAAATGATAGCTCAAATGATTGCTCAAATGATAGCTCAAATGATTGCTCAAGATATTGCTCAAATGATTGCTCAAGATATTGCTCAAATGATTGCTCAAATGATTGCTCAAGAGATTGCTCAAATGATTGCTCAAGAGATTGCTTAGAAAATTGTTCACAAGATTACATACATGGCTGCTCAAATGATTGCACAATTGACTCTATCTCAGATAACACTTTGTTAGATAACTCATGCTTTGAAAATACTTTGTTAAACTCATGCTTTGAAGATAACTCATACTTTGAAAGCACTTTGTTAGATAACCCATGCTTCGAAAACCCTAATAAAGACATTCAAAATCAAGTTACAGTCAATGAAGTAAACATTTTTGATAACATTTATTTGAAGTTTGGGAGTTTTGATCAATCTGATTCACAGTTTTCAAGTCTTACAAGAGGAAATCAGTGTACATGCAATTGCTTAGTTTATTTGGCTTTTGTTTCCGCAAAAATGCAAGATCAACGGGTTGATTTAGACAGTATTTTGAACATAGGAGACTATATATATTTAAGGACTGTAGAGAAACTTCGTAATGAGGGTAGATTCAGAAACATGTTACTGTCTTTTGATGAAATTCCAAATATAGTTGAAATAAGAGGTAATAAATTACAAATACAAAAAAAAGATGTCTTGTTTGGTAGTGCTGTTCAGTCTGATTCCACTGATGATTTTTTAACATTACAAGAAGCACTTGCTTATGGATTTCAACACACAAAGACACTTTTAGTGATGATTGGTTCAATATGTTCTGGTGTCTACTATGATGGCAATACTTATTACTTCTTTGATTCACATTCTCATGGTCAATCTGGTCTGTATGAGCCATATGAAACCAAAGGTACATCAATACTGATAGGATTTGAAAACATACAAAGTCTTATTTATTACATGTATTCTTACTACACAAGCATGCATATTGATTTACAGTCACAATTTGAAATTCTGCCAGTCGATTTTATAAACATGGATGCCACATTAGTACTTCAAAGACAGATTCAAGAGTATTTTGAAGATCAAAACCGAAGAAATCTTGTGGAACATTCAGACAATAAGCAAGGTGAACCTGAAACAATTAATAATCGCAAAGAATACATGAAAAAATACATGCAAAATAGGAGAAAAAGTTCAATTTTTCGGGAAAAAGAAAGACAAAAGGATGTTAATGCTAAAAGAATTGCTAGAGAAGATGATGATGTCAGACAATATGAACTAGACAAGAAAAGAAAAGCTAGAGAAGATGATGTCAGGCAACAAGAAGTTGAAGACAAAAGGTTAAGAAGAGAGGATTTAATATATAGATCATGTGAAAGAGCACGAGACAAAAAAGCAAGACAGAAAGTTAGAGAAGATGATGATGTCAGGCAAAAAGACCTAGACAAGAAAAGAAAAGCTAGAGAAGATGATGATGTCAGACAAAAAGAACTAGACAAGAAAAGAAAAGCTAGAGAAGATGATGATGTCAGACAGCAAGAAGCTGAAGACAAAAGGTTAAGAAGAGAGGATTTAATATATAGATCAAATGAAAGAGTAAGAGACAGAGAAGCAAGACAAAAAGCTAGAGAAGATGATGGTGTCAGGCAAAATGAACTTGAAAATAAAAGGAAAGCTAGAGAAGATGATGATGTCAGACAAAACGAACTAGACAAGAAAAGAAAAGCTAGAGAAGATGATGATGTCAGACAAAACGAACTAGACAAGAAAAGAAAAGCTAGAGAAGATGATGATGTCAGACAGCAAGAAGCTGAAGACAAAAGGTTAAGAAGAGAGGATTTAGTATATAGATCAAATGAAAGAGTAAGAGACAGAGAAGCAAGACAAAAAGCTAGAGAAGATGATGGTGTCAGGCAAAATGAACTTGAAAATAAAAGAAAAGCTAGAGAAGATGATGATGTCAGACAAAAAGAACTAGACAAGAAAAGAAAAGCTAGAGAAGATGATGATGTCAGGCAATTAGAACTTGAAAATAAAAGGAAAGTAAGAGAAAATGATCAAGTGAAAGAAAAAGAAAGGATTTCCAAGCAATCCTCTAGAAATAGAAATCGATTGAAGAATAAAACATATGAAACACTCTTCAAGAGTCAGAAAAGACAAAACAAAGATTTTGTTTGTCGTGAAAATAAACTGAAGAAGCAAAGACAAACTGGATCTTCTTTACAACATTGTATTGATATATTTCACCAAAAAATGTTGCATGGTCCTACATATATTTGCACATCATGCCATCAGACATGGTTCAGTGATTCAGTCACAAATGCTAGTAGGATAAAACAGACTGCCAAAGATGATATGAAGCAATGTTTCACAAACCGAAAATCTGTTAATGACATGGAGTGGATTTGCAATACATGTATTGAATCAATACGGCAAAATAAAGTACCAAGACTATCTATTGCCAATAAAATGGGATTTCCTGCAAAACCAATAGAGTTGAATCTTTATCCATTGGAAGAACGGTTATTGTCTTTGAGGATACCTTTTATGCAAATTCGAATGTTACCTCGAGGAGGCCAACTTTCTGTAAAGGGAAATGTTGTTAATGTACCTGTAGACGTACAACCAACAATTAATTCACTTCCTCATACTTTTGAATCATCCGGTACAATAGCAGTTAAACTTAAGAAAAAGCTGTCCTATAACAAGTGTGATTTCAGTGAAAATGTCAGACCTTTCACAGTACTAAGAGCATTGCATTATCTTATGCAAACAAGTAACATGTACAAAGAATCAGGTGTACAAATAGATCAAAACTGGCTCCAAGAAATCACTGCTGCACAAAACAATGATGAAAGTGATGATGTTAATAATTCAATTAATGAAAATGAACATGCAGACCAAAATGACGGCTTTGATGAAATAAACGAGGACAATCTTCATGCAGGAAATACTGACACACTACTAGATGAAGTTCTAGATGAAAGTAGCGCAGGTGGTTCCCAGTATGTTTTTGCTCCAGGAGAAGGACAGAGACCATTGAGTCTATATAGTGATACAGATGCTGAGTATTTAGCATTCCCAACACTATTTTGTGGTCAAAGAAGACCTGATAACAAAGAAAGATTAGTTCCTGTGCATTATACAGATATTGTGAAATGGGAATTGAGATCTGTAGATAGGAGGGTTGCTCAGTCAGTTCCAAATTTATTTTTTAAGTTAAAAAAAATACAAATGAAACACATTAGTGATAGAGTAAACCTTGCCTTACGGAGATGTAAATCAGAAGGAAAGAAATGGACTGTGAGAGATTTCTTGAACCCTTCAACTGTAAATGATATTGTCAAGTTGGATGAAGGATACTACATTTTCAGATCATTGAGAAATTCTCCTGTGTACCTGGAGAAGAGAAAAAAAGATGTGTTTGCAATGATAAGACAGTTAGGTTTGCCCACATGGTTTGGTTCTTTTTCTTCTGCAGATACTAATTGGAAGGATTTGCTCAGAATACTTGAACAGTTAAATGATGGTAAAAGCTATTCTGATGAAGAATTAGACCAAATGGATTGGAATACAAAATCCAAACTGGTACAGAAAGATCCAGTGACTTGTTCTAGGTTTTTTGATTATAGGGTCAAACAATTCATAAACACTGTGTTGATGAGTGATCATGACCCTATAGGAAGAGTGATAGACTATTTCTATCGTGTTGAATTTCAGCAAAGAGGTTCTCCCCATATTCATATGTTAGTGTGGATTGAAAATGCACCTATTTATGAACAAAATTCCAATGAAGACATAGTTCAGTTCATTGACAAATATATTAGTTGTTCTCTGTCATCTGCACCATCTGATTTGGTTAGTTTGCAAGTTCACAAACATTCAAAGACATGCAGATCAAAAGGTCAACCAATATGTCGCTTTGGGTTCCCATTGCCGCCTTTAGATAAAACAGTTATTTTAGAACCATTAGTTGAAGATGTTGAAAAGTATAAAGCAATTTATAAGGAAGTTCAAATCAAGATAGATTCACTTCATACAATGGAAAATATTGACAACATGTCTTTTGAGCAATTTCTTGATCTTTTACAATTAAGTCGGGAAGACTATCTGAAAGCAATCAGAAGCAATTTATCATGTGCAAAAGTGTTCCTTAAGAGAAAGCCTAATGAAGTTAGGGTTAATCCTTACATGAAAGCTCTATTGCCAGCATGGAAAGCAAATCATGATCTGCAGTTTGTTTTAGATCCATATGCATGTGCTGTATACATTGTTTCATACATAAGCAAATCACAAAAAGGAATGAGTGGATTGCTTGACCAAGCTGCAAAAGAGGCAAGAGAGGGTAATTTTGACTTGAAGCGACAAGTACGTCACATTGGAAATTATTTCACCAATGCAGTTGAAACATGTGCCCAAGAAGCAGTATATTTGACATTACAAATACCACTGACAAAGGCAACTAGACAAGTTGTTTTTATAAATACTTCTCCACCTGATCAAAGGACATTTTTGCTAAAATCAGCATCACAACTAGAGAAACTGTCACCTGATTCTACTGATATTGAATCTAACAATGACATAAAACGTTATGCAAAGCGCCCATCTCAGCTGCAAAACTGGTGTCTTGCTGACTACATTTCCCAACTTGAAGTGAAATATCCAACTTCAGATGAGGAACAAAACAAAAGCCAGTCAGAGAATGAGTATGAAACTGATGAAGAGTTAGAAATTACAGAAGAGAATGATAAAAAGATCAACATTACTCTAAAAAATGGAATAGTTATTCGACAACGAAAATCACCAAGGGTCATCAGGTATGTTAGATACAACAGAAAAACAGACTCTGAAAACTATTTCCGAGAACGTTTACTTCTTTTTTATCCTTGGAGAAATGAGCAAGTTGATTTAAAGGCAGGAAAGGAAACTTATGAAAGTATGTACAATAGTGTTCATAGAATTGTAGAGAACAAAGCAAGACAGTATGAACAAAATGCTGAAAAATTGGATAAAGCAATTGCAGATGCAGAAAATGACTGCCATCAGTATGATGAAATAGCTCCTGGAACTCAGCAAGTAGAGCTTGAAGATGCTGAAGAAGGATCAAAAGAAGCAGATCAGTATGTGCATTTCAACCCAGATAGACCAACAGAACATAGACATTATGACCTATCAGAAGAGGTTGGTGTAGCAGCTAGAACAGTAGAAGTCATGAATCATGCCAATCGTATGGATGATGTTGATTATTATGGGTTAGTAAGATCTTTAAATCAACAGCAAAGAGAATTCTTCTTACATGTACTTACATGGATTAAATCAAAGTCTGACCCTTTGCATCTGTTTCTGACAGGTGGTGCAGGTGTAGGAAAGTCAGTTGTTGTAAAAGCATTGTTTCAAGCTCTCCATAGGTATTTGTGTTCTAAAGAAGGTGAGGACCCTGATGATATTAGAATTCTCTTATGTGCTCCTACAGGTAAAGCTGCTTATAATATTAATGGGTTGACAATTCATAATGCTTTTCAGATACAGCCGAATAAAGGGTTAGATCAATCTCTGTCATGTGATGTTCTGAATACACTTAGAATGAAGTACAGAAATTTATCAATGGTAATGATTGATGAGATTTCTATGGTTGGAAACAAAATGTTTTCACTTTTAGACACTAGATTGAGAAAAATCAAAGGAAACAATCAGGTATTTGGAGGTGTTAGTGTTATTGCGATCGGAGATTTTTTCCAACTGAAGCCAGTATTTGATGGTTGGATTTTTCAGGATCTCAGCAAAGGCATCTCTGCTCTGGCTCCAAATTTGTGGAAAGATTTGTTTAAGATGCATGAGCTTACACAGATAATGAGACAGAAAGATGATCTCGAGTTTGCAGAATTGCTGAACAGATTAAGACAAAATAATCTCAATGACAATGATTTTGCAATTTTAAATACTAGGCTGGTTACAGCTGATGATGCATCTTACCAAAAAAACAGCACTCATTTATTTGTAGAAAATAACCTTGTTGATCAATATAACAAAAGGTTTATTACTTCATTGACATCTGAGAAAGTGACTGTTAAAGCTGTTGACTCTGTGGTTGGAGACCTGTCCCAAGCTGTCAAAGCAAAACTCATCAGTTCATTACCTCAAAAGCAATCTGACACAGCAAATTTAGCACAAGAAGTAGAGCTTGCAGTTGGAATGAAGTATGATCTTACAGCAAATATAGATGTTACAGATGGTTTGACCAATGGCTCTTCTTGTGAAGTGAAATCATTTGAATACAAGACGAAGACACCAAGACCAAGTATTGTATGGGTCCAATTTGATGATGAAAAAGTTGGAATAAAAACAAGGAAAAAGTATAGCCATCTGTTCCATCAAAATATAGACAAAACATGGACACCAGTTTTTGACATTAAGCGATCGTTTGGTTATCGACTAAAAAACTTTGAGCGTATCCAGATGCCTCTTCGACCATCTGCTGGAAAAACCATCCACAAGTCACAAGGTGATACTTTAAAACAAGTGGTTGTCAGTCTTGACTCAAAATGTAAAGGAAAAATCCCTCACATCCATTATGTTGCATTAAGCAGAGTTACCAGTTTGTCTGGATTACAGATCCTTAGTTTAAACCAAGAAAAAATCTCTGTTTCAGACAATGTTAAGGATGAAATTGATCGGTTAAAATCTGAAGCAGTTCTCTCTCTGTGTTTTACACCACTGTATAATTTACCAAGTGAAAAGTTCAAGGTAATTTTTAACAATGCCAGATCATTCCATGCACATTATAAAGATGTAAGAGCAGATCCAAGCATTCTTGATGCAGATGTCATTGGTATTGCAGAGTCAAGATTGATTCATTCAGATAATACAGAGGATTACTTGATAGCTGGATTTCAACCACCCATAAGACTTGATCAACATCAAACAAATGCTGGTTCTAGACCTCCACATGGCCTTGTTGTCTACATAAAAAATGATTGTGTTCTTCAAAGAGAATTATCATACTCAACACCTACATTAGAATTTTTACTAGTGGAAATTATATCACCCAGCAAAGGACTCTTTCAAGTAGTGGTTGTTTACAGAGGACCAGAATGTTCTCTTCAAAATTTAAAAGATGGTTTTCTTTCCAATCTCTTCCCTATCTTGGACTTTCAAAACAAAAATCTTTTTATAATTGGGGATTTTAATTTTGATTTGTTGTCAGGGCAAACAAACTTCCTCAATTTTATGTCTGAAACATTTATGTGCTCACAAATTGTTACCAAACCAACTAGGTTGTATAAAACATTATTGGATCACATTTTTGTTAATAAAAGTGCAGATTTTCGCTTCCACACAGATGTGCTAGATGCTTATTGGTCTGATCATCAAATTGTTTATATAGCAGCTGATTCAATGTAAAAAGTGGATAATAAATAAATAATTGTAAAACCCGCTGAAGATTTTTAAGAACATTTGAGGTTGTTTAACAACCTCAAATGTTCTTAGAGTGGTTATTGTTTATTGATGGGTTTCCACTCAAATAATTGTACAGGTTGGGGTTAAAATGGGGGTTGCATTAATCTTTTCTTCAATTGTTTTATATTTCTCATTAACTGTATATACAGAGTACCTAAATGCCCCCTTACTGACCCCAACCTGTTTCCGTTTCGTCTTTCGATGCTTATTTAATGCAAAAAAAACCTTGTTACTTATAGTTTCAAGTTGTTTCTTTCTGCTTGCATTTTTGTTACATGTTTACGCCATTTTTATTACTCACTTGCTGGGCATTTCAATTTTTATCTTGAGATCAGCTTATAAACTTTTGTTAGTTAAACTGTGGTTTTCATAAATACCCAATTAATGAAGTTGCAATTTTTTAAACTCTTCTGTTTGCAAAGAAGTATTGATTCATGTATATGTAGAGACCACTTGTACCATCATGTCATTTCAAAACCAATATTTTGTTTCTTATGCACACATTTGCACATGTGGCATATCCATCAAACTATATACATATATATACTTTTTGCAAGTTGATTTGCATTTTTCATTTGTGTTTTTATACAATGTAAATGTAAAACCTTGGATGTCGTATACTGAATAAGAAATAAATTAAACTGTTATATTTGCAAGATTTCAGACATTTCATTTCAAGGAATTGTTTTCAAGGACTTTTTTGGGAAGTGAAATGTATGAACATTTACAACAATAAGCATTCATGGGATGAATTATCAATTGTATATGATTGAAGCAATCAACAAAAAACAGGGTTAAAGTAAAACAAAAACTAGAAAGAAGTAGACTATATGAAAAACCCTGATAATCATGATAATTAAGACTGGACAGATTTAACCATGATGCTCAAATAATTATTCCAATTTAAGTCCTTGCAACAATTTCTCTTAAATGTTTAAACTTGCAGATTTGACATTTTTAAAATTGTCTTAAAACACCAAGCAAAGGATTCTTATATTTATAAAATAAAGTTTTGTTTTAACCATTTGTGCAAGAAATTATTTACTTTACTCTATCTGTATTGTAATTTGTATTACTTATAGAACCTTTGTAAAAATTCTGGATGGAAGAAAAATATTTTTCGTGCAATCAAAGTGGACATTTATTCTATAAACTGTATTGGTGATGGGACAAAAAGTTACCACAAAGTTTGGACTTCCAAATGGGACAATTGAATAAAACTGACTCTAAAACTTCGAATATTATGGATGATCAACTAACTTTTCCAAAAGTTCAACATATACTAATGGAACAGTACTAATTCGATACATGTGTACATACCATTTAATTTTCACAAAAAATGGTTCAGATGAATCAACAAATTAAATATTTAGTTTTATTCTGCTAATTGCTTAAAATGTTGTGTATTTTTTAATGATAGACAATCCTATTGTATTTTTTATGTCTTATTACGCATGAGATATTATAGTAATAGTTTTTTTTTTCTCCAGTTAAGTGTAACAAAAATGCAAGTGGAAAATTAATGTTATTATTATCATTTTATGAACTAATTTGTTAGATAATTTATTGTGATAGTTTTAGATAGTCATTCTGATAGATTTTTTAATTGTACAATTCAATTAAATGAAATAAAACTATAATGTATCATTGTTAATAACATTCTCTTTTCCTTTTGTATGCCATATAGTTCTTCAGTCTGTGTTTTAAATCAGTTTCACATTATTTTCATGAATCTTATAATACCAACTCTGAGATTCTATAAAATAAAAGGTTGTGTTTAATTTTCTCACAAAATCTGTTTCTATGTTTATTTGTCACACTTCAGGTTGATCTTTTTGTTCATTAAGCCAAGTGTATACTAGAACTTGACTATAAATCATTAAGCTCGATAAAAGTCTCCACAAGACCAAAGCTGTCAAATGACCCCTTTTAGGGAGTATACCCTTTAAATAGTTGAAATTGTGTTTTTGGCAAATATGATGAAAGCTATTGCAGGCACATAATTTCAAAAACACAAATGTTCAGCTCATTAAGCTCTACGAAAGACTATTAGACCAAAGTTGTCAGATGATCCCTTTTGAGAGGTTATCTCCTTTAAAAGATTTAAGATATTGTATTTTCTGCTTATAGATTGAAAATTATATAGAGAAAAGCTGTAGTTGCTCATTAAAAGCTTTTCAAAAGTCTTCGTTATACAAAGTTGTCTGATAATATAACCTCTTTCAGGATTATGACCCTTTAAACGCTCAAAAATTGTATACACACACACACACACACACACACACACACAAAATAAAAACTTTCAATTAGAGGAAATTACTGGCTTAATTAAATGAAAAGCTTTTATGCCATATCTATGATAGAAGGTACATATAGTGTCTGGTGCGTTCGTCTGTCTGTCTTCGTTATACAAAGTTGTCTGATAACCTCTTTCAGGATTATGACTCTTTAAACGCTCAAAAATTGTATACACACACACACAAAATAAAAACTTTCAATTAGAGGAAATTACTGGATTAATTAAATGAAAGCTTTTATGCCATATCTATGATAAAAGATATAGTCTGGTGTGTTCATCTGTCCGTCTGTCCCAAATGTTGCTAAATATATTCTTGTAAATACATGCATTACTTTTAGGATGATATGCCTTAAAATAGAGATCCGTATGGACCAGGTGAGCGACTCAGGCTCCTGGGAGCCTCTTGTTCATGTTTTTGGCCTACAGAATGAAAACTATTGCAGATACTGATAGAGATTAGCTGTTGCTTGCTTAAATGTTTAGCTCATTTAGCTCTACGAAAGTCTCCATAGGGTCGAAGTTGTCAGATGACCCCTTATAGGGGTTACGGCTCCTGAAAAATAGCGATTTTTCATGTTTGGCCTACAGAATGAAAACTATTGCAGATAGAGATTAGCTGTTGCTTGCTTAAATGTTCAGCTCATTTAGCTCTACGAAAGTCTCCATAGGGTCGAAGTTGTCAGATGACCCCTTATAGGGGATACGGCCCCTGAAAAAAGCGATATTTCATGTTTTTGGCCTACAGAATGAAAACTATTGCAGATAGAGATTAGCTGTTGCTTGCTTAAATGTTCAGCTCATTTAGCTCTACAAAAGTCTCCATAGGGTCGAAGTTGTCAGATGACTCATTATAGGGGTTATGGCCCCTTATAGGTGAAAAATGGTCTTTTTGGCCTATAGAATGAAAACTATTGCAGGTAGAGAAAAGCTGTTGCTTGCTTAAATGTTCAGCTCATTTAGCTCTACAAAAGTATAGGGTCAACATCAAGACCAGGTGAGCAATTCAGGCTCCTGGGAGCCTCTTGTTATGTTAACCTAGCTCAATAGAAATCAATTAGAATAACAAGCATTATAAATTAAAGTTATGATGTGCAAAAAAGATGCTCTGACAGTGATAGACACCCCATCTACCTTAATTTGAATTGTTACCAAACTGAAATTGTACCAGAAACTTTCTTTGTTCATGCAGCTTTTGAAATCACTGCTAGAAAAGCATTAAGATTAGAATGGGTAGTAAATTTTGCAATTTTGTGCAACAGTCCCAACCTTAAAACTTAGTTTTTTATCACAAAAATAATTTTTAAAATAGACTCTTTACTTAATTTTGAGCAGGTTCTATAAATGTTATTGTCCCCCGACCAAAACACATCCAAGGGACCTAGAAATGGCTTTGTGAATGCTACTCCTCAGAACCTGCTGAAGGGATTTTGCTGAAATTTTGTAGGACTGTTTGTCACTTTATTAGATCACCTGGACTGAAGGTCCATGTGAGCTATTGCCATCACTTGGCGTCCGTCATCGTCTGTCATTGTCTGTTAACAATTTACAAAAATCTTCTCCTCTAAAACTACTGAACAGAATTTAATGAAACTTGGAATGAATGATCCTTAGGGTGTCCTGCACAAAACTTGTGTTTCGATTTTTGATCTGTCAAAAAACATAGCCACCGTTACTAAAAATAGACCGGGGGGGGGGTCAGACTACTGTTTTTGGCTTGTAAATCAAAAAGTATGAGAGATAGATTAAATCTGATGCCACCTTACTGCTTCAGCATCAAAAGTTCTACAAGAGTCTTCATTTGGTCGAAGTTGTCAAATGATCCCTTATAGGGGTTACAGCCCCTTAAAGGTGAAAAAAAGCGATTTTTCATGTTTTTGGCTTATAAAATGAAAACTATTGCAGATAGAGAAAAGCTATTACTTGCTTGAATATTCAACTCATTTTGCTCTACAAAAGTCTCCATAGGGTGGAAGTTGTCAGATGACCCCTTATAGGGGTTACAGCCCTTTAAAGGTGAAAAATAGTGTTTTTGGCCTATAGAATGAAAACTATTGCAGATAGAGAAAAGCTGTTGCTTGCTTAGATGTTCAGATCATTTAGCTCTACAAAAGTCTTCATAGGGTTGAAGTTGTCAGATGACCCCTTATAGGGGTTACAACCCCTTAAAGGTGAAAAATAGTGTTTTTTGGTCTATAGAATGAAAACTTTTGCAGATAGAGAAAAGTTGTTGCTTGCTTAAATGTTCAGCTCATTTAGCTCTACAAAAGCATTCTTAGGGTCAAAGTTGTCAGATGACCCCCTATAGGGGTTACAGCCCCTTACAGGCAAAAAATAGTGTTTTTGGCCTATAGAATGAAAACTATTGCAGATGGAGAAAAGCTGTTGCTTGCTTAAATGTTCAGCTTATTTAGCTCTACAAAAGTCTTCATAGGGTCGAAGTTGTCAGATGACCCCTTCTAGGGGTTACAGCCCCTTTCAGGCAAAAAATAGTGTTTTGGCCTATAGAATGAAAACTATTGCAGATAGAGAAAAGCTGTTGCTTGCTTAAATGTTCAGCTCATTTAGTTCTACAAAAGTCTTCATTGGGTAGGAGTTGTCAGATGACCCCCTTATAGGGATTACAGCCCCTAATTAAACATGTTTCATGTTTTTGGCTGATATAATGAAAACTATAGCAGATAAAGAAATGAAAACTATTGCCAAAAGAGAAAAGCTGTTGCTTGATTAAGTATCTGTCTTTCTAAGAATCATGCAGGGTTTATGATAATGGTGATTTATGGTAAAAAAATAACACATGGGTTTCTTTACATTTTCTGAATCAAGATATGGTGTTATTGTTGAAAATCGAGTCTGTTTTCCACAAAGGTCTTGGTCATTGGAGAAATCAGTGTTTTGAATTGTAATGAAATGCATAGCAAGAAAAGAGTTATCTCCCTTGTTTACAATATTTTTAATGCAATCTAGGTAAATTTTATCTCTTATGACCAACATCATAGAAACAAATGGCTGTTGTTTTTGTTAATAGGTGACCATTCTGTATTAGAAACCATGTTCAAAACCATGTGTTATTTTTTACCATGAATCACCCTCTGCATGATTTTTAGAAAGACTGGTACTTAAATGTTCAGCTTATTTAGCTCTACAAAAGTCTCCATAGGGTGGAAGTTGTCAGATGACCCCTTATAGGGGTTACAGCCCTTTTAAGGTGAAAAATAGTGTTTTTGGCCTATAGAATGAAAACTATTGCAGATAGAGAAAAGCTGTTGCTTGCTTAGATGTTCAGATCATTTAGCTCTACAAAAGTCTCCATAGGATTGAAGTTGTCAGATGACCCCTTATAGGGGTTACAACCCCTTAAAGGTGAAAAATAGTGTTTTTTGGTCTATAGAATGAAAACTTTTGCAGATAGAGAAAAGTTGTTGCTTGCTTAAATTTTCAGCTCATTTAGCTTTACAAAAGCATTCTTAGGGTCAAAGTTGTCAGATGACCCCCTATAGGGGTTACAGCCTCTTACAGGAAAAAAATAGTGTTTTTGGCCTATAGAATGAAAACTATTGCAGATGGAGAAAAGCTGTTGCTTGCTTATATGTTCAGCTTATTTAGCTCTACAAAAGTCTTCATAGGGTCGAAGTTGTCAGATGACCCCTTATAGGGGTTACAGCCCCTTAAAGGCAAAAAATAGTGTTTTGGCCTATAGAATGAAAACTATTGCAGATAGAGAAAAGCTGTTGCTTGCTTAAATGTTCAGCTTATTTAGCTTTACAAAAGTCTTCATTGGGTAGGAGTTGTCAGATGACCCCCTTATAGGGATTACAGCCCCTAATTAAACATGTTTCATGTTTTTGGCTGATATAATGAAAACTATAGCAGATAAAGAAATGAAAACTATTGCCAAAAGAGAAAAGCTGTTGCTTGATTAAATGTTCAGCTTATTTAGCTCTACAATGTCCTTAATAGGGTTGACATCAAGACCAGGTGAGCGATTCAGGCTCCTGGGAGCCTCTTGTGTAATTGATCTCATCGCAATACAATTTTGATTCCACATATTTATAGGAGTTATGGGATTATATTGACTCTGTGCATTTTAGGTCAATTAATTGGTGCACCTTCCCTGAAACAGCATGTAACATATTTTCTTCACATTTTGCAGACTGTGCATTGGTCCTGTTAATTAAAGTTTAGTGGTGTTCAACTTCAAGTCCCACTTGTAATTTACAAGACTTCTCCTTTTGTATGTGATTAGGTTTGACAGTTGTCTGCTCAAGGTCAATGGTTTTCTCTGTGTACTCTGGTTTCCTCCACCATTAAAACTGACCGCCCTACATGGCCCAGGTGCGTCAATAAAGGGCATTAAACACCAACACACATTAACAGTTGAGATATATATAAAGAGCCTCAGGCAACTTTATGTATAAAAGAGATGAATTTTGAACATAAGATAATCATTTATTAAGACCATGAAAATGCCACAGTCTCCATGAATATTACACCCCAGTTTGAACTTTCATTTTCAGTAACTTTCTTTGTGTGAGTAACTCTTTCTTTCTGAAACAATACACATTAATTATACCCCCACTCGTAAGAGAGGGGGCTATATTGCAATCACCTTGTCCGTCCGTCTGTCCGTCCGTCCGTCTGTCCGTCTGTCCGTCCGGTACAATATCTGGGCTTCTATTGAAGGGATTGATTTCAAATTTGGTAGACAGCTTAAGCATGATGCAATGTACATTTCCTCCACTTTTCAGGTCAGTCCATGATCTACTTCCTGTTTTCCGAGCCGACTTAGACTATTTTAAGGGTAATAAATGGGAAATTTTTCGTAACAGTTTTCTCAGCTTCTACTGAAGGGATTGATTTTAAATTTGGTATACAGGTTCAGCATGATGAGTTGTACCGTGCCTCCCCTTTTCAGGTCAGTCAGTCATATACTTCCTGTTTTTCGAGCCGACTTAGACTATTTTAAGGGTCAAAAATGGGAAATTTTTCGTAACAGTTTTCTCAGCTTCTACTGAAGGGATTGATTTTAAATTTGGTATACAGGTTCAGCATGATGAGTTGTACCGTGCCTCCCCTTTTCAGGTCAGTCGGTCATATACTTCCTGTTTTTCGAGCCGACTTAGACTATTTTAAGGGTCAAAAATGGGAAATTTTTCGTAACAGTTTTCTCAGCTTCTACTGAAGGGATTGATTTTAAATTTGGTATACAGGTTCAGCATGATGAGTTGTACCGTGCCTCCCCTTTTCAGGTCAGTCGGTCATATACTTCCTGTTTTCCGAGCCGACTTAGACTATTTTAAGGGTAATAAATGGGAAATTTTTCGTAACAGTTTTCTCAGCTTCTACTGAAGGGATTGATTTTAAATTTGGTATACAGGTTCAGCATGATGAGTTGTACCGTGCCTCCCCTTTTCAGGTCAGTCGGTCATATACTTCCTGTTTTTCGAGCCGACTTAGACTATTTTAAGGGTCAAAAATGGGAAATTTTTCGTAACAGTTTTCTCAGCTTCTACTGAAGGGATTGATTTTAAATTTGGTATACAGGTTCAGCATTATGAGTTGTACCGTGCCTCCCCTTTTCAGGTCAGTCGGTCATATACTTCCTGTTTTTCGAGCCGACTTAGACTATTTTAAGGGTCAAAAATGGGAAATTTTTCGTAACAGTTTTCTCAGCTTCTACTGAAGGGATTGATTTTAAATTTGGTATACAGGTTCAGCATGATGAGTTGTACCGTGCCTCCCCTTTTCAGGTCAGTCGGTCATATACTTCCTGTTTTCCGAGCCGACTTAGACTATTTTAAGGGTAATAAATGGGAAATTTTTCGTAACAGTTTTCTCAGCTTCTACTGAAGGGATTGATTTTAAATTTGGTATACAGGTTCAGCATGATGAGTTGTACCGTGCCTCCCCTTTTCAGGTCAGTTGGTCATCTACTTCCTGTTTTCCGAGCCAACTTAGACTATTTTAAGGGTAAAAAATGAACAGATTTCTCAATTTCTACTTAAGGGATTAATTTTAAATTTGGTATACAGCTTTAGCATGATGAGTTGTATCGTGCCTCCCCTTTCCAGGTCAGTCTGTCATCTATTTCCTGTTTTCTGAATGGCCGAGTGGGGGTATGCTTAGCACGACTTAGTGCAACCCCTTGTTGCAATGGCAAAAAAGGGGTTTCCAGATACCCCTGCTTTTGGGCTTGTGAACACACTAGTACTCATGTTCACAGAACAAAAGAGCTACTCACACTAGTACTTTTCTGCAATCCCAGCCAAGGGAACTGAAAAGGAATGAAATTAGTTCACTTTATAAGTACAATCACTTATAATCTAAAAGGAGAAGAATAAAACAGACAAAACAATACAAACAAAAAAATGGTCAAAGACAGAAATAGCTGGATTATTATATTCAGGAAGTAGGTGGGCAATAGACTTGAAATTAAATCCAACTGTATGGGACCCATACTGATGCTTGATACCAAATATCAAAAGGATGTGATAAGAGGTTGCTTAGAAAACTGTTACAAAAATATTAAACCATTGGTTACACTCCTTTAGTTCGAAGGTCCGTAGTTCCGAAGGTCCGATACTCCGAAGGTCCGATAGTCCGAAGGTTCGATAGTCCGAAGGTCCGATAGTCCGAAGGTCCAATAGTCCGAAGGTTCGATAGTCCGAACAAGGAATTACATAGATGTATTCTAATTCCTTGGTCCGAATTATAAGACATTTTGACGATGGTGCTTAGAAAATTTACGTCAAGGAATCTATGTAATTCCTTGTTTACGTGTACAAATTTACTTTAAATTCAATTAAATTTATTGGCATGTACGTGTTACATGTAATGAGACTGACCCTGTGGGCTGCTGGTTTTATGTTGTATAGGAGCGGTTATCGATTTGTATTCGTGCTTTTGTTACCGATTTCCAAACTATATTTTAAAGGAGATGTATGAGGATTATACCATTAAGTATACACTCACCTCTCTGGTATTCTTCAGTAAGTAGAAACCGGCACAACCAACTACTTCGATAGGAATGTATGGTAATGCCATTATTTTGTATTTTAATGCTTCAATCTGCCTTTTGCTTTCAGTTAGAAAATACATAACTTACCTTAACCCGAATAATTCAGTCGTTAATATACTTATATTGCACTTTGTTACACTCCTTTTGTATATATTTGTTTTTCTGCTTTTTATTTTTTATGCCCCCGCGACGACATGTCGGGGGGCATTAAGTTTTACTCATGTCCGTCCGTCCGTACGTACGTCCGTACAAATTTCCGTCAAGCTTTTCTCAGAAACTGTAAATGGGAATAACTTGAAACTTGGTAGGATGGTTCAGTATGACAAACTATATGTCCTAAGTGAATTTTAGACCTGTCGGACATCTACTTCCTGTTTGGGGCTGGACCGATACCAAAATCGACATGAAAATTTCCGTCAAGCTTTTCTCAGAAACCGTACATGGGAATGATTTGAAACTTGGTAGGATGGTTAAGTATGATTAACTATGCGTCCTAAGCGACTTTCAGACCTTTCCGACTTCAACTTTTTATTTGAGGCCAGCGGGGGCATCCGTGTCCCATGGACACATTCTTTCTTTATTTCTTATTCTTTTAAATTGACATTAAATTTCTATTTGGCCGATATTTTTGCAATGAGATGGAATAAAATTGTTGGGGAAGTTTAGAAACACTACTCGATTTTTCACTTGTTGCGTTGTATCAAAGTTAGAGCTGGTCGACCGATGATATCGGGTGGATACCAAACCATTTACCATTAATGTCAATATTTAATGAAGATGGCAAACAGGAAGTAGATGCCTTGAGAGGAAACCCTGAAATCAAAACCCAGATCAAAATATTAAATAAAAAAAACTCTGATGAATAGTTGCCGGAAGACTGTTATGGAAATTTTTTTTAGCTGCCTGACAATCACCATTTTTACCCTGATTTCACTATGTGCAATCCCACCAAAACAAACAAAAACCAAAATTTTGAACAAATTTTAAATGACTGTAAAATGGTAATAAGGGAAATACCATTTCCAAAAATTGCACAAGTTTAAATTAAGCATTAACATGGTTACTAGTATTGCATTTAAAGAAATAAAAATGAAACTCATTTTCCTCAAATACATGTACTTAATTTCCTCAACTAAAAAATACATGCTATCAGAAGTTAATAATATTCAAAGGGACAACAGTTAAAAACAACTGTCTTCGTTGATCATGTTGATGGTCATATGAAAACTTAATGAAACTGGAAGGTATTGAATACTATTCAGTTTTTAGGATTTTCTCGGGGTAAGGGTTGGCTACATGTTCCAACTAATAAAGTTAATTAAGAAAAAGATCTTGGAAAATCGTGGCTATTATAGTTTGATGGCATTTGATTACAGGGAATGCAACATCTTTTAAATTGATTTTTTATCTGGTTTCATTTTAAAGTTCATTTCAATTATCAAATTCCGGAAAAAATGTGATTTAAATATTTATTTTTGTTTCTTTTTCGTCATAGAAAATTTATCACAAAACTGTAATTTACTGCATCTCAAATAATTTTATATAAACAACAAAAGTGTCTGCAAACCATTTAACGAAACTTCTTGTAATCGTAACATATAATTATACAATCTTCAATGTTTACAGGCTTTAGTTCTTGATACCGGAGACCATGTTTGTTACATTTTATACTTATGCTATTAAAATTACTTTTACTTAAATATACATGTTTGAACAGTAAAAAAAGCAAAATATTCTTATCATACAATTTTATTCTACGTTTTGATATGATTTGTTCAGGTTACAATGTAAAGTTTTGTTTTGTTTTGCTTTGTTTTTTTGTTTTTTTTTTAAGTGAACTGGTATTTTAAATTGAAATTTTCTTTTATTTTAGATTAAAGTAAAACAATTATTTGCAAAATCTTTTAAAAATTATTTTCCCTTGTCAATGATCTATAAAGTTGCAAAATAGCCCGTGAGACTATTTTGCCGGTTACGGCAAAATAGCCACCGCCTTTTTTTTAGCATTTAGATCTAGAGTTTTTCAAGGTTTATTCAGGGTTTCCTTGGAGCTTCACTTTTAAGTACAATATCGCTGTATTATCAAAGCATAAAGACCTTGCTTCTGGCGTTAATTGGAATTGTTTTTGGTACAAATACAATTTGGGTGAAACTACTTGTATTTATTTTGTTTTTATTTAGATTCCCCAAATCTTTATTATCGTGATTACCAAATCATAAATGATGAACAGACGGTCGGTTGGGAAAATACCTTCCTTACAGTTTTCTCCACAAAACCTATCACAACCTCTTGATATACGATATATATAGCATTAGCATGGGGTCTCATATTTTGGTTAATCGCCGACATATTTCCAAATTTCGTTTTCGTCTTTGATCAATATGCACTTTCTCGGTATACAAGCCTTCATTCTGCCTTGTAAGCATTACAAAAGTTTCAATACGACGTAGGTTGTTAGATATCCCCGTAACGGTATTATGACCTATTGTAGGTCACAGCTGTGTTCGTCTCAGGGTTTGGCATGCACAGAACAAACACTATTGCTGATCAAGAAACGACTGTTGCTTGCCGCTTAAATAAGGTTCAATCTATTGAGCTCTACAAAGAAGCAAAGGTGTACCAACGGGAAAATCGAATGCCGTACGTTTGAAAGGTCCAGGGCAAAATCGGTACACATAAAATTATCATTCATACCAAAAAAAACCATGAACTAAACCACAACCAGCAACGTTAACTACTTAGTAAACCTGAACAAATGTCTCTATTTGGCTGGACCTGAAAGATTACCCATTTTAGGGGTTAAGGAGTTTTGCTCCTCATATTTTGGTATTTTTATTGAATTTTTTAGATGTATTTAACCCATCTATTACGCTTAGAATTATTTGCACATGAGCCCCATTTATTCTTTTCTTTTTCATGTCCATGAATATGCAGTTCACAATTTTAAATAAAATTTTATTAACTGTGACAAGTTGCATACATTTTAATAGGTTGAAAGATGCCAATCTGCGGCTTTCCAAAGTAAAGAAAATCTAGAGAGGATTCATTTTCTGCCAAAATTATATACTTTTATAGCATAAAAAACAGCACATATGGACCTACAGTTGAGGCCACTTCTAACATCTCTTCATCGCTTAGGACTGTCAGATATCTGTACTGCTGACGTACAGTTCTACCCCATGACATATTCAAACTGTTCTAAGCCATGACAGTTCTCAGCTGTCTTACGACCTGACAGCTCTAACCTGTTCTAAGCTCTGACAGTTATAAGCCCTGACAGATTCTGACAGTTCTAGGCAGTTTTAGAACCATTCTTGTTCATTGACATAAGTGATGGAAGTTGCTTAACTATCGAGAATAACATTTTAACAGAAAGCTAATAATTTTTAAAACACAATTTTAACAAAGCTGACAAAACATTAACAATAAGCAACAAGTAACATTATTTAGAACTGTCAGAACCTGGCAGAGCCCAGAAATGTCCGGGCATACAACTGTCATGGACTGGAGTTCCAAGCTGTCAGGGGCTAAAGGTTTTCTAAGATTTCAAGGCCTAGAACAGTTGTGGAAGTGTCAGGGGCTGGGACAGATTATGACAGTTCTGCCCCAGAACAGTTTATGACAGTTGATGTCCTGGGTTAGAACAGCTCTAGAACTGTCATGAGAGCCTGGCAGTGGAGTTGTTAGAACAGATCTCAACTGTATTTTTTTTTCTAGCTTATTTTGATCAAATGTCCATATTCTTTAAAACAGACGCCGCTTTATCACTTTTTATCTACTCCAAGAAAGAGGAGCTAACCCCCTTAAGGTGCTGTAACGGCCAAAAAGCTTTTAATGTCAAAGATTTGGACCGGGTCGCGTCTATTGGAAAACATGCTATTTGTTTTTAACCGACTTACATTTGTTACTGGGCTTTTCTTTGTGGCTGATTTGTTTTTCTATCCAAGCTTTCTCCTTGCAAACGGGTTTATATTATGAAAAATTAATGCTGCTTTCAAAAGGTGACTCGTCGAATGCATAAGGACAATGAGCACCATTAACCCTGCTTGAATCAACCACTGTTTAGTTGGAGTAGATGCAGTCTATCTATTTTAAGTATCTTTGAACATAGAAAGGAAAAGAATATCGAAATAAGCAAATGAAGCAAAGAGGCACTAATGGGACATTCGAGTGTCACAGCCCAAAAGGGTGACGAAAAAATGGATGAACACGAACAAGAACAGCATGAGGAAACACATAATCAACCAAACAGAAATCAACAAAAAGTTTATTATACAATGCTGTGACTAAAAAGGTTTCAAAACACATTCACATAAAATAACAGTTTAATAATAATATTATTGAGACCATGGCAACTGACTTTATTATTATTTTGTATTGCTATGCATAAATTATGAAATAAAAAAGATAGTAGCACAGTAAAAAACAATGAAAATATTATAATAATTGTGATAAAATCTGAATAAAGTAGCAAGTAAAACTTAATAAAAAAAATGCTAGAAATTGCTGCACAAACATAAGGCTTTAGTAACAAAAGAAGTTGAGACAAAAGAAAACTTTCATAGAATAACCCCCTAAGTACACGCTTATTCTAATTAAACTAAATGAGGAGTATCATACAGAAATTGAATATTTTAAATGTATTTGGCATTATAGATACTAATAATAAATCTAGGTTGTGACCTTTACACCACTTTTCCGAGGGTCCATGTTGGGATAAGTCCGACCTTTACTTTTCGTAGACGCGTTCTTTTCTTAGCCAAAACAAAACTGTTTTCAGCTCTACCTAGTATCCTTACGCGCTCTCCTGAAAAAAAAATTGTAAAAACATTTTTTATTCAAGAATTTGAAAATGTTTGTAAACATTTTTTTTGTTTTTGTAGTTAAAACTTGAAACTAATACTAAAAAAAACTAAGTGAGATGTGTGGCATTGGTGGATCTAAAGTGGGGGCGGGGGTGTTTTGAGTTGGGACCCCTCTTTCCTTCAATTTTTATTTTTATTTTTTTAATTATTGGCAAAATTAATGTCTAGAACGCCTCCCTCATTTCGTCTTCATGGGAATATAAGAGAAACACCTTTAAAATATGTCTTGACCCGCCCATTGCAAGGATACCGGTTAAGAAAGATAAACAAAGCTTTTCTTAAGGCCAGTGATCATACCTTTTCTAACTGTCATCTCATTTTCTTTCTCCTTTTTGTATGTCATGACAACCTTTGTCTTGAATGACTCAAATTCATCTGAAAATATATAGCAATGGAAATTCTCATACAGATATAGACTACAAATGCATAGAGGATCTACTATATCATCCTGTAAAAAGTCAAGCAAGGTCAATATCATAAAAAGTAAAAAAGGCATCCGTTCCGAACGGAATACTTGTACAAATAAAAAGAGTGCTTATTTTCCTTACTAAAACTGTTTTTATCACAATTATTTGAATACGACGAAACCATAATTAAAGATAGTATTTATTGACTGGAATGAACAAGAACTCGCTTTTCTAGTGATGCAATTTGTGTTGCCATTAGGTACATGTTGTTGATCATGTGTTGCCATTAAGTACATGTAGTTTATCATGAATGCACCTTGTTGCAAGGATATTGTGATTTCTTATTATGTACCTTCTTCATTTGCTTCTTGGAACTCCTGGTTGTCCAAAAGGTTCAATGGGGGTATAACTCTAGACTCCTGGGTTTCGAAAAGATTCAATGGAACTGCTCTGGGCTCCTGGTTGTCCAATAGGTTCACCGAGGATATTTCTTCAGCTTGACCGTCCTCCAGGTATGCGCCGCTGCTTTGGCCACTTTGTCCGGCATCCGACAACGCCCAGGCGGTCATTGCTGTTTGAGGGAATTCTTCGTCTTCGGAAGAATCCAATCCGACAAGTGGGGGTGTTTTTATCGTTCTCTTCCTTTCACAACGATCTTCCTCGTCTGAAGAGTCTGCGAATACATAGAAACAATACATGAAATCAAAATGATATAGACAGATGTGGCTTTGAAGAAATCTTTTGTTCTTTTCCAGATCAAGTTTGCTAACTAAATTTTAAGTAGGGTTTTTACATGTAAAATACAATACTAAATACTTTTCGACAACATCAAAATTTACTAAAAAATTAAAATCATTAATGATAAATTAATACCTGGTGCTGTGAATGCCATAACTCGAGTGGTTTTTGTTTGTTTTTCCTCGACTTCAGTTTTTGCACTCAAATTCTCGTTATGGCTGTATCTAGTTTGGCGTGCTTGTTGGTTTTCCATCGAACGGCCATTTTCTGTCTTGACCATCTTGCTCTGCCTTACTGCATTAGAGGTTGATGTACTTATCTTTGAACCGCTATGATCATTTTCTCTATTCGATTTGTGACCTTGCCTTGTCGTAGATGGTGGTGGAATTATCTTCGAACGGTCATGACCATTTTCTGTATTCAAGTTCTGGCGTTGTCTTGCAATAACTACTGGTTGATTTTCTTGTGTCCTCTCGATTCTGACAGCAACATTTTCGCTCTGCTTGATTCTCGAATTTGTTGCTTGGTGGCTTTGCGGTGACTGGTCGTTGTTTGTTGGTGCTTCCTGTTGTATTTGGACAATGTCTCGGAAGTATTCCATGCAGGTGGGGTTTGTTCTTAACAACTCTTGCAGATTCTATCCGAAGAAACAAATGACAAAATATTAAGGATTAAAGGATTGATGCTGTTACTTTTGTTTTTGTCTGTCTGTCGAACCGTGATGATCATCTCATTTTTAATTGTGTTTTGACAACCTTTTTTTTGTTATGCTGGAGTCATAGATCGCAATGATAGAGAGGGCAGGTTAGCGCCCGAAAACATTGTTTCTTTTAAAAATGTCTGTACCAACTTGCATATCAGAATCAATGTGTTCTTGAATTTTCCCAGTGTGTAAAAAAATCATAAAATAACACGTAGAAGTATAACACAGTATGAGTTTTTTTAAAGGAAAATTATTTGGAGTATTTTAAGTTTTTTTTCGGAGTGTTATTTGGGGGGATTGTAATATAACTTAGTTTTTTTTTATCAAAAATGCTCAAAGTAGAAGTTTAAGTTGTCTACATGATATCTTTAATTTCATACCCTTGGTTTTCGAACATGGAAGGGTCGTCTTCGGTTGTTACAATATTTATCAACAAGCGATTGAATGTTGACGTTTATGCTTGCTCCTGGTATAAGCGATTCGTCTTTTGTGTCCTTTTCCTCGTCGGGGTGCTCAGTGCTGTTTAGAGATGCTACGAGGGTCTCCCATCCTTGCAATATTGTCTTGAGTTTCTTTCTTTCATGCTCCATATATTGCTCAAAGGTTTGGTCAGATTTCTATAATTTAAGAAATACAGCTTTTATTTTTTAATGTTAATATAGAATACTATTTAGGAACGCGATACATGTAGGTATACTAATATAAATAATTTTGACTTTACGCCTTGGTCTTCAGTAAACTGTTTGAACTGTAAGTTTTACATGTATATTTAGTGTAAAATTTTATAAGATATCTTATTAAAAGATATGAGATATAACAAACATTTGTATATAAAGATAATTTTATCGATAAAAGATACTTTAAGATATAACATACCTTATAAACTTTATAAGATGCCTTTTATTTTTGAGATTTCTTATAAGAACTGTTTATAAGATATCATATTAGATTCCTGATATATATTATGAAAAAGTAAGAGAGAGAGGAATAAATACAGATCTGAAATCTTACAAAGATTTTTGTACTATTTGATGGTGCGTTTCGTAGACGGTACCTTACTTCATAAGTATGCAGTTTCAACAGTTTTTACAACTAACCTGGTTTAGTTCCGACATTTTCTCTTCTAAGTTTTCCTCCCTTTTATCGTACTTTCTCCCACATTTTTGAAACATAGAGGCCTTCTCGTCCGTTTTAGGTGAAATTGTGAGAATGTAATTCTCCATTTTCTCTATCCTATTTGCCATTTTCTAAAAAAAAAAAACGAAAATAAATTGCAATATTTTACAGGTATTGATTCATCGAAGTTGATATTTCGATTGAATCTGTTGCAAAGGAAATGCATATCTTTTTGTTGTAACTGAACGATGATCGACTCTTAACAGCCACCCTCTTTCTTTTCTCCAATAACAAGCTATATAATGATTCAAAGAAAAAATGTATTATGGAACTTGTTTTTACAGCTTTGCTATAAAACTTTTACAAAAAGTAAAGAAAATATCTTGAAATCCTCATTTTGAAAGTCGTTAAAATTCCAATGTAAAAACTTAATTAGGATATATTTTTCTGACCTGTTCTTCCTCTATTTGTTTAGTCTCCAGCTTCCGTATTTCTTCTTGTAAGATCTTAATATCGTTCTTCATCTTTGCTAAATTTTCCTCTTCTTGTTTTGTTTTCGTGTGGAACCTGTAAATCAAACACGAAAAAAACTTCATTGTTTTCCTTATTAATGTACATAATGATCCTAATTTACATTGTACCTATCTGTCCTTTCTTTGTATCGACTGATGTAAAAGAATCATTTGAATATCTGCGTATATACTTAATAACCATGATAACATTTCAATTTGTATAAAATTTAGCTTTTTAATTTTGAGTGAGATTATCATCGAAACGACTTACTCTCTAACTTCGGTGGACATTTTTCCAAAGGCATCTCTGTAATCTTTAAACAAATCCACTTGTGCTAACTCTTTCTCTATTTCAATCTCCATTGACTCGACCCAGGGCCTCTCTAGAAAACAAAACAAATTTTAAACAAAAATAAAAGTGAAAACCTCATATACATGAAAGCTAAACAAGACTGATATTAGTTAAACAGGTTTTTTTTATAAACTAGAATTTTATCACTTAGGACCACCAAAATGCTATTCGCTTAACTCTTCCACGAGATAAACTGCAAGCCAAAAGTCAACGTGCTGTCACATTTAGACGGTAGTTTTTGTGACGAAGATGACACAAGGCGATGAAAAGCTGCGCTTTTGGGATTTCAAAAAGTAACGATATTCTCGTCAAGAACCAAAAGAGTTACCGATAAGAACATCATTTCGATTAACTAACTAGCATACACATGTACCTTCGGGTTCCTTAAATCGTTGAAGGATCTGTATATATTCGTTCAATCTGGGTCCGAAGAATTGAATGTATTTGGTGTATCCTGTAATTCTGAAATCTAGGAAACCCTTCCAGAATTGGGTACTGGTCAAGCTGCAATAGAAGCAAAATAAAGGGTACAAGAAATTATCAGATTAACTAAGATCAAGATTTGTCGACGAATTTTAAGTCTTCTTAACTCGAATTTAATTTACCAAGTTTAGCTGTAAACTTACTTGAAGAATTCGTCAGTTTTTACAAAAAAATGGACAACTCTTGGCAATCAAAGTTGTGGGTTCATAGATTTAAACCTGATTAAGTTAATATTTACATGCCTAGCAAGTTCTAAAGATAATTACTTACGGTTCCACTTGTTTGTCATCATGACAAGGATTAAAAATTAACATTTCGCGCGTATTTGCTTCAGTAGAATTCATTTTTACTCTTGGTGTAAAAATTGCAGCTGCTGCCACGGTTCCAAAGAGATGGAATAAGAAACGTCACAATATTGCTTAGCAATAGCCGGGTATAACGTCATAATTTCAAGCGGTGTAAAAAAGACCCTATACAGTTATGACACGGTGAGCCTCTTTTTTATTGTCGCATTAACAGATGAGCGATTCGGGTTACTGGGAGCCTCTTGTTTATCATTACCTAACTTGACTATGTGAGCGTTTCATGCTACCGAGAGCCTCTTGTTTATGATCGCGACAGCCTTAGAATAATGAAAGACTCATTGTATTCTGTCCACTAAAGGAGTCAATGGTTTATATGCATCTTGTACCGTTACATTGCAACGGGGGAGGGGGCATCTATTATTACCTAAGTTGCCTGTACTAATTGTGTAAAGCCCATCCCAGTGAAACAATTAGCAAGGGAGAAAACAACCTGAAAATGTACCTGTCGCATATCCTGCAAAGACTTGTCAGATTGGATCTTTTTGACAAAGAGCCAGAAGTGTCAAAGAAAAAAAGGAATGTACATGTATAAGAACAATATAGATATAAAACATTCGACAAATACAAGCATCAGCTTTGATATATATGTAAAGTTTCAGAAATGTATGTAAAGCCTCAGAAATAGCATATTAAAATAAAATTGAAAAAGGATGCAAAGATTTAAGACCAACCCATTCGTGTAATATATATATATATGTGTAAGCGCATTTCTGTTTTTTTTTTGTAAATGAAATAAATGTATTTAAATTCAGTTACTCCATTTTATATATTTAAAACTTTTTTAAAAATGAGGACTTGTTCTTTTTTACTAGTGTGTTTTTCCTGGACATAGCATCTAAATTTTCAAGATTTGAAAAAAGTTATGAAGTGTTGATAAAAACAATTTTCCTAATTTAAGTGGATTTTGTAAAATTATTTTCACTTTTTTAGTGAAAAAAAACACCTTTTGGTACGTGTTAATTCTCTTAAATCCATTTCTTTACAAGGTTTGATATATTTCGCCTTCATGTATATTATATATAAGTAAATAGAAGATAATAAGATGTGGAATAAGTGTACGCGACACAACCTAAAATATTAAAATCCGCAAAGGAAAACAGCCAGCAACCTTCAATGTGACCTGCGGTTGCTGCTAGCTGTTTTGCAATTTGTCCTAGATTGAAAAAAAAAAAACAAACTACATATGATTCAATTCCAATCCTAAAGTGTCAATGAAAGACCTTCTTGAACTTAAATTCGACAAGTACAAACATCAGCTTTATATATATGTAAAGTCTCAGAAATAGCATATAGACTCACCCATATCAAATCATTTTTAATTCATGTTATTAATTCATGTTATTAATTACCATAGTCATGAACAACATGATATGTGCTAAAACAAAACTTAATGATAAGTGTAAAAAGAATCACAATTCTGTATAAAAATATCAGACATGGAGTGTACAGGAGTAGTATACCGGGTCTCTATGGAACACTTTGTACTTTTAATTTTCCATAGACGAAAGGTCAAACCACATGGCGACAACTGTCACCTCAGATCTCTATCAGTAAAGTCGTGTGTAGTCATGCGGAACAGCGATTAATCTTTTTCCTTCGCCCCTTTTTAAATTCGTCCCTTTTTTTCGCCCCTGATTTTTATTCGTCCCCTAAATCTTACCCTTATCCTAAACCTAATCTCTAATCCCTTACCCTAACCTTTAACCCTAACCCTTACCCTAATCCTTACCCTAACCTTTAACCCTACCTTATCTCTAACCCTAACCCTAATCCTTACCCTAACCTTTAACCCTTACCCTTATCTCTAACCCTAACCCTAATCCTTACCCTAGCCTTTAACCCTTACCCTTATCTCTAACCCTAACCCTAATCCTTACCCTAGCCCTAACCCTAATCCTAACCATTTGTTTTGTTAGTGTCGCCCTTTATGGACTCCTGTGTTGTGATACTCTTGTATGGATTATTCCTAATTGGTTTCTTCTCTTTTTTTTTCTTTTTTTTTCGCCCTTTATGGGCTCTTTTTTTGTCTTTGTAATGGTATTGATAGCTGTTTCCTTTAAGTTTTCAATAAAAACTCAAAAACGGGTACAACTTTTATTAACATTCTACGTTTTATTTACATTCTATTTTACAAATTTAATATCCATAGGGTCTGGTGGTTAAATTGTTCATGATCACTCTTTTGTCAAATACAATTCGATAGTCTTTCTTTTGTGAAACAGTTAACAGTTTTTGATTGCTTCTTTGGATCTTATATTCGTCTCTCACTGTCCTGATATCGCTTCTGTTGATGGTGACCATCTCCTTGATGGTGTCGTAGTTGATGTCTAATGCGTTCTTGAAGTTTAGTGTTATTCCACGAACTTTACACATAGTTCTGTTTCCTCCTTTCTCGGGAATGGCTAGTTTGTATGCATAGTTCTTTGGTCCTCCCGTAACAAACTCCGTAATAGTATTTCCGGGTACTTCATCTGTTAAATCCCCTAAGTAGTCTCCCAGCTTAGGCCTCCATTCTCCTGGTTTCGATGTAAATACGATGGAGTCTGTGTCACAGTAGAGTGCTCTTGGTCCCAAATTCTCCAGATAAGAATACAGTTTGAGTCTGGCCTGGGCGGTAGTATAGGCTGCTATGACGACATTCGTTTTCTTTGAGGTTTCGATGAATTCTTCTTTATATTTCCATCGTAATTCCACCATTTCATCGTTAACAAACTGGATTCCGGTCACTTCTATTTGTTTGCTGGTTAACATGTCGAAGTATTTCTTTTGTTCTGTAATGTAGGTGGTCTGTTGCATGTTGTTTCTTTGTCCAAACTTGCCCCAAAAGCTGTTCAACATCAGTTTGGCTAAAGACCTGATGCCGGGGTTCTTTTCTATTTTGTTATAGTCTAACTGTATCCCTTCCTTTTCCTCGTAGTCCTTGATGTATTGCTGTTTATCCTCCTCAGATTGGCACCACTCTGGCCATCCACTAGCTTCTTGTTTCATTTTCAAGAATGTATTGATGTAGTCAGTGAAGAGTCCCCCAGACTTTCTTCCGGAATCGTACTGTTCTACCTCTTCGAAATGCCATACTTCGTAGATGTTTAAGATGGAATATCCCTTTTCCAAGGCTTTCTTCAGTTCATCTGTCACCCAAGTTCCCGTTATAGCTCTATCTTTTTCAGTATGGTTACAAAGTTCTTGCTGGTAGGTTTCCGTACAGGTACGACACAGTGGGAACATCAGTTTGTTGTTGATCTTGCTGGGTAAAACAGGAATGTATAGGTTTCTGGGTGGTAGTACTTTACATTTCACCAATCCTTCGTACTCGTGGATGTCCCCAAAGTTTTCTGTGATGATGACGGGATGTCCTTTGGGTACTTTTCCGGTCTTGTTGACAAATGGATAGAGTGATGTCACGTCATAGTAGTTGATAGTATCTCTTTCTGTCTGTTTGTATAAGGTAAATGCCTCTGTTCTTCCACCATAAAAGGCTTCTCGTGGTTCTAAGGCTGGGATCATCTCTAAGGAGTTGACAAAGTCGCTCATGGTTGTATCAGTTTTCAACTCCCTCTCAAAGTCACATTCCCATTTCTCTACGTAGGTGTACCCTTCTTGTTGCAGATAAGTCTTCTTCTCTAAGGTCCGTTGATGTAGATCGTACATGGACATGTTATTGACCGTATTGATGGTCTCTTTTGAGTAACATCTGGGACACCCGTGCCAGTAACAGCCGTGAAATTCATACACGGTTCCATCGTGGTATCCGTCTACTCTGTAGGGACCAATCTGTTTTTCTCCTTCGTTCTTGGCATGTTGAATTTGTATGTCTTTTATTGCGGATACATATTTTAACCATTTCATGGCTTTAATAGAGTGCTTGTGTTCTGGTCGATAGCCTTGTGCCGGGATGAGGCCAATAGTATTCCACCGTAGAAACTTGGATCGAAAGACTAGGTTGCAGGCAGAGGCAATGGTGATACTGTTTTGGAAGGGGTCGATTGGAGTACCCTCTAAAGTATCCATGAACAGTTGTCTAAAGGTTAAACAGGCTTTTCTCAGTATGTCTACGTCAGTGATGCAGTACTTCAAGAGTTCCTTTTGGACGTCAAATGGGTCGTTCCTGTGATCTTCGTACCATTTCACGAATGTTTCGCGGTCTTCTGCTTTCATTCCATCAGGGTTGTAGTAACGAATCTCTGGAAGAGTTTCTAATCTAACGTTCTGGTTTTCCTTTCTATTAAAAAGGTGTGGGAAGTATCCTTTGTGGAGTTCGTCGAATCCAAACATTTTCGGGAGTTTGGCTAAGGCAGTGGGTAGAAAGTTGAGAGAATCTATCATCCGTATGCTGCAGCTTGGAATAGTAACTGCCATGTTCTTGGCGCCGTTGGGGATTATCTTGGGTTGAATTCCATGATGAAACAGGTATTGTAGAACGGGGAAAGAGTCGTATCCTTTAAAGTTGTGGCAAATAACGGTGGAGTTGTTGTTGTTTCCGGAAAATAACCAGTTGCAAAAGTCGTTGTTGGAATTGGGTCCTCTAAAGATCAGTTGGTTCTGTCCACAGTTCTTGCAGGTACTCTCTTCAGTTACTTCCTCTTCCATACAGACGGTACAGACTTTATGAACCACGCATAAGTTGGGTCGATGTTCCATAGCTCCACAGCTACTGGCTTTACAGTGTGAACATCTTCCGTCGGTGTCAGGTTGGTATCCCTTTTCGCATTCTATGAGGTCGTCTTGTGTACACTCGAAATCAAAGAAGATGTAAGTTTGCTCTTCGGGAGGTTCTTTGATTCCTATAGGCATCATGTAACACTGGTGGCTTGGATCGCAGTACTGTTTACAGGTGGGACAGTATATCTCGCCACACTCATGGTCTGTTTCCCTTTTCTCCCTGTTGACAGTGTGGCCACAGTCTTTACACTTGTAGTACCATTTACATGTTGAGTTGCCCTTCTTTGTTTGCTCCAAATGGAATTGGAAGCACTCTTTTCCCCTAAAGTTCCGACCACATTGGCTACAGTTGATCCAACTGTCTTCACAAGGTTCGTGTATCTTCTTACAAAGGATGCATGTGTTGTTGCATGCATGCTCTTCTTTGTTGTTATACCCTTTTTTACACTTGTCGCAGTAATAGACTCTGGTCTTGAAACCTGCTACGGTGGTGATAACATCGTAATGGTCATCATGGTGGTAAAGGTAGATCTTCTTTTCGGTTTCCGGGCCTTCGTAGATGATGCCGTTAAAGTAGTCTTTGGAGAAAACGATGATTTGATATTCCGGCAGTACAGCTTGGAATTGTTTCAGTTCCTCGATGCCGCAGGGTCCACTTGGTACATTGGCTTTCTCGTGCAGTTGTACGGCCAAGTATTCTTGAATGTACCGTCCTTGGCGGATAGTGTCCCACTTTGAGTGTTTATCGATCCTGGCTTTCGCTGTAACGATGGCTCTAGCACAGCACAGCTCGTCTCGGTTCTGTATCCTGATGATGCTTCTCTTGTCCTCAAGGACTCTGTTTAAATTTACATAGTTGCACCGTTTCCGCCCGCTTCCTTTGGAAATGGATACGTGAAGAATATCTAGTGCTAAACTTCCGTCCAATACAAACTCCTCATGGGATTGTAATACTCTCTCTATTTCTTTTAATAATAGGTCCGTAGTCAAGTCCTTGAGTTGTAAAATGGGAAGGGCAATCGGGAAGTCAAGGGAGTTGGTTTCAATTGTTAGTTTAACAAGGTCGTGTTCTTTCATCTCTTCTCCAATGGTTTGCAGGATAGAGTCGAATAACCGATGTAGTGTTCTTGTGATGGAAGGCAGGTCTGTGACTTCAAATTCCTTAAAAGTGACGGTATAATGATTTCTCGAAGTTCCAAACTTGAGTATTCTTTTCTTCTCCTGCCGTTTGATGGTGTAATAGGATTTCGGATCATCCATGTGGAACGGTTGCCCTGCTCCTCTTTGTCCATATCTTTGCTGATGTAACTCTAAAAGGCGTTGGTTGGCAAAGGCCTGGTTGCATTGGGTACATTCGTAACCCATTTGGTGGCGGGTCATGTGAGCTTGTAGATTCTCCCGCCTTGTAAAAGTCTTGGTGCATCTCGTACACGAGTAAGTCTCTCGGTGGTTGGTCCATCGTCTATGATGATGTAGCTGACTCATCTTCTCAAAACTGGCTTCACATTGGTTGCAGGTAAATTGCTTAGCCATCTAAAATAAAAATAACACAGGTAAGTATATGGTGTCTATTGTTTCCTCTTTTTTAATTGTATACGTTTAAAATTATATGTCGTTTATTGATTCCTTCTCTTTTACTTGTATGCCTTTCAAATTATATATTGTTTCCTCCTCTTTTAGTAGTATGCCTTTCAAAGTTAAGTTGGATATGTATGAGTCCTACCTTTTCTCTCGTCGTTAAAACACGTCTGAACTCTTTGGTGTCTAATCGTACAATGATTTCATTTCAAATGGTTTACCTGTATAATGGATTGTACCACGTGATCATGTCACGTGACTTCTTGATCAAACCGGTTAGAACTGGTTGGACTTGATTTTACATTTTGAAAGTTTTAGTTCATCGAATTGCTTTTTGTTGGAATCGGTTCTTTAAATTTTTATGTTTGATGGTGTTTCATCAACAGATTTTCTTAACGGTAAGATTTTGTAAGTTTGTTTTCGTAGTTTGATGTTTTTTCTTCAACAGATTTTCTTAACGGTAAGATTTTGTAAGTTTGTTTTCGTAGTTTGTTGTTTTTTCATCAACAGATTTTCTTTTGTGGTAAGATTTTGTGAGTTTCTTTTTAAAGTGGAAGGTTTTTCGTCAATGCATTTTGATTTTGTTTGAATTTGATGTACCGATTTTCGTTTTTAAGTCAAAGGTTTAGATCTCTGTCTTGTATTTTTTGTGTCGAAAACGCTTCAATAGGTATTTTTAAAGGGGGAAAATGGCTTAAAATGGGCATTTTAGGGTGAAAATGGGTTAAATGGGGCTAAAATAGGTGTTTTGGGGGTAAAATGGGTAAAATTGGGGGGGTGTAATGGGGGATATTGGGGCTGCTGCTGCTGCTGCTGCTGCTGCTGCGGCGGCGGCGGAGGGTAAATGGCTGCTATTGCTGCTCCAGTAGAGGTAGTTTAGGGGGGGAGAGGGATTTTGCTGTTCCATGGGAAGAATAAAAACGCGTATACTAGTTCGGATGGTTTATTGAGTTAAAACATTCTTCTTCAGGTAGTCTTTAAACGATCGCTTCTTCTTTAATGGGTTGGTTGGTTTCTTTTGGATGTTCCTTGTTTGTCTTGGGCTTTCTTCCTCTTGAGGTCTTTGTAGGCTTGTGGTTCATGGGTTTCTTGGTCTTTACACCGTTGAGGTTCTTTACTTCTTTGGACTTTGCTAGTCTTCTTCTTGAGTTCTTTGTAGGCTTTACTGATTTTCCATTATGGTTCATGGGCTTCTTGGCCTTTACAACGTTAAGGTTCTTTACATCCTTGGTCTTCTCAGACTTAATCGATCGCCGTGTCTTCTTTAACTTTGCCATCTGTTCTCTCTTTGAGTCTTGTAGCTTTGTCAAGTGTCTTATTTCCTTGTATATAGCTTTTCCTAAACTTTCAAGTCTATGTTCCGCACTCTTTGGACGTTTGGATTGTTCTCCCGGTGGTACAACGTGTCGAGTATTAGTTTGTGTTGCCCTTTTCTCTTTTGAGTCTACATGCTTCACCTTCTCGTGTCGTGTAACATCACTCGGCCATGAAAACCGTCTATTGCATTCGGAGCACTGATAAACCATGTTCTCTCTTCGGAGTCTAATGTAAAACTAACTCAATCTCCACCTGTCACTCCATATATCCATATTTCACTTTCTTAACCTTAGATTCGTTATGTACAGGTCTTTAGCTCTTCAACAGTATGTGACATGACCCTCTTTACCTAAAATGTGGAATTGGTCATTTTGTGGTCAAGTCCTGACTGACCACTGACCATAACCACCCTTATAACTCCAGATTATGCCTCTAGACCTCTTAAGCTCTCTAACGGTATACAACAACCCTATATAGGGTCTAATTTAAGGATTGGTCATTTTGTGGTCAAGCCCCTAATGACCACTGACCAAAACACAGTATATCATCGGAAAGCCATTGTTCTAGAGAAGACAATGCAACAAACCGGAAGGAAATCGGTCAAGGAATAACAAAGTTAGGGCCCGTTAAACACTAGTAGTATATCAGCACCGATCATTTATTATTTCTCAGGAGGATTGAGGATTAGGCGCCATTGCGCAGGTCTGTGACGTCATATCCACTTCCGGTCCGCCATCTTGAAGCACGGTGGCCATCTTGCTTCCGGCTCCGCCATTTTGCTTCCGGTCGGCCATCTTGCTTCCGGTGACGCCACATCCGGTCCTTTTGGAATCTCATTTTCCCGCGAAAATTCGAATTCGAGATATCCGAGCTAATCGGTGCATCTATACTACTAGTGTTTAACGGGCCCTAACTTTGTTATTCCTTGACCGATTTCCTTCCGGTTTGTTGCATTGTCTTCTCTAGAACAATGGCTTTCCGATGATATACTGTGTTTTGGTCAGTGGTCATTAGGGGCTTGACCACAAAATGACCAATCCTTAAATTAGACCCTATATAGGGTTGTTGTATACCGTTAGAGAGCTTAAGAGGTCTAGAGGCATAATCTGGAGTTATAAGGGTGGTTATGGTCAGTGGTCAGTCAGGACTTGACCACAAAATGACCAATTCCACATTTTAGGTAAAGAGGGTCATGTCACATACTGTTGAAGAGCTAAAGACCTGTACATAACGAATCTAAGGTTAAGAAAGTGAAATATGGATATATGGAGTGACAGGTGGAGATTGAGTTAGTTTTACATTAGACTCCGAAGAGAGAACATGGTTTATCAGTGCTCCGAATGCAATAGACGGTTTTCATGGCCGAGTGATGTTACACGACACGAGAAGGTGAAGCATGTAGACTCAAAAGAGAAAAGGGCAACACAAACTAATACTCGACACGTTGTACCACCGGGAGAACAATCCAAACGTCCAAAGAGTGCGGAACATAGACTTGAAAGTTTAGGAAAAGCTATATACAAGGAAATAAGACACTTGACAAAGCTACAAGACCCAAAGAGAGAACAGATGGCAAAGTTAAAGAAGACACGGCGATCGATTAAGTCTGAGAAGACCAAGGATGTAAAGAACCTTAACGTTGTAAAGGCCAAGAAGCCCATGAACCATAATGGAAAATCAGTAAAGCCTACAAAGAACTCAAGAAGAAGACTAGCAAAGTCCAAAGAAGTAAAGAACCTCAACGGTGTAAAGACCAAGAAACCCATGAACCACAAGCCTACAAAGACCTCAAGAGGAAGAAAGCCCAAGACAAACAAGGAACATCCAAAAGAAACCAACCAACCCATTAAAGAAGAAGCGATCGTTTAAAGACTACCTGAAGAAGAATGTTTTAACTCAATAAACCATCCGAACTAGTATACGCGTTTTTATTCTTCCCATGGAACAGCAAAATCCCTCTCCCCCCCTAAACTACCTCTACTGGAGCAGCAATAGCAGCCATTTACCCTCCGCCGCCGCCGCAGCAGCAGCAGCAGCAGCAGCAGCAGCCCCAATATCCCCCATTACACCCCCCCCAATTTTACCCATTTTACCCCCAAAACACCCATTTTAGCCCCATTTAACCCATTTTCACCCTAAAATGCCCATTTTAAGCCATTTTCCCCCTTTAAAAATACCTATTGAAGCGTTTTCGACACAAAAAAAATACAAGACAGAGATCTAAACCTTTGACTTAAAAACGAAAATCGGTACATCAAATTCAAACAAAATCAAAATGCATTGACGAAAAACCTTCCACTTTAAAAAGAAACTCACAAAATCTTACCACAAAAGAAAATCTGTTGATGAAAAAACAACAAACTACGAAAACAAACTTACAAAATCTTACCGTTAAGAAAATCTGTTGAAGAAAAAACATCAAACTACGAAAACAAACTTACAAAATCTTACCGTTAAGAAAATCTGTTGATGAAAAACCATCAAACATAAAAATTTAAAGAACCGATTCCAACAAAAAGCAATTCGATGAACTAAAACTTTCAAAATGTAAAATCAAGTCCAACCAGTTCTAACCGGTTTGATCAAGAAGTCACGTGACATGATCACGTGGTACAATCCATTATACAGGTAAACCATTTGAAATGAAATCATTGTACGATTAGACACCAAAGAGTTCAGACGTGTTTTAACGACGAGAGAAAAGGTAGGACTCATACATATCCAACTTAACTTTGAAAGGCATACTACTAAAAGAGGAGGAAACAATATATAATTTGAAAGGCATACAAGTAAAAGAGAAGGAATCAATAAACGACATATAATTTTAAACGTATACAATTAAAAAAGAGGAAACAATAGACACCATATACTTACCTGTGTTATTTTTATTTTAGATGGCTAAGCAATTTACCTGCAACCAATGTGAAGCCAGTTTTGAGAAGATGAGTCAGCTACATCGTCATAGACGATGGACCAACCACCGAGAGACTTACTCGTGTACGAGATGCACCAAGACTTTTACAAGGCGGGAGAATCTACAAGCTCACATGACCCGCCACCAAATGGGTTACGAATGTACCCAATGCAACCAGGCCTTTGCCAACCAACGCCTTTTAGAGTTACATCAGCAAAGATATGGACAAAGAGGAGCAGGGCAACCGTTCCACATGGATGATCCGAAATCCTATTACACCATCAAACGGCAGGAGAAGAAAAGAATACTCAAGTTTGGAACTTCGAGAAATCATTATACCGTCACCTTTAAGGAATTTGAAGTCACAGACCTGCCTTCCATCACAAGAACACTACATCGGTTATTCGACTCTATCCTGCAAACCATTGGAGAAGAGATGAAAGAACACGACCTTGTTAAACTAACAATTGAAACCAACTCCCTTGACTTCCCGATTGCCCTTCCCATTTTACAACTCAAGGACTTGACTACGGACCTATTATTAAAAGAAATAGAGAGAGTATTACAATCCCATGAGGAGTTTGTATTGGACGGAAGTTTAGCACTAGATATTCTTCACGTATCCATTCCCAAAGGAAGCGGGCGGAAACGGTGCAACTATGTAAATTTAAACAGAGTCCTTGAGGACAAGAGAAGCATCATCAGGATACAGAACCGAGACGAGCTGTGCTGTGCTAGAGCCATCGTTACAGCGAAAGCCAGGATCGATAAACACTCGAAGTGGGACACTATCCGCCAAGGACGGTACATTCAAGAATACTTGGCCGTACAACTGCACGAGAAAGCCAATGTACCAAGTGGACCCTGCGGCATCGAGGAACTGAAACAATTCCAAGCTGTACTGCCGGAATATCAAATCATCGTTTTCTCCAAAGACTACTTTAACGGCATCATCTACGAAGGCCCGGAAACCGAAAAGAAGATCTACCTTTACCACCATGATGACCATTACGATGTTATCACCACCGTAGCAGGTTTCAAGACCAGAGTCTATTACTGCGACAAGTGTAAAAAAGGGTATAACAACAAAGAAGAGCATGCATGCAACAACACATGCATCCTTTGTAAGAAGATACACGAACCTTGTGAAGACAGTTGGATCAACTGTAGCCAATGTGGTCGGAACTTTAGGGGAAAAGAGTGCTTCCAATTCCATTTGGAGCAAACAAAGAAGGGCAACTCAACATGTAAATGGTACTACAAGTGTAAAGACTGTGGCCACACTGTCAACAGGGAGAAAAGGGAAACAGACCATGAGTGTGGCGAGATATACTGTCCCACCTGTAAACAGTACTGCGATCCAAGCCACCAGTGTTACATGATGCCTATAGGAATCAAAGAACCTCCCGAAGAGCAAACTTACATCTTCTTTGATTTCGAGTGTACACAAGACGACCTCATAGAATGCGAAAAGGGATACCAACCTGACACCGACGGAAGATGTTCACACTGTAAAGCCAGTAGCTGTGGAGCTATGGAACATCGACCCAACTTATGCGTGGTTCATAAAGTCTGTACCGTCTGTATGGAAGAGGAAGTAACTGAAGAGAGTACCTGCAAGAACTGTGGACAGAACCAACTGATCTTTAGAGGACCCAATTCCAACAACGACTTTTGCAACTGGTTATTTTCCGGAAACAACAACAACTCCACCGTTATTTGCCACAACTTTAAAGGATACGACTCTTTCCCCGTTCTACAATACCTGTTTCATCATGGAATTCAACCCAAGATAATCCCCAACGGCGCCAAGAACATGGCAGTTACTATTCCAAGCTGCAGCATACGGATGATAGATTCTCTCAACTTTCTACCCACTGCCTTAGCCAAACTCCCGAAAATGTTTGGATTCGACGAACTCCACAAAGGATACTTCCCACACCTTTTTAATAGAAAGGAAAACCAGAACGTTAGATTAGAAACTCTTCCAGAGATTCGTTACTACAACCCTGATGGAATGAAAGCAGAAGACCGCGAAACATTCGTGAAATGGTACGAAGATCACAGGAACGACCCATTTGACGTCCAAAAGGAACTCTTGAAGTACTGCATCACTGACGTAGACATACTGAGAAAAGCCTGTTTAACCTTTAGACAACTGTTCATGGATACTTTAGAGGGTACTCCAATCGACCCCTTCCAAAACAGTATCACCATTGCCTCTGCCTGCAACCTAGTCTTTCGATCCAAGTTTCTACGGTGGAATACTATTGGCCTCATCCCGGCACAAGGCTATCGACCAGAACACAAGCACTCTATTAAAGCCATGAAATGGTTAAAATATGTATCCGCAATAAAAGACATACAAATTCAACATGCCAAGAACGAAGGAGAAAAACAGATTGGTCCCTACAGAGTAGACGGATACCACGATGGAACCGTGTATGAATTTCACGGCTGTTACTGGCACGGGTGTCCCAGATGTTACTCAAAAGAGACCATCAATACGGTCAATAACATGTCCATGTACGATCTACATCAACGGACCTTAGAGAAGAAGACTTATCTGCAACAAGAAGGGTACACCTACGTAGAGAAATGGGAATGTGACTTTGAGAGGGAGTTGAAAACTGATACAACCATGAGCGACTTTGTCAACTCCTTAGAGATGATCCCAGCCTTAGAACCACGAGAAGCCTTTTATGGTGGAAGAACAGAGGCATTTACCTTATACAAACAGACAGAAAGAGATACTATCAACTACTATGACGTGACATCACTCTATCCATTTGTCAACAAGACCGGAAAAGTACCCAAAGGACATCCCGTCATCATCACAGAAAACTTTGGGGACATCCACGAGTACGAAGGATTGGTGAAATGTAAAGTACTACCACCCAGAAACCTATACATTCCTGTTTTACCCAGCAAGATCAACAACAAACTGATGTTCCCACTGTGTCGTACCTGTACGGAAACCTACCAGCAAGAACTTTGTAACCATACTGAAAAAGATAGAGCTATAACGGGAACTTGGGTGACAGATGAACTGAAGAAAGCCTTGGAAAAGGGATATTCCATCTTAAACATCTACGAAGTATGGCATTTCGAAGAGGTAGAACAGTACGATTCCGGAAGAAAGTCTGGAGGACTCTTCACTGACTACATCAATACATTCTTGAAAATGAAACAAGAAGCTAGTGGATGGCCAGAGTGGTGCCAATCTGAGGAGGATAAACAGCAATACATCAAGGACTACGAGGAAAAGGAAGGGATACAGTTAGACTATAACAAAATAGAAAAGAACCCCGGCATCAGGTCTTTAGCCAAACTGATGTTGAACAGCTTTTGGGGCAAGTTTGGACAAAGAAACAACATGCAACAGACCACCTACATTACAGAACAAAAGAAATACTTCGACATGTTAACCAGCAAACAAATAGAAGTGACCGGAATCCAGTTTGTTAACGATGAAATGGTGGAATTACGATGGAAATATAAAGAAGAATTCATCGAAACCTCAAAGAAAACGAATGTCGTCATAGCAGCCTATACTACCGCCCAGGCCAGACTCAAACTGTATTCTTATCTGGAGAATTTGGGACCAAGAGCACTCTACTGTGACACAGACTCCATCGTATTTACATCGAAACCAGGAGAATGGAGGCCTAAGCTGGGAGACTACTTAGGGGATTTAACAGATGAAGTACCCGGAAATACTATTACGGAGTTTGTTACGGGAGGACCAAAGAACTATGCATACAAACTAGCCATTCCCGAGAAAGGAGGAAACAGAACTATGTGTAAAGTTCGTGGAATAACACTAAACTTCAAGAACGCATTAGACATCAACTACGACACCATCAAGGAGATGGTCACCATCAACAGAAGCGATATCAGGACAGTGAGAGACGAATATAAGATCCAAAGAAGCAATCAAAAACTGTTAACTGTTTCACAAAAGAAAGACTATCGAATTGTATTTGACAAAAGAGTGATCATGAACAATTTAACCACCAGACCCTATGGATATTAAATTTGTAAAATAGAATGTAAATAAAACGTAGAATGTTAATAAAAGTTGTACCCGTTTTTGAGTTTTTATTGAAAACTTAAAGGAAACAGCTATCAATACCATTACAAAGACAAAAAAAGAGCCCATAAAGGGCGAAAAAAAAAGAAAAAAAAAGAGAAGAAACCAATTAGGAATAATCCATACAAGAGTATCACAACACAGGAGTCCATAAAGGGCGACACTAACAAAACAAATGGTTAGGATTAGGGTTAGGGCTAGGGTAAGGATTAGGGTTAGGGTTAGAGATAAGGGTAAGGGTTAAAGGCTAGGGTAAGGATTAGGGTTAGGGTTAGAGATAAGGGTAAGGGTTAAAGGTTAGGGTAAGGATTAGGGTTAGGGTTAGAGATAAGGTAGGGTTAAAGGTTAGGGTAAGGATTAGGGTAAGGGTTAGGGTTAAAGGTTAGGGTAAGGGATTAGAGCTTAGGTTTAGGATAAGGGTAAGATTTAGGGGACGAATAAAAATCAGGGGCGAAAAAAAGGGGCGAAGGAAAAAGATTAATCGCTGTTCCGCATGACTACACACGACTTTACTGATAGAGATCTGAGGTGACAGTTGTCGCCATGTGGTTTGACCTTTCGTCTATGGAAAATTAAAAGTACAAAGTGTTCCATAGAGACCCGGTATACTACTTACAGGACTATACCGTAACTTTGTGTTCTTGTTTTCTATCCTAACTTGTGTCTTAAATGTTACTTGTCAGGTACATGTAGACCATGTTGCACATTCTAGAGGTGTGAGCGATTGAGGATTGGTCAAAAGTAAATTGCTCTTTAAAAACTAGAGAAAGATAAGCTCCAAAATGACAGTTATCCGCTCGTGACCTTACGCCATCTGTATTGGTACGAACTGTCACCCGATGTTTTTGGAGCTTAAATTATGAAAGATATCTGCTATAATATACGTATTTGACGTAAATCAAAGAGTATTTATTAAATAACTTACACATGGGAAATAAAGGTAACAGCATAAACTACAAAATTGGGATGATCAATCTCATATATCCAAGAAAAACACAAAACAAGACAAAGACATTCCAGAGTTTAAGATCGAAATTGTCCTGATTGGTACAGGCATTTCAAAAGAACTGGTATGTTAAATCAGGTTTAATGGCACTACATCTCTCTCTTCCAACTCTATCCTATGGTCACACACAAAACAAAACCGTTGTGAGACATAAGTGAGCAACCATTTGATTTTATTGGGCTTTGGATATTTTATAGGCTTGGATTTTTTGTGAGTGAAATTTTTTAATTCTTTTTATTTACCATAAATTTTTCGTCCAAAACTGCATCTGTTTATTTATTCCAAAGCACTGTCCTGCATTTCTATTTCAAACTTCACCATACCACCCCTAAAAATCTAATAGTCGTCCCCTAATAGAGATAACGAGGTTATCACCCTAAAGCAACAGACATCACTTGTTTCTGCAGAGTATTTTAAAACTGCTTAGTAATATAGTACTTTTACTTTTCTGAGTTTAAGGTGTAAACAGAATCGAGATCACGAACCGCCTGGTGGAGTATTTATATAGACTCACAGTAGAAAAAATATCTTTATTTCTTTTATTTTCAACATGGTTTATTGGTGCAATGATAGGCAGAGAAAAAAAACCACTCTTTTAAGGTCACTTTTTAGTCGTTTGAACTCGCTGTTTTTGTGTGAAATGAAGAGATCACAGACATGGAGTCTTCCTGTCTGTGAAAACTACTGTATGGAGGTGACTATACAGGTCCCATGTGGAAATTGTACTTTTAGATTACTCTAATCAGTTCAAACCTCTACAATGATTTTTGCCAAGATGCTGGGTTAGTGTTTATCTAGCTGATAACTTTACTTCCCGTTTGCAATAAAGACCAAACTGACATATAGCAAATTTTAAAATTGATTGAAAAAAGAACAGGTTTCTTTCCTTGTAATAGTCAAAATCCTTCTAATTGCGCATAGATATGGCTTCCGTTTTTAACCTTTTTTAGCTCACCTGGCCATGTGAGCTATTGCCATCACTTGGCGTCCGTCGTCGTCGTCCGTCGTCGTCGTCGTCGTCCGTCGTCGTCGTCGTCGTTAACTTTTCTTCAAACTTCTTCTCCTCTGAAACGGCTGCACAGATTCAAACCAAATTTGGTCTGGTGGTACTTTAGGGTATCCCCAACAGAACTGATGTGGGGATTTTTGATTCGTCGAAAAACATGGCCGCCGTTGCTAAAAATAGACCAGGGGGGTCAGACTACTGTTTTTGGCTTGTAAATCAAAAAGTATAAGAGATAGATGAAATCTGATGCCACGCTACTGCTTCAGCATCAAAAGCTCTACAAAAGTCTTCCTTGAGTCGAAGTTGTCAGATGACCCCTTATGGGAGTTACGGCCCCTTAAAGGTGAAAAAGAGCATTTTTTCATGTTTTTGGCCTATGGAATGAAAACTATTGCAGATAGAGAGAAGCTGTTGCTTGCTTAAATGTTCAGCTCATTTAGCTCTACAAAAGTCTCCATAAGGTCAAAGTTGTCAGATGACCCCTTACAGGGGTTATGTCCCCTTAAAGGCAAAAAATAGAGTTTTTGGCCTATAGAATGAAAACTATTGCAGATAGAGAAAAGCTGTTGCTTGCTTAAATGTTCAGCTCGTTTAGCTCTACACAAGCCTCCATAGGGTCGAAGTTGTCAGATGACCCCTTATAGGGGTTACGGCCCCTTAAAGGCAAAAAAAAGTGTTTTTGGCCTATAGAATGAAAACTATTGCAGATAGAGAAAAGCTGTTTCTTGCTTAAATGTTCAGCTCATTTAGCTCTACACAAGTCTCCATATGGTCGAAGTTGTCAGATGACCCCCTATAGGGGTTACAGCCCCTTAAAGGCAAAAAATAGTGTTTTTGGTCTATGGAATGAAAACTATTGCAGATAGAGAAAAGTTGTTGCTTGCTTAAATGTTCAGCTCATTTAGCTCTACAAAAGTTTCCATAGGGTCAAAGTTGCCAGATGACCCCTTATAGTGGTTACGGCCCCTTAAAGGCAAAAAATAGTGTTTTTGGCCTATAGAATGAAAACTTTTGCAGATAGAGAAAAGATTTTGCTTGCTTAAATGTTCAGCTTAATTAGCTCTACAAAAGTCTTTTTAGGGTCGAAGTTGTCAGATGACCCCTTTAAGGGGTTATGGCTCTTTAAAGGTGAAAAATAGTGTTTTTTGCTTTGGAATGAAAACTATTGCAGATAGAGAAAACCTTTTTATTGCTTAAACATTCAGCTCATTTAGCTATACAAAAGTCTTCAAAGGGTTGACATTAAGACCAGGTGAGCGATTCAGGCTCCTGGGAGCCTCTTGTTATAGAATACTTCTCCTTCCATTCGAAAGATTTTGTTTCCTTCTTAAAGATTTTTTTCAAAGTTGCTAATAACTTGTGATATTTGCATGTCCAACCAGTTTGTGGTATTTGTTGTGTTTTAGCCATTTCGATAGTCTAGGTGGAAACAATGTCTGTATCTGTCAATTGCTTCCCTCGCAGACTCTTTTATAAAATCATAACACTCGATATTATATTAATGAAAGCAAGATTTTAATGAAACTGACTAGTGCTATAATTTATCAAAGCACATCTACCTGGTAAAAGTATACTTTGTTGTTTTAGAGACAGAGAGAAAAAATAACATGGCGATATAAAATCAACTATCAACGTTTTATTCAGGGCCTATTCATTTCTATTTGACATGTGTTTTGAATGTTCTGGTTCTGGTTCTGGTTTTGGTTGTTGAATTGATTCCATTGGTTCCATCCGCCTCCTTGTCCCCAATTGTTAAACTGGTTGAATCTAAATGGTGGGGGTCGTTGTCGTTGTAAACAGCTGCAATCAAATACTTGCTGTGCTTGTAAACATTGTTGACTGCCTACAGGTTCACAAATACCTACAATAGGAGATGTTCGTTTAGTTATGATGTGTTGAAACACACCCCAATTTAAACTTTATCTCGCGTCGAGGAAAGAGAGACTTTTACACTTGATGTTTCTGTACCTTTGCATGGTTAGTTTGACAAAAAATGTGGGTACATTTAACACGATTCATGTATGATTGGGTAAAACATTTATTTGAAAAACACCTGGAGTTCTCCAGAGTTTTGTTTCTTATTAGGTCTGAGAAAACGAACAAGGATTCGCACGTTTTTCAATAAGCAAAACTTTACTTTCTATAGAGACGCGAACTATTCTCAATGTTGAAAAAATTAAAGTAAACTGGAATATAAACCACGGTCTCAGACTAAATGAACCCATATGATATAAGCAACAAATCATGCTTTCCAGTCTACAATAACTTGTTATAACTCCTTACCTGGGTGCCCTGTGGGTGCCTGCATAGGGAATTGACCTCCCATCCAAGAACAGTTTGGATCCCCAAGCTCAGCTCCATTTGTAACTCCGTCTCTATCAGAATCAGCCTGGCAGAGCGCCACCGTCCATTGAAAGTTATTTCTTCTAAAATCCTGTAATTATAAACTGAATACTACCATTCTGGTTCGGAAGCAATGAAAATATAAAAGGTTCGAAACTTTTTCTATGGATGGTCAGATTGCTGATTGTTGTTTAGGTGTGTGTGTGTTTGTGGGTTAATACATGTATTTTGTTTTCGTATTGTGGTTCATGTCTTCATGAATAGAATGTTGCATTGGTCTTTTCGGAATCAAAATATTCTAATGCATTATTATTTTAAATAACCCCTTCTCCTATTCCTGGCGTTTTTGTCCTGAACTGTGTTTTATATTATATGTAGCTAAGAACTTCTTGATTTTATTATATTTTTTGTTGTTGTATTTTTTTTTCGTTTTATATTTTTTTCTATGGCGAAGAACAACTATAAAAGGTTTGTCTCGTTTGTTTGTTCTACTTCAATAGGTTTATAATGTGATTTGTGCCATGCACATATACTCCATATCCCCTCAGTTTCAGTTTGGATTTTTTAATTTTTAACTATATAATAAAAAATTACAATATAATGAAATTTGAAAATCTTTTTGAGTTTTTAACGAGTTCTTTAGAATTGAAACTAACTTCACCGAAAGGATTTTTCTTGATTACATGCTGTCTGTTGTAGTGCCCGACCGCTGCCCAATTCCCCGTTTGCCCTGTACAGTCGCGGGGGATCGGTACCCTATTTCCGTTTGGAATTCTGTTCTGGAAGTGCTGGTAGCAGTATGTGGAAGATATGAGAAGGAATAACAAACAAGAAAGGATCTGTAAAGGAAACACAATTATTGTTTATATCTTTAATTATCAGTCATTACATCGGTAAAATAAACCATCTCTTTGAATCTGGTGTCTAGACGATCATTCATTTCCGAAGTTCATTTGCTCACATCAACTTGAAAATACTTCCAATGTCCAAAAATGGCTGTCCACTTTTGCCATATGCATTAATTACTATATATCAATAATAATCGTTGGTAAGGGACCGACCATGTAACTTGAAAGGGGTGCTGTTTTTTCCCCTTAAATATATATATATGAATCTGATTTTTGATGAAAAATATATTCTGACACTAGAGGTTAAGACAAAAAAATTCTGAAAAAGGATTTTTGTCATATCAAATAATGTTATCAATGAACAAACATATTTTTCTGACCAGATGAAAAAAAAACAAGCCCCCCCCCCACAATTCAAGTCAAGTGTTCGGACCCTTTATTTTTGTTCTGGATTTTGATCACACTCGTGAAGATAGCTTTGAGAGACCATCACTACAACAAGATACGAATAGAACGTTTTTATGCAGACACGTTTGTGTAACTGTGGTTAACCAACCAGTATACGGACAAATTTTTGAGACGGCCTTTTATGGACAAAGTATTTGCATGTGGACCCCTTTATTTGACCTTTATCGATTTTGAATACGGGTTTGGCCTCAGACCCCTTTATTCAACGAATATCGTTCTGTAAAACATTGATTTTCAGTGAAGGGGAAAAGTTCAAGATATCAGTTCTGGTTATGAAAAAGACGTCATATGACATCAACGTTTCGCTCATGGAAGCGTTATTGGACCAAATTTTGTCCAAAGAAAAATATGGTTTACCAAGAGGGATATAAAGAGGACTTTAATCTTAATTCTTAATTCAAAAAAGTGCTTCAAAATTTACTCTATAAATGTTACTGTAGATGTAGAAATATGTATTTAATATCGACAATGAAGAAAAATTCCTACCAGCATATGCATTGTGAATCCAGACTTTTAAGCCCTGCAATTGTTAAGTTCAAATCATGAGGAAATAGAACAAGAAGTCGAATAACATTTACTTGTCAAAATACTGACAAGGCAAAAAATCCCGCCCATCAATCAGACGACAAAAGACGTAAGATGTTCATGGGTGACCTTTCTCTCGTCTGTCATAATGCACGAACACTTTTACATGATATACAACTTATTCAAATGAAGATGATCTCATTTATTACTTATTAGTTTGTTTTTTGAATTAGGTGGTTTTTCAACGAAGCCCATACTATATATATATTACTCTGTTACACTCAATAAAGAGAGTTTATGGCTGCATAATGAGGATGGAAAGAACGTTTTTAAATGATTATGAAGATTTTTCAAAGAAAACTCAATTTAATTTATTGTTTGATCTAAAAATCATGTGTTTTGTGATCATACGCATGTAGAAGTCTTGATTCTTTTCCAGAGGACTAGTTAAAAATAGGACTATGTTTCCATGTTCAAATATGAAAGACCCTTGTCTGAAATATCAGAAGACATACAAGAAGTGTCAGGACCTGTTCCAATGCACTAGAAGGCCAACTCCTCCCAGGGCAATGTAGAAAAGACCGATCAATTTTTTCTTATAAATTACCATCTATAAAGACAGGCAAGACAGGATCTTAAAAGCAACACTGACCACAGGCGTTTGGGTCCAGGATTTTATTTTATTATAAATAACGTGTATATAAAAATTTTCATTTCGTCTCGGTGGAAATAGTATATAGACGAGATGAAATTTTTTATATACACGTTATTTATAATAAAATAAAATCCTGGACCCAAACGCGCCTGTGACACTGACTTAGGTATGTCCTTAGGCAGATGTTGGAAGGGTACTTTCTAACTTGTGACTAACCTCACCTCAAAATATCTTACAACATCAGTAGTAGTTTAAACATATCCATTTTCTAACATTAACAATCGAACTTTAACAGGAACAGGATTTCTGGGTCATCCGCTGAGCGAAAAAAAAAGTCCGGGTTGACTCGTTAAACAGAAGGTATTTAACCCTGAAATATTCCCATTATACAAGACCCCTACTTGAAGCAAAATACTAAATATCAAAAGCCTACGAATAATAGTACAGTTGCTAAGAAACATGTTATGAAAAGTATTTCATTTTAAATTCGACCATAAAAAGATTTAAAGTCGACTCGTTTAAAGACAGTAAATATTAAGCGACAGACCATAAAATGTTTCACATTAACATATAAGACCCAACCTGAAACTGCATACCAAATATCGAAAGCCTACAAAAAGTAGTAGCTGAGAAATCTGTAAGAAAAAAGTGTGACTCATGGACGGGCGTCCGTCCGGTATTTCTATGTCCCTGCTCCGCATTGCGAACGTCTCATAAGATAGAACCAAGGTCTTAAATCTATTTTGGAAACACGTCCTTTACGGCAGTTTATAAGTCAATACAGATGCTTTAATGCAAAGGGTGTTTTTTTATACCATAGTCTTTAGTGCATGAAACAAAACAACAACAACAAAAGCCAAACTAATCTACAACACACAAACTTAAAGCTCGCAGGCGTCTGAATTTCTGATTTCTTTCCTAGTATGATGGGGTGTAACATTAAACAATCTGGGTTACAGAAGACAATATTTAAATGTTTAAAAATCAGTTAAAATCTATGGCATTGGAATCATTTTATGCAGATCTCAATGAGCTGAAAATTTTGCAATGGTCACTCTTTTCTACCACTTTAAGTGGACTAGAAAATGTGCCTATGAGCCACAGGAAGGCCCTCCAGTTCTTGAAATATCATTGCCCCCAATGTGAATAAACTGGGTTATGGGCCTAAACCAAGAACTTAACCAAAGTCGTTCATGCATAAAATATAGGTCACAGTGACCTAATTTCTAGTGGGTGGTGTAGTCCTACCCAAGGCCCATCTAGTGGTGAAATATCACTGACCTCCTACAACTGGTATCTAAGTAATGGACCTTAATCAAGAACTAAACCAAAGTCATTCATGCATAAGATATAGGTCACAGTGACCTAATTTCTAGTGGGTGGTGTCACCTTACCCAAGACACATGTAGTGGTGAAATATCATTGACCCCCAACATCTAGTATCAAAGTTATGGACCTTAACCAAGAACTTAACCAAAGTCGTTCATGCATAAAATATAGGTCACATTGACCTAATTTCTATCGGGTAGTGTAGCCCTACCCAAGATCCATCTAGTGGTGAAATATCATTGACCCCCAACATCTAGTATCAAAGTTATGGACCTTAACCAAGAACTTAACCAAAGTCGTTCATGCATAAAATATAGGTCACATTGACCTAATTTCTATCGGGTAGTGTAGCCCTTCCCAAGATCCATCTAGTGGTGAAATATCCTTGACCCCCAACATGTAGTATACGAGTAATGGACCTTAACCAAGAACTTAACCAAAGTGTTATGGACGTACGTACATATTTACGGACGTACGAACGGACGGACACAGGTAAAAGTATATGGCTGATCACGCGTAGTCGGGCCATGAAAATAATGAACTAATCGGTTTTGATGGTGGAGGGGAGATAACTCTTATTAAGTGTAACCACTCTACTGTGATAAGAAGAAAAGAAAGGTACAAGTACACGAAGAGATTTGGATGCTAAAGACAAATGATTGTCTGGATTCCTGGCTGATTTTTGCATCATATATCTACAAACCAGCAAATTGAACTATGATTTCATTTTCTCAAAGTGGACATTAATGATTTCTACCACAAATGGTAAAACCTTTGATAAACAAAACTTAGGATTAATGTGTAGTTCTTGTATTTTTCGGGTACCCAAATACTTAATACTTAGAAACAGCAGCAACCTTGGTCGGTCAGCTGGCATAAAGATTACAGCCTTGATAAAAACTTTCATGAATTAAAATCCTTCAATAGAATTTTAGACAAGAGGCTCCCAGAAGTCTGAATCTTTCACCTGACTTCAATGACTGGCTGAATAAAAAATTGTTGGGCATCTGAGGCGAAAAAATTCAAGAGAGGATTATCATGCAACTTCCACCTATGAAGGCTATTGTAGAGCCAAACGTTTAATAAAAAGCTTTTCTTAATCTTTCATAGTTTTAATCTGCAAGGCAAAAGAAACAACTTTTCTCTGCAACAATTTTTATTCTAGAGGCCAAAAACATGAAAACCACAACTTTTCACCTTTAATGGGCAATAACCCCTATTAGGGGTCATCTGACTCAATGGAAATTTTTGTAGGGCTCTATGAGTTTAAGGTACATGTATAAGAAAGCAACTTTTCTCTATCTGTTATAGTTTCCATTCTATAGGCACAAAAAATCAACGGTTATTACTTGGGTCAGGTGAGCCAAAAATCAGAAGCCTTGATTTCTTACATGGGTCTAAATCTTCTAAGAGCTATAAGACCTCTAAGGGGTCATCTGACAACTTTGACCTATAGAGACTTTAGAAGAGCTAAATGAGCTGGAGGTTGAAACAAGCATTAGCTTTTCTTTATCTGCATTAGTTTTGGCTGTATAAATATAAGGCAGAAACAAGATAAAACCCATTTTTACCTTAAAAGGTCCACTAAACCCTAGAAGGGGTCATCTGATAACTTCAACGAAATGGACAATTTTGAAGAGCTCAATGACTTGAATGTTTAAACAAGCAACCGTTTTATCTATCTGCAATAGCTTTCATTATATAGGACAAAAACATAAAAAAGTTTTTTTCACCTTTAAAGGGTCATAACCCCATAAGGGGTCACCTCTAGAGACTTTCATAGAGCATTCATTCTGAAGAGTCTAAGATCCTTCATATTTTTTCTATCTGTTGTAGTTATTGAGTTATAAGCCATTTTAACTGAAAATACCCTAAGTTCTATTTTAAGTCACAATGACCAAACTATTCAAAATGTGGACCATTTGTAGCTTACATGTCATATATTTATACCCACAAAGTTTCAGTCAGATTGGTTCAGTTGTTGAAGAGGAGAAGATTTTTAATATTGTTTACAGATGCCAGCCAACGAATGATAATGACCAATATATAGTGATGGGACAAGCCCACATGGCCCATGGCCTGGTGAGGTAAAAAGAAAATTCTGTATGTTCTATATTTTAATGGCAAAATTCACACAATCTGCAAGCATTTAATGCTAAAATTGTCAACAGAAACTTACACATAATTTGTTAAAAAAAATATGTGAAGCAACAATACAATATATATCTAGATTTAATAAAGTAACAAAATATTTAACAGACAAGACATCATTACAACATGCAAAAGATAATAAAAAAGTAACTGTTTATTTAACAAGACCAATCGATGTCTGGCCCTGCGTCGCACGGCTAAACGTTGGACCCTGTACATTCTAGGCCCAATATGGACAGTCAAAACATTTTGACACTTGCATCCTATGGTGGACTTACAAAGCATATTTGTCACATGCCACCCAATATTGTAAAAATAGACCCAAAATTTTTTTTTCTATTTTTTCCCCTTTTGGTCCCCTTATTGCTAAACAGAAAAGGTGGGTCAAGAAAAAATTGTATCCTCCATTTTGTATCCAATATATGAACAAAATTAACTTGTAAATTTTTTTTTCTAAATCGGACCATAAATAAAAAATGTTACATTTTTGCCCCTTTTGGGCCCCTCCTTCCTAAACAAAAAAAGAGGGGACACCCAAAATCATCCCCACCCTTTAATTTATGGTGAGTAACACTACTGTAAAGTTTCATAGCATTTGGTCTACCAAAACAAGTTATTGTGGAAACAAATAAAAAAGTTGCTGCTTTTGCCCCATTAGGGCCCTTAGTTTCTAAACGAAAAAAGAGGGGACACCCAAAATCAGCCCAACCCTTCCTTTTAAGATAAGTAACATTACTGTAAAGTTTGGTAGCATTTGGTCAACCAGAACAAAAAATATTGTGGAAAAAAATTAAAAAGTCGCTTTTTTGGCCCCTTTTGGGCCTCTTATTTCTAAACGAAAAAAGAGGGGACACCCAAAATCAGCCAAACCCTTCCTTTTATGGTAAGTAACATTACTGAAAAGTTTCTTAGCATTTTGTCAACCAGAACAAAAGTTATTGTGGAAACAAATAAAAACGTCACTTTTTTGGTCCCTTTAGGGCCCCTTATTTCTTAACGAAAAAAGAGGGGACACCAAAAATCAGCCCAACCCTTCCTTTTATGGTAAGTAACATTACTGTAAAGTTTCATAGCATTTGGTCAACCAGAACAAAAGTTATTGTGGAAAAAAATTAAAAAGTCTCTTTTTTGGCCCCTTTTGGGCCCCTTATTTCTAAACGAAATAATAAAATGACCCCAAAAGAGGAGGTGCACATCTTCAATATATCTGTAATCACTGTGTAAAATTTCAGAAAGATCTAGTGTTTGGTTTTTGAGTATCAGATTACACAAGACAGGCACCCCATAGCGGGACGGACGGACAGACGCACGGACGGACGGACGGACGGAGTGACCCGACTACTAGACCTGCTTTTGCCTTCGGCGACGCAGGTAAAAATATGAAGCAATATCATTAAAAAGTTTGCTTCTTTTAAAAGGTATTTTTTTTCTTAAATGCAAGATTCAAAGACAAAAACAGGTCCTGCATTTTTATTTTTGAAAAATAGAAAGATTTTTGATATTTCAAAAATGTTTCTATCATGAAAAAAATTAAGAAATCCATTTTATATTTTTAGGCTTGTGTGAAACCCTGACCAGTTTTCAGTATGCAAGTGTGGCCTTGTATATACTTTCATCTTTCAGAAAAGAACAAAAATATATAAAAATACCCTAAGCCTGACTAAACCATTTATGTGCATAACAAATGAAAAATTATAAAATACATTTATATTACTTAGCTTTAAGAACAGGAATACAAAATACCATAATTAGAATGATGCCATAGCAAAGCATTTCATCATGTAACTTTTTTTTCTTTCATTTCACTTACTTAAAGCAATCTAATGGCAAATAAATCAAAATAACTTATAAATATTTATGATCTTGGCTTAATGTGTTGTTAGTACCATTTTTAGGTATTCACATAAAATATATGCATCAGAACTTATATCACTAAAGCACTTAAAGCAAAAATTCCCAAAATTTTCATAAAATTAACAAAATATCAACAAAAGGGAGATTCTAACTCACATAACCAATTCTACATCATCATGATCATTCACTTATGTTGGTTTTGATGGAGAGCTCCATAGGCGGATCCAGGGGGGCCTGGGGGCCCCGCCCCCCTCCTTTGAAATTTGGTTGAATATATAGGAAATCATTGAAGCATGACCAAAGCGGGCCCCCTCTTAGGCCAGTTAATGGGTCCCCTCTGTTGGCCCTAGTCTCTCAATAAACACTATAAATTAACACTTTTATTTTTGGCTCCAACTACAGACAGCCATATTGAAAATACAAGGGAAGATAATTACAAATATAGTTTTAGTTATCCTTCTTTTAACATAAGAGATCTAAACTAACACTAATCCTACTTTCTTTTTTTTGTGTGTCTATGACAGTCTTTCAAAGAAAATGAAAAAATATATTTACATTAAAAAAAATTTAAAAAATACAATATAGAAAAATGAACAAAAGTTTAACGAGGCAAAAGAGTTTGTAAATTTCTCAAAACACAAAATCCTCCATCATTCGTCCACTCTGTAGAACCTCCAGAACATCAAATCCGCTTGCTCCAGCTTTAGTCAAACAGTTCGCTAATTGTATTTTCCCAGAGCACCACATAATCTTTTTCACATCACCGTGAGTGACAGATTCCTTCAAAGCAGCTATGTCAATGCGTAGTCTTTTATCATCAACTAGTTTTGTAGAATAAATGGCTTCTACTACACTTTTATTGTCCACAAAGGCATATGTTGATATTGTCCCTTTTGGTAATCCTAGAATTTCCTCAATCATATACTGAAAATAATAACTAGCTTCTAAGCCTTCTTGTAAACTTAAAGCTTCAGCTGCCAAAGTTGAACGAACCACTCGCTTTATTTTCTTTGACTGCCACCAAAGTGGGCAACATTTTCCTTCGCTGTCCATGACCCAAATAATAGCTCCTTGTGTGCTTCCAACACCATCATTAAGATTTCCAAGTGAGGCATCTGTGAATGTTACAATTTTCAAAGTACTCAAGTCAAGAGCTGGAAATCGCACAATGCTTTTAAAATCTCTGAGTCTGTTAATAGTCTTCACTGCTCTATTTAGATCTCCAACGGTTGCTTTGTTTAATTTTGTACTAAGGTCAATTAATTCAAACGCAAGATCAAGTCTGGAGCCCTGGACAGCCCAGTTCAGTTGTCCTATCATTTGGCGATACATTGTTTGTTCATCTGACTCAAGACTCATTTTTTTCTGACTAGCTCTTTTCGGGTCTAATTCAACAGTCTTCAACTTTTTCATGTAATTTGTCTGATCCAATGTAATTCCCTCATTATCTTGTTTAATTTCAAATCCTATGTAGCTGAAATTACTATCACAAACTTTTCCAGCATAGAATCTCTCTCTAAATTTAATGATAGCTTGTTCAAAGTGATCTCCACCAGCATGTAAGAAATCATCAACGTGACAGCAGAGTATACCTTCCAGCTTTCCTTTGTAGTGAAGATAAAACATTGCTGGCTCAATGGTACATTGAATGAAACCGAGTTTACAGAGTTCTTCTTTCACACTAAGATAGAACTGCCGTGCCCCATCTTTCAGTCCATACAGACAATGCTTAAGTTTCCAGATCATGCCTTCAGGAGTTTTACTTTCTTTTGGTGGTTGCAGATAAACATCTCTGTTTATTTCTTTCCCTTGTAGATATGCTGACTTTATATCTGTTGATTTTATGGTCCATTGTTTACTTGCAGTAATGAACAAGAATAACTTCATTGCCCCTTTTCCTATAGTTGGACTATCTCTTTGAACAAAGAACTCTTCTTCGAAGCCGCGTGCCACCAATCTTGCTTTTACTTGCCCCTCTTTTGTGGTTATGACCCAACGTGTTGATAAACGCCTTTGTCCAAAGTCTTCAACTTCCTCGTATGTTTCAAAGTCCTGAAGTTTTTCCAATTCCACTTGTTTTGCGTAAATAACATCCTTTTCGGCAAGATTTTCTGATATTGTTAGATTTGCTTCATCAAGTTGAATTTTCTCCCAAGATAGTTTACCTAAATCTATACTTTTCTCTTCATTACTTTCATTGTCTCGAACATTATACCAGTTTTTGTTCTTTCCTGTTGCTTTTCCTGCTCTACCCAACACTACTGCTTTTCTCCACTCATTTTCATTCTGAAGTTTATACTGAATGTTATCATTTTGCTTTAGCTTTATGTTTTCATTTGTATCTTCTTGATCTTCAATAATCTGATTATTTGCTGTTTTATCACACAATATTTCAGTTATGGGACTTTTCATATCCTTTGCGGCACTTTGATCTTGAATGTTTTGTTCATTTGGTGGCATTTCACTAGTACTTCTATTACTTATTTGTTTATCTTTCTCAAGTACTGACGACTTGTCGGCATTTACCTCCTGTTTCTCAGTTTCACTTTCACTGTCTAAGTGTACTTTCTGTAATCGGTTCGGAGATACCCTTACAAAAACTCCTCCATGTCGTACAAATACAACTTTACCATCTTGGAATACAACTTTTCCTGGCCCAAGCCATCTATCTTTGCCTTCTCGCTTATAAAAGACTTCATCTCCATTCTTATAGACTACTTCTGATGCCCTAACCTTAGATAGCAATGCACGTCTAATCCTTTCATCTGCTTCAGCTTCGATGTAAGCTTTTCGAGTTTCATGTAGCAGATTTAGGTGTCTAGCAAATGTTTCACTCGATGTCTTGCCTTCAAGTGCAGGAAGTTTGTCTGTCATTATATTAGGAAGATTTGGATTCCATCCGAACACTAGCTGGTGACTACTGAAACCATTCCACATCTGAAGTGCATTTCTTGCCATATTTGCCCAGCAAAGAAGACTTTGTTCATTTACATTTCCATAATCATGTTCTAGTTTGACAAGCATCATGTCTGTGACGGCGTGTACTCTTTCGCATAGGCCATTCTGAAATGGACTTTCTCCAGCCGATGTACAGACTTTGACATTTAAGATTGATGCAACTTCTCGCATTTCATCTGAACTGAATTCACCTCCATTATCGGTCATTATTGCACCCATTACACCAAATACTCCAATCCAGTTTGTCATAATCTTCTCAATAACATCTGTTGCTCTTTTTCTCTCAATAAAAACAGAGACAGTATACCTTGACCACATGTCAATCAAATGTAGAATCCACTTTCCTTTCCAACTCTTTAGATCCATGGCTACCTTCTCATTAAACCTTGACGCCATCGGCATTGATACAACAGGCCTTGAGGGTGTTCTAGCATACAGTTTACAAACAATACATTTTCTCTCTATCTCGGAAATGTCACTGTCAAAATTTTCTTGCCATACTCCTGCATCTTTCAAAAGTGAAGTTAATCTTTGTTTTGGAGGATGAGCAAATTGTCTATGCAACTTTAGAAGAGTTGCATACCTCTGTTTGGAATCTAGAGAGTCAATTTTAACAGCACAAACTTCTTCAACTGATATTATTTCGGATTTGTCTATAGGGATACAGTAATGCCCACATGATGTTAGATTTAAGCTCATGCTAGTTCCGAAAATCTCTGCTGTGTCATCTTCTAGGTTCAATTTGACCCCGGCACTTTTCATTGCAGTTCTCGAAAGCAAGAGTGGTATGTCGGATTCTACAACATCTGTTTTAATTGTAACATCTCTACCGGCCATATATGCTGGAATCGTGTACTCCGCTATTGACTTTAAATGTGTGCCACCACCAAACTTAAACATTCGCTCGCCTTTTGATTTGATAATTTTCATTTTGTCCACACTGTTCAATGAGTCAATATAACCATCAATCCAGGTCTTGCCACAGACCGTGCTAGTGCATGCACTGTCTAACACTGCACAGTTCCTTGCATCCATTCCTAAATTGCTTATATCATCTTTCTGAAACCCAGTAAAAAGAACAACTTCTTCCTCTACTGAACATGCGTTTACTTTAGACATATTTTCATAGCTATGCGGGCAATTGGCCATTAAATGTCGATATGACCCACACGATTTACAAGTCAGTAGATTTCCATCAGAACCAGTTGGATTGATGCTCTTTTTCATTGTTACACTTTCACTTTTCATGTGTCCGCCACGCCCTCTGTTCGAGTTATAGGATCCTCTCCCTCGTACGTTATAGCCTCGACCACGACCTGGGTTTACTTTCATTCTAGCATAACCAGCAGCTAATAGTGCCTCCTCATGTTCAGCTAAAAACGCTGGTTCTAATTTTATACTTGCAGCTGGAACATTGTTACTGTTTTCACAAGTTTCACCTTTGAATTTCTTGAGAGACTTTTTTGCTTCCTCATATAAAGTGGGCTTGTTATCATAGTTCATGCCAGTTAGTACCACCATCTTTTCTTCTTTGGTGATATGTGCCTTCCTTAACAGTTTAAATGCTAAAATTTCTGGTGGTAATTTCATGTTCTTCTTTTCAATTTTACGATATTTGGCATCAAATATGGAAATGTACTCATTGATGGATTGACCCTCAGACCTTTGAAAGTCCTCAAAATCTTCAAATTTCTCTAAACTGTCACCAAGATCATCTTTTGCTAAGTGTTTATCTAAAAATGTTATCAGTGATTCTAGACCTGTGTCCTCTTTTAAATCATCTAGGCTCAGTTGATCAAAGACTTTTTCTCTGATTTGTGATTCATCATTTTCTGGAAGGGAAAGGGCTATTACAACACCTTGTTTCTTTTTGTCTAAGTCTGTTACTTCTCTCCAAGCTAAAAGTTCTTGCTTATAGAGTTCATAGGTTTTTACTTTGGGATTGAACAGAGGGGGGTTAATTCTCGTTGACATGGCTAATTTAACACTGGTTTCACTTCAAATATGTAGCACACTTATAGTTCTTCAACTTCAGATCAGAACCTCGCTATTTGCTACCACTTGTTGGCCCTAGTCTCTCAATAAACACTATAAATTAACACTTTTATTTTTGGCTCCAACTACAGACAGCCATATTGAAAATACAAGGGAAGATAATTACAAATATAGTTTTAGTTATCCTTCTTTTAACATAAGAGATCTAAACTAACACCCTCTTTACAGAATTTCTGGATCTGCCACTGAGCCCTCAGTTCTGCATTCTTTTATGTTTTTGTCCTCTATTTTCTGCATTTTTTCTCAATACCAGTGTTATGTTATCTAAGATCTCCAGTATGAGATTCCTTAATTGAAAAATGCAAAAAATCTAGTAATAGTAAATAATGTATCCTTAAAAAGAGTTTTCCAAACACACTGGACTATATATTCCTGTACAATCTTGAATAACTATGAATATAATCTAAAGATATTTTATAAACATATAAAAATATACAAATGAAATAATAATACATAAAAATCTGAGACAGTGAAAATATAACATATAAACCATGCCAGCATGGTGTGACTATAACAAAAACATAATATTTTATTTTGATTACAAATTATACATGAAGTAAATAAACAAAGTAAGCATAAAATTACAAGATCAAACAAACGTTAACACTAAAGTATGTCTCGGTGGGCACTATATGCCCCTCTGCCTTCATAGGTGGGGCATAAAAAAACCCACTAAAATTGTACCTTAGTCTATCCTGAATACAAATATTCTAAGTTCTCATTTGATAACAATGAGGCTTTAGTAGCTTGCCTCTTACAGGGCAATGGAAACTTAGGAAAATGTAATCAAAGTGAAAACCTATTACAAAAACATACTGAAATACATATCTATCCAATCAAAGCATAAAGCAAATCATTCAATAATTCTGCTATTATTAATTAATAATTCAGTTCAAAGCAAAGTTATAAAAGTACAGTTAATTCAAAAGAATTGGTTACTGTGGTTTCATTATTATTCGTGGGGTATCAATTTTCGTGGTTTTCGTGGGTGGCGTTGACCCACGAAATTTGATACTCCACGAAAAGCAAACTAACATTGTTTTGTATACTGCAGACTTCAGAACCACGAATTTAAGAATCCACGAACTTGTCGATTTCTATCAAGCCACGAAAATTGGTACCCATGAAAATAAATGAATCCACAGTAATTTATAAATCAAGATTAATCATATAAATTAAAGCTAACAATTTCAACCAACAAATAGCATAACACCACAATAAAGCACCAAAAATATACTAGCAACTATTTCTATAAAATCTAAAATCTGTTTAACATTAATAATTAAATCTAATCTAAGTAAATAAATTCTATAAAATAGAAATAATGTGACTAGAAATTTTCTATAAAATTATTACTTTTCAATTTTCATTTGTTTCACAAAAAAATATATCTCATACAAATTATACCCTATATATGTATCAGAAATTTTGAAAAAATGTTAAGTTTTTTTTTCTACAAAACTTTGAATACATTTGACATTGAAAAGTATAGCAAAAAGGTTTCACTTGACTTTTCATAGGGTAAACATGTATTAAAAAAATCTAGCCTTCGTAAAATAGTGCTCTACATAAAATGGCTTAGTTTTACATCAAGGTTAGTACACACAAGAAATAAAATAAAAAATGCTCTCTTTAATCAAAACATAGCATGCTTCTATTTATCTTCATATAAAAAGCATCAATCAGTCCACTTTATTAAGCACTTTTAAGTAGGACATGTTTTATACAACGACAAAAAAAATAAAAAAACATATTGGCAAGTGGAAAATAAGATGTCATGGACAAGCACTAAATGTTACCATATAGCAAATATTGCTTTACTTCTGACAAATCTATCAAAACTTCACTGGTTTTCTTATCAGGTACTTTATCATTTGAGTTTCAGCAGTTCATTTCACAAAAAATCTTAAGTGTAAAATTCATCGCAAGTGTAGATTTCAGCCAATCAAAATCATTAAAATTTTTACACTTTACTCGTTTTTTGTTAACTCACTGCAGGTACTTTATTTGAGATCTTCAAAAAAACAAACTAATGTTAAAACCCTGTTGAAAAGCAAATAAATATGTCTTTTACTTTCATTTGACAAATTTTGCTGTAAAATTAAATGTAAAATAATTAAATATGCTGACCAGCAGTTTTTCAATCTTTTAACTATGAAAATGGAAACAATTGCACTATATCTAAATATATTAGAAATCATGATTGTATGACATGTTTTAGAAGAAAGTTATTATCCATGCTTGCAAATTTTACAAAATCATAAATGGAATGCATTACACAAGAAAGATCATTTGATAATGTTTAGAATAATTCAATCATTTGCTAATTTACATTACAATATATAAGGAGCAAAATCATTTTATTTTTGATTTTTATTTTCTAGTATGGGTGGATAATCTTGAGCAGAAAGCAACATTTATACTATTAACTAAAGCTTTAAATCTAATTCTAAAAAAAAAAAAAATGAAATAAAGCACTAGTTAAAATAAAATAAGCATGCATCTATTGCAATCATGTTTAATAGAATAGACATGTGTAAAGGCCTTGATCTAATTTTTCAACTTGACAAATGATTATGAACTTATTCTACCTGTAAATGAATAAAAAAAGAAATTCATCTTTGAAGATTAAAAACAGCAAGATTGATCACATCTTCAAAGCAAATGTAAAAGATAACATAATTATAAAATAATTTATGTTAACCATTAGGCCATAATAAAATAATTCCGAGATTTTCATCCAAATTTCTTTAAAATATTGGACCGGTCGGTAAGTTTTATTTTTCATATTTGATCAATTTTGATAAAGTATTCACCCTTTTTAAAGGAAATTGACCAAAAATGGACATAATTTGCTAAAAAAAACATAATAAAATTTTATGAGGCAACTCAAAACATCTGGGCAGGAGGGGATAAGAATTAAGAATATTTTTTTTTAAATTGGCCTTAATAGAAGTGTTTTTGTCGATAGAACTTATAATAACTTACATCAAATGCACACTTTAGGTTCAAAATAGTTCTTACAACTTGTTTTGTAGTTATATTAATATTCAAAAAGTACCAATTTTTGTGTTTTTGTGTGAGACAAGCAGAAACTAAGATTCAGATGAAGTGTTTTTATTTATTGATTTCCCTCTGGCCTCTAGCATCATGTGCAAACCATGAAATTGAAAATCTGATGAAATGTTTTTATGGGGGGGGAAATGGACAAAAATTATATCCCCCAAAAATAAATGAATCCAAAGTAAATAAAAAATTTATATGCAAAATTTTATTATTATGACAGACTTTTTTCTACATTTTAGACATTTATTCTTAAAATGCAGAGTTTAGTTAACACACATTACCATTGCAAAATTAGAGAAAGAAGTTTTACTGCAGAAAATTCAAATAGGTTAGAAAAATTCTATGTCTAATAACTGAATTGAAATTTACTAATCTAACCTATCTAATTTAAATTTTGTATTGTTGCAATGAAAAATACTTGATTTTCAAATGGCATATTCCCTGGAAAATTTGTACACTTTATCATCTATTTCTATGACAATCTAAAAGAATAATCTTCAAAGGACATTTGACAGATTTTGACACATTAGTCTGAAAACTCATACCAAAATTTCAAAATAAAGCCTTTAATAGTACATGTATAAAAGTTCAAAAATTGTTCAATAATCATAATTATCATTCTTTTAGAGCTAACCAAGGCAATCATTTTTGGTCTACGTTATTCCTGATTCTACTAGTTCTTGGTATTAGAAATGAAAATTACCAAAAAATTCTAGACGGTAAAATACTTAATTAAATGATTAACTGTTCACAATTTGGAAATTCATTATAGAAACAAGTCACAAGATAAAAATGATGATAATGATTGCATGAATACATTACATAAAACTGCATGGAATGGGACTGGTTTTAACTAGATCACAGAAAATAATCGAAGCCATTATTGTACTTCCTGTAACATGAGCTCTTCTGTCAGGAACAAAGTCTCATATGCTCATTCAGGCAGTGAACCAAATCACATCCTATTTCTACTGTAGACTTCATATAGCCATGTACTCTTTAAAATTTCTTAATTTCTTCAATTGTCTTTTTAGTTCTTTTATAAAATCAGAAGGCTGTACAACTATAGAAATGTCTTTGCCTACAGCATTCAGTTTAGCCTCAATCTGGAAAAAATAGGAAAAGGAATACTATGAGTGATTCACAAATGGTTATCTCCCCCTTAATATTGAACTCTAAATAGACCATTTGCCAACTAATTTCGGATTTTTATCCCGTGATCGATATAATTTTACCGTTTACAAAACCGTTATGAAAAATCCCGTTGGTTTCCAAATGGATAGAAGTAGGACAAGCCTCGGACGTGTACGTCTTGGATAAATCACGTGAAAAATATAAACAACTTACAGAGATTTAAATGTTTTTGACACCATATTCTAATAATATATACCACATCTTTTCATACTACAATATCAAAATCATTCAAATATGCTTTGATTAGTGTATTCAAAATATCGGAATTGCATTGAGAGCAAGCGATATTCTATTCCTTGTCGGGTGGCTGGTTACCAACGGTAACAGTAAAATCCGGTAAAATATGACTAAGTACCCAAAATAATCAAAGTGAACAACAATTGGCAAATGCACTATTGCAAAAGAAATCTTAAGTCAAAACTCCACTGAATTTTATTCAACAACAATGAAAATTCTCTATGCACATCTCCACATAATGTACTCGTATCATATAAAGTTTCATCAAAATCCATCAAGCGGTTAAGGAGGAGTTGCTCTAATGAGATATGAGGACAGGGTGATTCCTATACATCCTCCAATCTTTGTTTGTTGTGATAAAAAATATAAAAATACTTATCTAAAATAATAATTTTTATTATACCTCAGTAGTGTTTTTCTTTAATAAATGCATATACAATATTTTCACTATATTTTCTGTTTGCTAGCTTTGAACTATTGACCGGTCAATAGTTTCCGAACTATTGCCCTCGCCACAACTATTTGCCTTCTGACGTCATTAAGCCCCGCCTTTAGCCAATCGTTTTCTTTATTTCATTTTGATTGATATATTTTATTAATGTTTCGTCACACTTTATATAATTAATTGCACGAGTTTTCCGTGTTAAACTTTTATTAGTACTTTCAATGCAACTTTTTAGTACGCTACGCTTTAAGTTGAATGATTTTATTATTATCATTATTATATGCATTTTTAAATAGTTAAATATTTTAAACGTTCTTGTCTGTTGTTTCTTTCGGTATAATAAAATACTTACTGACTGGGTATTCGGGGAATAGATAGATTATTTTCCCTCGGAGACAACTATTGCCTTCGGCTACGCCTCATGCAATAGTTGCACCTCGGGGAAAATAATCTACCTATTTCCCTTATACCCAGTCAATAAGTATAAATTATCACATTCTGATAAATTTAGATGACCTTTCTCTGATTCACTATTTATTTATGATTATCTGAAGAAATAATTGGTCACGGAAAATTATCATGAACATAAAACTAGTGGTTATTAAATATTTTTCATCTGCTTTCTTTTAGGTAAAAACTTGTATTTATGATCTTTAAAGGATACAACTACAGTAAACATTCTTATTTTCACCAGGAATTTATTTTCAAAAATTTCAGTCACACATTTCTTGTGAAATCAAATAACCGGGAAATAAAGTAATATGTATGCAATTTAATAGAATGCTGAGCAGAAAACATGAAATTAAGTACCAGTAAACTTGAGTGCAAGCATCAATTCATGAAAGTAAGTACCCACCAACATAAGTATAATTACATCACAATAATGAGTGATCCTAGCTTATTAGACAATCGATGAACAAAAACTTGATAGCAAAATGTCATATGGAAAAACTTGATAGCAAAATGTAATTTGGTCTTTAGAATCAAAAGAGATATACTTTCGTCTTTATGTCCTGGACAGAACTAAACCCTACTCATTTTTGATACATGTAAAGCAAAATATTTTTTACCTACCTCATTTCCTTTAAATGACAGATTGAGAGGTCTGTTATTGATTTCTGTGATCCACCAGTTACACTGACTTTCACCTTCAACACACTTAGCCTGTCTGGTTAAACCATGTTCAGCAGATAGACCCATAGGGTCCACATAAGTTATCTATAAGAAAACAAAAAGATAAACCATGCTCGGCAGATAGACCCAAAGTGTCCACATAAGTTATCTGTAAGTAAACAAAAAGATAAACCATGCTCGGCAGATAGACCCATAGGGTCCACATAAATTATCTATAAGTAAACAAAAAGATAAACCATGCTCGGCAGATAGACCCATAGGGTCCACATAAGGTATCTGTAAGAAAACAAAAAAAATAAATCATGCTCCACAAATAGACCCATAGGGTCCACATAAATTATCAAAAACAAGAGGCTCCCAAGAGCCTGAATCGCTCACCTGGTATTGATGTTGACCCTATACTTTTGTAGAGCTAAATGAACTGAACATTGAAGCAAGCAACAGCTTTTCTCTACCTGCAATAGTTTTCATTCTATAGGCCAAAAACACCATTTTTAACCTATAAGGGGCCATAACCCCTATAAGGAGTCATCTGACAACTTCGACCCTATGGAGAATTTTGTAAAGCTAAATGAGCTGAACATTTAAGCAAGCAACAGCTAATCTCTATCTGCAATAGTTTTCATTCTGTTGGCCAAAAACATGAAAAATCGCTTTTTTCAGGGGCCGTAACCCCTATAAGGAGTCATCTGACAACTTCGACCCTATGGAGAATTTTGTAGAGCTAAATGAGCTGAACATTTAAGCAAGCAACAGCTAATCTCTATCTGCAATAGTTTTCATTCTGTAGGCCAATAACATGAAAAATTGCTATTTTTCAGAGGCCGTAACCCCTATAAGGGGTCATCTGACAACTTCGACCCTATGGAGAATTTTGTAGAGCTAAATGAGCTGAACATTTAAGCAAGCAACAGCTAATCTCTATCTGCAATAGTTTTCATTCTGTAGGCCAAAAACATGAAAAATCACTATTTTTCAGGGGCCATAACCCCTATAAGGGGTCATCTGACAACTTCGACCCTATGGAGAATTTTGTAAAGCTAAATGAGCTGAACATTTAAGCAAGCAACAGCTAATCTCTATCTGCAATAGTTTTCATTCTGTAGGCCAAAAACATGAAAAATCACTATTTTTCAGGGGCCATAACCCCTATAAGGGGTCATCTGACAACTTCGACCCTATGGAGAATTTTGTAAAGCTAAATGAGCTGAACATTTAAGCAAGCAACAGCTAATCTCTATCTGCAATAGTTTTCATTCTGTAGGCCAAAAACATGAAAAAATGCTATTTTTCAGGGGCCGTAACCCCTATAAGGGGTCATCTGACAACTTCGACCCTATGGAGAATTTTGTAAAGCTAAATGAGCTGAACATTTAGGCAAGCAACAGCTATTCTCTATCTGCAATAGTTTTCATTCTGTAGGCCAAAAACATGAAAAATCTTTATTTTTCAGGGGCCGTAACCCCTATAAGGGGTCATCTGAAAACTTCGACCCTATGGAGAATTTTGTAGAGCTAAATGAGCTGAACATTTAAGCAAGCAACAGCTAATCTTTATCTGCAATAGTTTTCATTCTGTAGGACAAAAACATGAAAAAACGCTATTTTTCATGGGCTGTAACCCCTATAAGGGGTCATCTGACAACTTCAACCCTATGGAGACTTTTGTAGAGCTAAATGAGCTAAACATTTAAGCAAGCAACAGCTAATCTCTATCTGCAATAGTTTTCATTCTGTAGGCCAAAAACATGAAAAATGGCTATTTTTCACCTATAAGGGGCTGTAACCCCTATAAGGGGTCATCTGACAACTTCGACCCTATAGAGACTTTTGTTGAGTTAAATGAGCTGAACATTTAAGCAAGCAACAGCTAATCTCTATCTGCAATAGTTTTCATTCCGTAGGCCAAAAACATGAAAAAATGCTATTTATCACCTTTAAGGGGCCGTAACCCCTATAAGGGGTCATCTGACAACTTTGACCAAATGGAGACTTTTGTAGAGCTTTTGATGCTGAATCAGTAGCGTGCCTCAGATTTCCTCTATCTCTTATACTTTTTGATTTATAAGCCAAAAACAGTAGTCTGACCCCCCTAGTCTATTTTTAGTAACGGCGGCCATGTTTTTTAACGGATCAAAAATCAAAACACAAGTTTGGTGCAGGACACCCTAAGGATCACTCATACCAAGTTTCATTAAATTCTGTTTGGTAGTTTCAGAGGAGAAGATTTTTGAAAAATTGTTAACAGACGACGACGACGACGACAGACGACGACGGACGCCAAGTGATGGTAATAGCTCACATGGACCTTCGGTCCAGGTGAGCTAAAAAACAGTTAAAGGGGAATAACTCATAAACGGCTGATCTGACAATTTAGACCCTGAAATAATTTTTGTAGATCTCAATGAGCTAAACAATTCTGCAATGCTAACTTTTCCTCTAGCTCTAACCGTTTTCTAGATATAGTCCAAAAACTGCAAAAATGGTCAATTTTGGTGATTAAAGGGCAATAACTCCTATAAGGAGTCGTTTCACAACTTCGACTCAATGGAGAGATTTGTAGAGCTGTTGATGCTGAACTAGAAAGGTTGCTTCGGATTTTCTCTATCTCTTATACTTTTCGAGTTGTAAGCCAAAAACAATGGTCTGACCCCCGTGTTCTATTTTTAGCAACGGTGGCCATGTTGGTTGGGCGACATGTATATAATTCACAAACTTGGTAGAGGACATCCTAAAGATCAAGTATACTAAGTATCAATGCAATCCCTTCAGTGGTTTCAGAGAAGATTTTTGAAAATCAGTGTAAATTAATGGAAACTAGAGGCTCCCAGGAGCCTGAATCGCTCACCTGATCTCTTATGCCAAAGTTTGAATAAATTTCACAAACTTCCAAGTATACAAAGTTGCAAAACATTCCTTTCAGTGGTTTCAGAGAAGATTTTTGGAAATCAGTTTAAATTAATAGAAAAAACAGTTAAAGGGCAATAACTACTGTAAGGACCTTTTGATGCTGAACAAAAAAAATTGCTTCTGATTTTCTTTATCTCTTATACTTTTTGAGTTATAAGCAAAAAACAATGGTCTGACCCCCCTGTTCTATTTTTAGCAACAGGGGCCATGTTAGTTGGTCGACATGTACATTATTCACAAACTTGGTAGAGGACATCCTAAAGATCATGTATACCAAGTATCAATGCAATCCCTTCAGTGGTTTAAGAGAAGAAGATTTTTGAATATCAGTGTAAATTAATGGAAAAAACAGTTTAAGGGGAATAACTCTTAAACAGCTGATCTGACAATTTAGACCCTGAGAACATTTTTGTAGATCTCAATGAGCTTAACAATTCTGCAATGCTAACTTTTCCTCTAGCTCTAACTGTTTTCAAGATATTGTCCAAAAACTGCAAAAATGGTCAAATTTGATGATTAAAGGGCAATAACTCCTACAAGGAGTTGTTTGACAACTTCGACTCAATGGAGACATTCGTAGAGCTTTTGATGCTGAACAAGGAGGGTTGGTCGGATTTTCTCTATCTTTTATACTTTTTGAGTTATAAGCCAAAAACAATGGTCTGACCCCCCTATTCTATTTTTAGCAACGGCGGCCATGTTAGTTGGTCGACATGTACATTATTCACAAACTTGGTAGAGGACATCCTAAAGATCATGTATACAAAGTATCAATGCAATCCCATCAGTAGTTTTAGAGAAGAAGATTTTTGAAAATCAGTGTAAATTAATGGAAAAACAGTTAAACGGGAATAACTCTTAAACAGCTGATCTGACAATTTAGACCCTGAAATCATTTTTGTAGATCTCAATGAGCTTAACAATTCTGCAATGCTAACTTTTCCTCTAGCTCTAACGGTTTTCAAGATATTGTCCAAAAACTGCAAAAATGATCAAATTTGATGATTAAAGGGAAATAACTCCTAAAAGGAGTCGTTTCACAACTTCGACTCAATGGAGAGATTCGTAGAGCTTTTGATGCTGAACAAGGAGGGTTGCTTCGGATTTTCTCTATCTCTTATACTTTTTAAGTTATAAGCCAAAAACAATGGTCTGACCCCCCTGTTCTATTTTTAGCAACAGTGGCCATGTTGATTGGTCGACATGTATACAATTCACAAACTTGGTAGAGGACATCCTAAAGATCATGTATACCAAGTATCATTGCAATCCCTTCAGTAGTTTTAGAGAAGAAGATTTTTGAAAATCAGTGTAAATTAATGGAAAAAACAGTTAAAGGGGAATAACTCTTAAACGGCTGATCTGACAATTTAGACCCTGAAATCATTTTTGTAGATCTCAATGAGCTCAACAATTCTGCAATGCTAACTTTTCCTCTAGCTCTAACGGTTTTCAAGATATTGTCCAAAAACTGAAAAAATGGTCAAATTTGATGATTAAAGGGCACTAACTCCTATAAGGAGTCGTTTCACAACTTTGACTCAATGGAGAGATTCGTAGAGCTTTTGATGCTGAACGAGGACGGTTGTTTCAGATTTTCTCTATCTCTTATACTTTTTGAGTTATAAGCCAAAAACAATGGTCTGACCCCCCTGTTCTATTTTTAGCAACGGCGGCCATCTTGGTTGGTCGACATGTATATAATTCACAAACTTGGTAGAGGACATCCTAAAGATCATGTATACCAAGTATCAATGCAATCCCTTCAGTGGTTTCAGAGAAGAAGATCTTTGAAGAAAAGTTAACGGACGGACGACGGACGACGGACGACAGACGACGGACGACGGACGACAGACGACGGACGGACGACGGACGCTTAACGATGACAATAGCTCACATGACCCTTTGGGTCAGGTGAGCTAAAAACAGTTAAAGGGGAATAACTCTTAAACGGCTGATCTGACAATTTAGACCCTGAATCATTTTTGTAGAACTCAATGAGCTTAACAATTCTGCAATGCTAACTTTTCCTCAGATAGCTCTAACGGTTTTCAATATATAGTCCAAAAACTGCAAAAATGGTCAATTTTGATGATTAAAGGGCAATAACTCCTATAAGGAGCCGTTTCACAACTTCGACTCAATGGAGAGATTTGTAGAGCTGTTGATGCTGAACAAGGAAAGTTGCTTCGGATTTTCTCTATCTCTTGTACTTTTCGAGTTGTAAGCCAAAAACAATGGTCTGACCCCCGTGTTCTATTTTTAGCAACGGTGGCCATGTTGGATGGTCAACATGTATATAATTCACAAACTTGGTAGAGGACATCCTAAAGATCAAGTATACCAAGTATCAATGCAATCCCTTCAGTGGTTTCAGAGAAGAAGATTTTTGAAAATCAGTTAAAATTAATGGAAAAAACAGTTAAAGGGGAATAACTCTTAAACGGCTGATCTGACAATTTAGACCCTGAAATCATTTTTGTAGATCTCAATGAGCTTAACAATTCTGCAATGCTAACTTTTCCACTAGCTCTAACGGTTTTCAAGATAGAGTCCAAAAACTGCAAAAATGGTCAATTTTGATGATTAAAGGGCAATAACTCCTATAAAGAATCGTTTCACAACTTCGACTCAATGGAGAGATTTGTAGAGCTTTTGATGCCGAACAAGGAAAGTTGCTTCAGATTTTCTCTATCTCTTATACTTTTTGAGTTATAAGCCAAAAACAATAGTCTGACCCCCCTGTTCTATTTTTAGCAACGGCGGCCATGTTGGTTGGGTGACATGTATATAATTCACAAACTTGGTAGAGGACATCCTAAAGATCATGTATACCAAGTATCAATGCAATCCCTTCAGTGGTTTCAGAGAAGAAGATCTTTGAAGAAAAGTTAACGGACGGACGACGGACGGACAGACGGACGGACGACGGACGCTTAACGATGACAATAGCTCACATGACCCTTCGGGTCAGGTGAGCTAAAAAACCAAAAAAAAACATGTTAAGCAGATAGACCCATAGGGTCCACATAATTTATCTGTAAGAAAACAAAAAAATAAATCATGCTCCACAAATAGACCCAAAGGGTCCACATAAATTATCTAAAAAAAAAACACACAAAAAAACATGTTCAGCAGATAGACCTATAGGGTCCACATAAGTTATCTGTATGAAAACAAAAAGATTAACCATGCTCAGCAAATAGACCCATAGGGTCCACAAAAGTTATCTGTAAGAGAACAAAGACATAAACCATGCTCGGCAGATAGACCCATAGGGTCCACATAAATTATCTAAAAAACAAAAAACCAAACAAGAATAGACTCATAGTGTCCACATGTCCACATATAAGTTATCTGTAAGAGAACAAAAAGATAAATCATTCTAAAGCAATAAAAGCAGATCTGTTTTTGATGCACCTGGTGCAGAACTGTCAAGTTTTCAAAATAAAAATGCGTGAGATCTGGTAAAAAACAACAAAGATCAAAGGCGGCAAACTAAAGATCAAAGGAAAATGCTGCCGATTTGGTCCAAAAATGTGCGAGTCTCACGGCAATTGCGTGAGACTTGACAGGCCTGCTGATGGTCATATAGGGCGGTCAGTTTTAATGGTGGAGGAAACTGGAGTACCTGGAGGAAACCACTGACTATGGGCAGGTAACAGACAAACCTAATCACATTCAGGTGAGGTGGGGTTTTCATTTTTTTGTGTAAATTAAAAACAGGACTCAAACACCACCTGAGAAGTGAACAGCTAGTGATCATTAGTGTGGTATTTAAACCAGGGCCTTAGACCACTCAGCCACCCCAGCCCCCCCCCCCCCCTCAGCAGAGAGAATTGTAGGGTCTACATCAGAAAATAAACCATGATCAGCAGATAGAGGCTGGATTGAAATGGTGATTCCTTTATGCACTCCCTAAAAAAATGATGTGGTATAATAAGATTAAGGCAAAGACTTTTAAGTTTTAGGGCTCAAAAATATGACAGATATCGTAGATTATAAGATGGATAGAAATGGTGCTTCTTATATACCTTGCCCCCCCAAAAAAACATTGCTAGGATGTAAAAGATTTATGCAAATAACTTTTATTACCTCTGCAGTTCCTGCTAGCCTTTGAATTCCTAACCTCTCTCCATTCTGCCTTCTTCGTATGGCCATCACTTGGGCATAGGGAAGACGTTTTATCACCAGATCCACTTGTTCAGTGACACAGGACTTGACTAGTTTCTTTGCCATGTGAGCACTGGTAACTCTTATGTCGTTGATTTTTGTGACCTCATCTCCAATGTGTATGCTCTCTGAGAGTCTTGGGTAATGTTTAAAATCCCATCCAACAATCCTGTAGAAGTAATATTTAAACAAATGGAATCTAGAGGTTATCACATTTGGTAAAATTCATAATTTAACACGAACTTTATATGTAATGTGAGTCTATCAGGAATTTTTTGCAAGATATATGTATTGAGCATTAATATACTAGTATATTATAATGCATATACTGGGTACATGGGGTATGATAAACATTCCCACAAATACAAAATTATAGCTTTTGCAAGTTCCTCTTATTCAAAATATCATAATTAAAAATATTGTTCAACAAAACATAATTGTAACTATCTCTGCCGTGTGATATTTTCATGGTTTTCTAAAGCTGATGTGTCAATCAGAGATTAATTTAATTTAAGTCTAATCATTTTTATTTTGTACTTAAACAAGAAAATGTAGGTCCAAAATATGATGCCCACCTCACAACATGGGAAAGTCACTTCAACCAATAGGATTAAGGAGGAATGGACCTGAACACTCTTTGCTATACTTTTTGTTGGTTGGTCAGAAAAGTAAACCATTTGCAATAGAAATATTTCTGTGATTAAGAATTAAGTCAAAATAACCCCAAAACTAAAAATATCAATATTTACCGCAGATACATTTAACTATATTAGGTCTTAACTTTGGACTTATGATGTCATCAATGTCTGGTGATAAATCTTTATGGAACATGCACTATTGACTTACCAAACTCCATTAAAGCCATCCACTAAGGCTACTTTCTGGCAAGCTGCTGGTGATATTTTAATAATAATACCATGTGATCTCTGTTCCTCTTGTAGAATGTCTATCTCAGATTGCTTTAGGGGTTGTACAGTCACAGTGCCAGGTGCCGAAGTAATCCTCTGGCGTTCTCGTAACGATGTTTGCCTGACAATTACTATAAGAAATGTTGGGTTAAATACAATGAATTGCATGCTATCACTTCTTACTTTGTATTCATTTATCATAAACAAGAAAATGTGTCAAACAGACACGGTGCCCCACCTCTATATTTATCAAACAGCTAAGTTATCTATCAATTACAAAGCTCACCTTGATACTCATTATTGTCACTAAGCAGGAATTGACTTGAACTTTAAGTGCTCTTTCATACATAAGAGGCCAGCATCTGAATAATATGCTTTGCTAATCATCCCTAGATGCACCTACCATATTGCTTTGGTTGAAGTGATACTTGCCTATAAGCAGGAATAAACCTTAATCATTCTTCTATAAGCGGTCATCCATGTAGAAAATATAGGCCACAACCAGCATTTGAAGCATGCATTGTGCTAAGCATCACTAGGTGCACCTACCATACCAATATGGTTCATTTGGCACTTGTCAGTAATCAGGAATGGACTTTAACCATTCTTCTGTAAAAAGTCATTCATGCGGAAAATGTAAGTCACAGCCAGCATCCTAAGCATGCATTGTGCTAGGCATTACTAGGTGAACCTACCATACCAATATAGTTGATGCGTGCACATGTCAGTAAGCAGGAATGGATTTTAACCATTATTCTGTAAGAGGTCATCCATGTGGAAAATATAGGTCACATCCAGCATCCGAAGCATGCATTGTGCTTAGCATCAATAGGTGCACCTACCAATATGATTCATGTGGCACTTGTCAGTAACTGGATATTTGGAAATATGAGGATATGGGACGCATGGACAAACGGACAGACGAACAGAACAGATGGACAAATGTATCCGACTACTAAATGTCCCTATATTTTTGTAGGGGAGGCATAAAAATTACCCAATCAACCAAATAATTTGGTTTAAATCTATAATAGTTGATAAATATTTAAATTGCATACAGTTTTGAGACAAATTTACTCAATTCTCTACAAACAAAACAAGATATAAATAAATGTGACCACTTACAGGACTGAAACCGAGTTACAGCCAGGAATTGTGGACGTCGGAGGTCCGGGAAACTGACAATTTTTTTCCGGGATTTACCTCGGAAAAATTGCGGAAGATCCGAGAAAAACTCCAATTTTTTACCGGAAAACTCCAAGGTCCACCGGAAAATAACACCAAGGTCCGGAAATTTTGGCTGTAACTCTGTTTCAGTCCTGTATAGTCCATTTTATTTACAGATAAAAAAGTGTATTCAATAATGAAGAGGAGTTTTAATTATTTATCTTCTGTGTTTATAGTATGGTACCAGGGATTGGGAAGCATTTTTTACAAAGGGGCCATTTACCACTTTTTTCATTGTAATTCAAAATTTGAAGGGGCAATTCTTTAACAATCTATATAAAATTTTAAATTTGGAAGGGGCCATTTTTATCGTCAAGGGGCATATGGCCCATGGCCCCCTACCTTCCCAACCCCTGTGGTACATGTTAATGTTGTTCATGAACTAAATTTAACATGACTATTCATGTACATACATGTATGTTAGCAAAGTTCTGTATATGGATGTCAATAAAAGTATTTAGTCGTGATATAAATAAAATAAGATTACATGTAGCTATTCGACTGAAAATAAAATTGTGTTTGTTTTATAAGGAAATTAAAAGTACTTCAATAAACTTAAGTCTTAAGTACTTAGTCATGTTTTCTTTTGTGTACTGTTTCCGTTTTGCAAGGACAACAGTGCACTTATTATATTATGAGATAAAAAAAATTACATTTTCCTCAATCTAAATTATTATGCAATATACAAGATTTCTTTGAATTATGAAAGTACTTTGATTGAAAGTTAAATACATGTATGCTAGATCTGTTGGTTTGTGGTTAAATTTAACATTTGTGGTTAACATCTTTGTACAGTTTACATGTATTGACTTTTGTGGTATGATCAATGGTATAATAAAAGGAAAAATTATAAGATAATTTTTTTGAAAAAATATATATTTATTTGTTTTTTATGCATGAAAATATGGTTGTATTTTTAAAAATATATAAGCGTTAAAAAGTCTAACTTTTCATAACCTTACCTCTATTTGCAGGGTCCTGATTAATGTTGCACGGGACATATACACTCTGACTCCTTGCACCTAAGATGTTTGATTTCCTCCGAGGAGGTATTGGTGGCTCACCATGCCGCCCTGTTGCATCTTCATACTCATGTGACCCCTCCTCTTCCTCATCGGGCAGTGAATCTTGTCTAGAGGGAACAATGAATTGGAATCCATCATGACTTGGGGACGAACTACCCACACTTGCTCTCATATCAATGTCATTACTTATAAAGGTGGGTTGTGGTTCGTGTTGACTGACAGGGCGAGGTCTTTTTGGCACTTCATATGTTGTATCTGAGGTCATATCACTAACAGGAAATTCCATGTTAGTAATAGGCAGTCCTTTGACAGCAGTATTCACTGAGATTTTTGAGCTTGCACTTAACGGGTCTTGCAATAAAACATCAGAACTTTTTACTTCTGTTTTAGTTGTCAGGGATTCTGTTCCTGGCATTTGTTGTGTTCCAAACCATTTTTTGTTTAAGACTGGGGAATAAAGAGATTCTTTCCTTTTTGGTTTTTCAGAAGTGATTTCTGCAGGCTGTGCTACAACGATGGAATGTGGTCGAGTTTTTTCACTTCTTTGTAAACGAGGTCGAACAGGTGAATTGTTTTCACTGGATTTCACTTTAGATCTATGCATTACATGATCTTGATCACGTAACTTTGGTGAATGAGAATTTGGTCTAGAATGGCGAGGTTTTGGTGAGGGTGTAGACTGTCGTTGACATGTTACATCTATTATAGATTTATACACAGGAGGAAAGTTTAAACTTGGATCATTTGTAGGAGTAACTGGGGATGAAGATGTATCTACAAGATCATCTTTTACACCATTTTTCATTAGCAGCTTTTTAGGATCAATTAACCTTCTGGGTGTTTCAGGAGATGAAGAGGGTGAACTGCTAATGGCTGATTTCATATCTAAAGGAGGTGGCAGATCGTACCTAGAACTTTTACCACTAATTTTTGCCTCTGACCTCATAGATTCAAAATTTGAATAATCATTTATTGCATTAGAGCTCACTTTAGCCTTCACTGGTTCAGTACATTTTCCAAAATCATAAATATTTTCCTTAATAGGTTTTGTTGTAACTGGTAGAGGAATAGGATCGGTTTCTTGCGTAGATTTTGTAGAAAGTTCAGAATTTATAGGTATAATATTCACATATTGTTTTTTGGACATGTTCTTTGAGGATCTTCGGGGAGGTTTCGATGGACTACTTTTAACATCATGTAAAGGCAAAGATTCATGAGCATCTACACTTGTTGCTATGGAAACACCATTTGTATTGTCATAAATTGGATCTCTGTTGTTTGATTTTGTATCAGCAACATCAGAAGCATCTTTTGATAGCTCTCTTTTACCTTTATCAAAATTTGCATACAGATTTTCTTGAGTAATATTATTATTCACAACATCCAATTCTGAAGTTGAAGTATCTGTTGTTGATGTTGGAATTATGGTGTTGAAATCTGAGTACAAATTTTCTTCTTGTTCAGCTCCACTTTTCCTCTTTTCAGAACATATCGTATCTAGTCCTTTAACATTGTCATTGTTTGTCTCACTAAGTGATGTTGTTGTCTCCTTAGAAACAGGGAATGCAGCTTCATAAACATCATCACTGTCAACTTCAACATCAACATCAGTTTGTGGAACTAAAGTATTTCTGTCCTCTGTTTTTTCTGTCAGATCATCTTTGTTCCGTATTTCAAATGCAGCTTCATAAACGTCTTCGGTTTGGTCTGTCCCATTTATCAAAGAATCGTCTCTAGTGTCTGAATTGCTCTGATTTTTAGACTTGTCTACTTGACTGTATAAGTATTCCTCTGGTTCTCTTTTTTCTGATTTCATTCTATGCAGTCTAATTGGTAAAGGTGGATTTTCTGATCCATTTTCTGCCGGAACACCAAACGATCTATTTGGCAGTGTTGCACTCATTCTAGCCTTTAAGTCACATCCGTCTATCATATTTCCTGTTGCATTTAGTTTCAATGTATTACTTAACTTTACAGCTTCCAGTTTCTTTTGTTTGAAGAAGTCTTCATTGACAAAATCATCTTCTGATGTGTCTGGCTCACTGTGTTCAGATTCTGGCTTTTCAGGTAGTAAAACATCTGTAAGATAAAAAATAAAATGGAAAAATGTGTCCATTAGACACTAAGATCCCACACATCCATAACAATTGCATAGGACACATTGTTCCTAATAACCATCCTATAATATTTCAAGTCATTCTCATTTATGGTTTCTTATAAAAGCTTGATGAAAATCTCATTATGGGTTACCCAACAGACAGATGGACATGGGTAAAACTTTAAGACTCCCTGACCATATTGACAAGATGTCACAGCGGCATAATTAGTTGGAACTACATGTATATTTTTTTGGCTGAAATATATTGTACTTGTAATGATTTATAGTACTTGTAATGATTTATAAATTAGTGTACAATACTTCGTGTGTAGTATTCTATGAATACAGTTTGGTCTTTTGAATTCTATCCCATTTGCTGATATATTCAAGTGGCTGATATCCGATCGTGCAGACTTATAATGTTTCAAAGAATCAGTTAAAATTCAAAGTTAACCATAAAGATAAAGGTGATACAGAATATTGGACAGACATCAAAATCTGTATGTTCTGCAAACTTGAGCTGGAGGTCCATAAAACCCACTAATCTTTCAAAGACAAGCTTTGAAGAGTACAATGTAGTTATAAATAGACTGGTCTACATTGATACATCTATATTATTACACAGAGTTATCCATATAAGGTCTCATATAATTCTGAGAATCCCATTTGAGGTTCAGGCATTAGCCAAGACCATAATATCAGTTGAGGAATTAGATAGGACCTAATTCTGAAAACTCTGAGTCAAAATGTCTTTCTCACATCATTTCCTCACAAGACCTTAAAATGCTCTTAATTTATTTAATTTTTAAGAGGTAAATAGAATTTTAAAACAATTATAATGTTTAAGTTTTGTTTTTTTCATTCTGAATAACCCTTTTTTAGATTTTGCAATATATCTGAACATAACATGAACATCATATCATGTTTGTTTAATGTGCGGTGCTATTGATGTCAGACATGCATGTAAGGCCCTGATTGGATAGTGATTCAAGTTGGTTGCTGGTCAACTTTGGTTTGGGGACTTCTGGCTTTTTCATCCAGCAGATTTATGCATATAAATGCTAAATGTGTGATAAATTCCGTAACAGCTTAAATGTACATGTAATGTAAATAATTATTCCTTTACAAAGCATGTGACAGAGATCTTAATGTTAGTTTTATTTCAATTACTACCATAAAAGAGCAGAACACACATAATTATTCACCTAGGCCTGGTTGACTGGATGCTTCTGTTGAAACCATGGATGTTCGGTTAATTCCATTTTGTCTTGGAACAAGGGGAGCTGGTTCAGTTGTTGTGACAGAGGAAGATCGGTCAAGTCCATTTTGTCTAGGAATGGGTGGGGCAGGTTCTGCTGGAGGAGGTACATCAAATTCAGGATCAAAAGTTTTTTTAGGTTTATATTTTACTGGATAATCACTGTATATATGTTCTGATGGAACATTTTTCTATAAAAAACAAAAGTATTCTTTTAGTGTTACAACAAAACTGTGTACATGATACAATGTAATGTGTGTAATTAAGCTATTTATTGCATTTTAAGAACTGTTTTACTGTTAAATTGAATTTTTCCTAATGTCTATAATACCTGTAGAGTATTTGACCTAACACATACATGTGCATAATAAATGGAAGCCCCATCATTGCACTTCATAATAGAAAATACTCTTAATAATATTCATTTATATATATCCATCACTAGCTTTCAACCTCTTTGAAATTGTGTGTATTTTCAAAACAATTCAAATAGATGCAATAAGGTGCTGTAAGACATACTTTTATTCTAGTCAGTATATCATACATGTACCATTACAACAACTGCAGCTTATTTTGGTGTGTGCTATATTTCATAACTTTCTTTCAAAAGAGGGGTATTTCATACGTCATGTTATAAATCAAAATTCATTATTTTTTTTTCTGTTTAAGTTTCATGTTGAATAAAATGATTCAAAATTCAACATGCTTTCATTTCAAAGGATCTTGCAACATTACCTGCTTTATGGTATCATCCTTCCCCTGACTTATATTCTATATTGTCACTATACTTACAAGTATACCAAAGTGTTGTAATGTATGTTCTAAAGTTCTGCACCAGCTCAACATAACTTCTCTGAAAAAAAAAGAATAAAACCTTGTTTAAATCTGCTGTATAAAGTATATGGAAGATTTTAAAAATTAACAATTTTAATTGTTTTCATATGCGCTACTGCCACTAAAAACAATTTGCATCTTAACCATTTGAGTTTGTTATTTGCCCTTAATTATTAATGTCATGCATGGAAGATGTATGTCAACAAGTTAAATAGCTCAAAAGTTAGACAGGAAGTATGTGAAATACAGGCCTACAAGTACATTCAAAATATTAAAAGATAGTGACATATTATATTCCAGGAAAGCGGTGATGATTTTTTGTGTGTGTGTAACTCTGCAGGATTTAAATGTATAATAACATATAGGGGCAAAGTGAACCTAGACCTTGCATTTGTAACACATTGTATATGTATACCTTGACTCTGCTGTCAGCTCCAATATCCTGTCTTGAAGGAACAAACAGAATGTCCAGTTCCTGTTGTTCCTTCCCAATGTATATGTGACCTTTGTACAGGTGAAAAGGTCAAAATGGTTGATTGGTTGAGCTGTGAAAACATGCTGCTCTTTTTCATAGTAGTCCAAGTATGGTCTACGATTACGCAACCCAAACACAAACCACCTGGTTGGTTCAAACAACTATGGAAAACAGAAAATAAAACAATACATGTAGATTAAAAATTTCTAATCCAGTGTTTCCCCAGAAATTTATCAAAGCATCATTGCATTTCTTAGATTATTAAAATAGCATGCATCTTATCTTTAAAATCATAGCATCACATTTATTATATAATGTATTACAGATGACGTAAGCTAGCATCACATAATTGCCAGGATCCTATTAAAAACGGCCTGGTGTCCGTGAGAACACTGTTATCTACATGAAAGATATCATGTTATTCTTTTGAAATTACAGTACATTACAACCTTACATTTGAACCTTATATACCTAAATTGTAACAGAATGTACAAATAATTTTGGAGGTAATGTTAAGTCTTTTTGTTTATCTGTAGTAAGTTTTCTTCTGTAGATAATTATTATCATCTCCCTAAAATGTCCAAAATGTACATTATGGTTTTGAACATACATTTTATCTATATATAATCTACATTGTACATTCACAATTTTCTAGCATGTCATGGAGAAGAGGTTTTAAATCAAAATCATGTCACAACATACATGTACCTTTTTTATCAAACACACAATGTAGCTATTGTAACTATTGTGTCTACTCATGAACAAAGTAGAATATGTGATGTTCTAAAATTAACTTGAAAAAATAGGCCATGATAATCTATATTGTAATACACAGTATATAGATGTAGATACATTTGTTACAAATCCACAATTGATACACAAAAAAAAATAGTGGACTTATATCATATATAAATATATATGAATGTCTAGTATATAATCAAACAATGTTACTGTAATTTCAACCCTGAAAATCATCTGACAAACAGATTTTGATTTTTGAGTGCCCTCAGCGAGGATCGAACTCACAACATTTGGGACATCTACGGCGTATGCGCCTAGCTAACAGAACAGAGGTTGTAACCACTACACCATCCTAGGCTCCTCAAAAAGAAGAGCTTTCGTTTGGGTAGTGTTACTTTTCCCTGCGAAGTACAATTACAACTTATTCTGCTAACACAATGTATGAAGCGTCACATATAGCTCTGTAATTAAAAACCTTGTGACGCTTCATACATTGTGTTAGCAGAATAAGTTGTAATTGTACTTCGCAGGGAAAAGTAACACTACCCAAACGAAAGCTCTTCTTTTTGAGGAGCCTAGGATGGTGTAGTGGTTACAACCTCTGTTCTGTTAGCTAGGCGCATACGCCGTAGATGTCCCAAATGTTGTGAGTTCGATCCTCGCTGAGGGCACTCAAAAATCAAAATCTGTTTGTCAGATGATTTTCAGGGTTGAAATTACAGTAACATTGTTTGATTATATACTAGACATTCATATATATTATAAAATTCGAATAATCTTGCATTCTGCAGTTTCTGTGGAATCCAATGGAGCGAGAACGTAAACACGTTAGAGATAGCTATAAATAGACCATGCATATATAAATATATACATGTAGTTTGAATTTTTTTGGACGTTTTATTTTATTTTATTTACCCAAAAAGCTGTGAAAATATCTTTTAAATCTGTTCAGGTTTTTAGGTGATAACGGCAGTGAAACAGACAATCAGGCAGGCAACAAAACAGAATGGAAAGTAATGTATGGCACTATGGCTGTATTTATAACATAATACTTTTCCACCTTGTGGCTATATCTAGGTATAAATATATTGATGACAACTCAGTTTTCTCATATCATCTGTTTCATTTGAATACTTTTGGTGTTTTACCCCAATGTGAGATCTTTGTACATTGATAAGGGACACGAGTCCCTATAGCAGCTATCATTCCCTAGATTATTGTAAGGAGTAATGTTAAACTCCTACGCTTATGGGCTTCAAAATTTCATTTCACATTTTTAAAATATGTTGTTTTAATTTCTTAAAATTACCAACTTTTCTTTATGTTCACCTGTTTTGAACCCCTTTTCACAATCTAAAAAATTGTTATTAAAATGTTAAAATCATTTTGATTCCAATACAAGTAACACTTACACGACCATAACAAATTTGGCAGAGGACAAACACAACATTAAACTAGGATGAACTGAAGCAACCGGCAATTGATGTGTCCAAAGTTTTTAATCCTCTCTAGACATTCTTTAGAAAGTGTTGTAGAATCGTGGAGAAACTAGACTCCAGGGTTGTAAACAAAAGCACTCAGACACTAGATGGACACAATGTTAATCAGCTCCTGGAGCTTACCAAAACTACAATCACCTACAGACTACACTACAGAACAGAAGTAGGATTTGAAGAGACGAATACCAGACACTGACCTTACAAGGCAGGACAGATACATGTACATATAAACTGTAAGAAGGTAAAACTAATATTGCAGGCACAGTCTTCATCATTGTCACCTGTGGCCAGAAATTTTGTCAAAAGGAGGGCATGTCATGTTTAAATGATTCCCAATAATCCATAAGAATTCATAAGGGTCCCTTATGTAAATCTGTCACTGAAAAATATGATTGACTTATTTCCCTCAAGTCTAATAAAAAACAGGAAAAGGTTATTTTTTAGGCTATGCAAGACCAAAGAAAAAATCTAAGATTAGATACTTTTCAATTTCCCTTTACGTCAATTACATGTTGACCATGCATACATGTGCCACTATACTGAACACTTGAAAACAGGAAATAACTCTTTACCATGAGGAAATAACTCATTATTTGTTTGATGTGTAAAAAGGCACTAAAATTAAAAGAGACGTTTTGTCAATCATTGTTTGTTAAATTGTTCAACTTCCAGTAAAACCCAGGTTGATGTTGCAGTGGCTTTAAACCAACAATGTCATATGTTTTGTGCACAAAAAATATCAAAATATTAGAAGTTCTATGGCTCCAATAGCTCCATGAAACACAAAAACACATATTACAATCGCAATAATTGGCTGCCAATGGTTTGTTGTAGATTATAACATGGGTAACCATTTTTTCATTTATTTTACCCATCACTTTACTGCACTACACTCAGTAGGAAAGTCTGTCAAAGTCAAAATTAGCCGGATTTTGTTAAACATGAAATAGGTGAGTGACAGACCAACATTATGGGACCCCCAACCTGATGCTTTATACCAAATATCAAGTGGCTGCTATAAGAAGTTGCTGAGAAAACAGTCACGGAAATTTCTTCCCCACAGGCCCACCTACATTGTACCATTTTAAAACCCAGATTTTAACAGAACAATGACAACACATGTTATAACCTCAAACAAACCCTGGGGCCTGGGCAGCCATGATTTTTTTCTAATTACATCTATACGCTACCTGTAGAAAACTGTTGGCTGGATTACTGCCTGGAACAGTTGGTCTTGACTTTTTCAAGTAACCTTGTTTGATAACGTTATCCATACCATTCTAATAAACATATATACTGGTATTATGTTCTATGGGCTGTCCAATCTAAAATATGTATGTATTCATATGTGTAGTACATGTATAATATTGAAATGGGTATTAATGTTACAATAAAAAGCTACACCGAGCGCAGCATGATACGACCGCAACAATTTGAACCCAGTACATTGGAGGCCCAATATGGATAGTCTATTGCTTTGGTCACATGCAGCCCATGGTGGACTTACAAAGCTTTTTGACACATGCATCCTGAGGTGGACTTTAAAATGCATATTTTACACATATATAATTTCATTAACATCTAATAGAAACAAGAGGCTCCCAGGAGCCTGAATCGCTCACCTGGTCTTGATGTTGACCCTATACTTTTGTAGAGCTAAATGAGCTGAACATTTAAGCAAGCAACAGCTTTTCTCTACCTGCAATAGTTTTCATTCTATAGGCCAAAAACACCATTTTTCACATATAAGGGGCCATAACCCCTATAAGGAGTTACTGACAACTTCAACCCTATGGAGACTTTTGTAGAGTTAAATGAGCTGAACATTTAAGCAAGCAACAGCTAATCTCTATCTGCAATAGTTTTCATTCTGTAGGCCAAAAACATGAAAAATCACTTTTTTCAAAGGCCGTAACCCCTGTAAGGGGTCACCTGACAACTTCTACCCTATGGAGAATTTTGTAGAGCTAAATGAGCTGAACATTTAAGCAAGCAACAGCTAATCTCTATCTGCAATAGTTTTCATTCTGTAGGCTAAAAACATGAAAAATCGCTATTTTTCAGGGGCCGTAACCCCTATAAGGGGTCATCTGACAACTTCAACCCTATGGACAATTTTGTAGAGCTAAATGAGCTGAACATTTAAGCAAGCAACAGCTAATCTCTATCTGCAATAGTTTTCATTTTATAAGACAAAAACATGATAAATCGCTATTTTTCAGGGGCCGTAATCCCTATAAGGGGTCATCTGACAACTTCGACCCTATGGAGAATTTTGTAAAGCTAAATGAGCTGAACATTTAAGCAAGCAACAGCTAATCTCTTTCTGCAATAGTTTTCATTCTGTAGGCCAAAAACATGAAAAATCGCTATTTTTCAGGGGCCGTAACCCCTATAAGGCATCATCTGACAACTTCGACCCTATGGATAATTTTGTAGAGCTAAATGAGCTGAACATCTAAGCAAGCAACAGCTAATCTCTATCTGCAATAGTTTTCATTCTGTAGGCTAAAAACATGAAAAATCGCTATTTTTCAGGGGCCGTAACCCCTATAAGGGGTCATCTGACAACTTCAACCCTATGGACAATTTTGTAGAGCTAAATGAGCTGAACATTTAAGCAAGCAACAGCTAATCTCTATCTGCAATAGTTTTCATTTTATAAGACAAAAACATGAAAAATCGCTATTTTTCAGGGGCCGTAATCCCTATAAGGGGTCATCTGACAACTTCGACCCTATGGAGAATTTTGTAAAGCTAAATGAGCTGAACATTTAAGCAAGCAACAGCTAATCTCTTTCTGCAATAGTTTTCATTCTGTAGGCCAAAAACATGAAAAATCGCTATTTTTCAGGGGCCGTAACCCCTATAAGGCATCATCTGACAACTTCGACCCTATGGAAAATTTTGTAGAGCTAAATGAGCTGAACATCTAAGCAAGCAACAGCTAATCTCTTTCTGCAATAGTTTTCATTCTGTAGGCCAAAAACATGAAAAATCGCTATTTTTCAGGGGCTGTAACCCCTATAAGGCATCATCTGACAACTTCGACCCTATGGAAAATTTTGTAGAGCTAAATGAGCTGAACATCTAAGCAAGCAACAGCTAATCTCTATCTGCAATGGTTTTCATTCTGTAGGCTAAAAACATGAAAAATCGCTATTTTCAGGGGCCGTAACCCCTATAAGGGGTCATCTGACAACTTCAACCCTATGGACAATTTTGTAGAGCTAAATGAGCTGAACATTTAAGCAAGCAACAGCTAATCTCTATCTGCAATAGTTTTCATTTTATAAGACAAAAACATGATAAATCGCTATTTTTCAGGGGCCGTAATCCCTATAAGGGGTCATCTGACAACTTCGACCCTATGGAGAATTTTGTAAAGCTAAATGAGCTGAACATTTAAGCAAGCAACAGCTAATCTCTTTCTGCAATAGTTTTCATTCTGTAGGCCAAAAACATGAAAAATCGCTATTTTTCAGGGGCCGTAACCCCTATAAGGCATCATCTGACAACTTCGACCCTATGGAAAATTTTGTAGAGCTAAATGAGCTGAACATCTAAGCAAGCAACAGCTAATCTCTATCTGCAAGAGTTTTCATTCTGTAGGACAAAAACATGAAAAAACGCTATTTTTCAGGGGCTGTAACCCCTATAAGGGATTATCTGACAACTTCGACCCTATGGAGACTTTTGTAGAGCTAAATGAGCTAAACATTTAAGCAAGCAACAGCTAATCTCTATCTGCAATAGTTTTCATTCTGTAGGCCAAAAACATGAAAAATGGCTATTTTTCACCTTTAAGGGGCCGTAACCCCTATAAGGGGTCATCTGACAACTTCGACCCTATGGAGAATTTTGTAGAGTTAAATGAGCTGAACATTTAAGCAAGCAACAGCTAATCTCTATCTGCAATAGTTTTCATTCTGTAGGCCAAAAACATGAAAAAATGCTATTTTTCACCTTCAAGGGGCCGTAACCCCTATAAGGGGTCATCTGACAACTTTGACCAAATGGAGACTTTTGTAGAGCTTTTGATGCTGAATCAGTAGCGTGGCCTCAGATTTCCTCTATCTCTTATACTTTTTGATTTATAAGCCAAAAACAGTAGTCTGACCCCCCTAGTCTATTTTTAGTAACGGCGGCCATGTTTTTTAACGGATCAAAAATCAAAACACAAGTTTGGTGCAGGACACCCTAAGGATCATTCATACCAAGTTTCATTAAATTCTGTTCGGTAGTTTCAGAGGAGAAGATTTTTGAAAAATTGTTAACAGACGACGACGACGACGACAGACGACGACAGACGACGACGACGACGACGGACGCCAAGTGATGGTAATAGCTCACATGGACCTTCGGTCCAGGTGAGCTAAAAAGCTTATTTCTATATTCATTGACATTTTGACACCTGTTTTAGCCCCTTTTGACCCTTTTTTCTTAAAAAACAAGGGCCACAAACCCCAAATGTAATTGGCTGGTCCACTACACCTGGACAAACTTTAAATAAAAATGACGTTAACTGCCCCTTCCGACCCCTAATTTCTCAAAAATGTTAAGAGATATTGCAAATCTTATTGAAAATGCAGGTAGGAATTTTCACAAGGATTTCAATGAATAAAAGATTTTGAAATTCGGACCAGAAATAAAAAAGTTTATTTTTTGGGCCTGGCCCACCTTTGGCCCCCTGTAGCAACATAACAGTACAATTTACATGTACATCAAAACCATTGACACATTTAGTTGATAGAATTTAATAAGGAATTCACTAAAAAAAGAATTTTCAAAATTGAATGAATAATAAACATTCTACAACAGATTTGACAATACACTCGTTTTAGCCCCTTTATTGGCCCTTTTTTCTAAAACAGTAGGGGCCACTAACCCAAATACAAAAGGAACCTTCCTCTAGTCGTTACAAACATCATATCAAAATTTCATAACAATTGGTCAAAAGTTATCACACGGAAACCAAATGTCCCCAGACAATGACGAAAACAACAACGACATAACATTATACGAACGCAATTTTTTTTTGGTCGTACAAAAACCTGTGAGCAGTAGTTCACAAATTATTATCCCTGCCATGTTCATGACGTTTTCTTATATGTCATTTTAGATACTTGTTTTAAAAAATGTTTTGTATTCTTGTTCTTTGACTCTGAAATTTGTAGGCCTAACAATTAATACAAATGCTCATGATAAATTTTTAAGCATAAGGCTACAATATGTGAAAAAAACTCAAATATTTTAAAAGAGAAAACTTATAAAACAAGAGTTAAAAACTTATAAAACAAGAGTTTACAGGAATGCCTTTGCTTGTCTTATTCTAAATTCTAGTAAATGACAACTTACCAGTGGTAACAAAAGTTTAGTAATTTCAAAAAATCAGAAATTATCATTTTGAGCAAAACTTTGATATGTCATGATACAGTCAGATAATTGTCATAATTGTAAGTCTAATCATCAGGCCAAACAAGTTGTGTATTCATGATTTATTTATGGTGTGTTAAAAATGGCTAAAAAATAAAAGACATTTAAAAGGTGTGACCAGGTCATATGACAAATTTTAAAAAATCTTTAAAGTTTTTAATGAATCTCTAGCAAAAGAAATCTAGTTGATAAAATGTATCATAACACAATATAGAATATAAAATATGTGTCACAACTTGCTGGACAGCATTCTCATAATAACTACATGTACATGTATGTGGATATTAGGGTCAATGCTCTATTTTTCTGAATGTTTCTTTTTAACATGAGACTTATATCAATTAAATTGACCTGTTGGGATCTGATGTGTAAGTACATAGGAATTATTATACAATGTAGAGGAGTTCGCCAACATGAAACTGGTCAAACTAGTTGACAATAAAAAAGCAATGAACAATCATGACAATCATTGATTTAAAGGATAAATACCCAATTTTCGAAATCATTTTAAAAACCTTTTAAAAATTCTGTCATGTCTGTGAAACAGTTCAGGATTGTTGCATATTTTCACTTTTTGTTTTAGTTGATTTCCTTGTTTATGTATCATTATAATTTTAATAACAAGAAAATATGTAAAACAGACATGGTGCAACGCCTTAATATTTATAGAACAGCTAGGTTATCTATCGATTATAAAGCTCACCTCGACACCCATTATTTTCACTTAGCGGGAAATGACTTGAACTTTTCAAAATTTTAAGTCCTCATGCATTTATGCAGAAAAAAATGTCACAGCCATCATCTGAACCATGTATCTTGCTAATTATCCCTAGATGCACCTACCTTACAACTTTGGTTGAAGTGGTACTATTCTACTGTAAATAATCATTCATGCAGAAAATATAGGCCAAAGCCAACATCTGAAGCCTGCTTTGTTCTAAGCATCACTAGGTGCACCAACCATACCAATATGGTTCATGTGGCACTTGTCAGTAAGCAGGAATGGATGTAAACCATTCTCATGAAAGAAGTCATTCATGTGAAAATGTAGGTCACAGCCAGCATCCAAGGCATGTATTGTGTTTAGCATTACGAGGTGCACCTACCATACCAATATGGATGGTGTGGCACTTGTCAGTGAAAAGGAATGGACTTTAACCATTCTTCTGTGAATGGTCATTCATGTGGAAAATATAGGTAACAGCCAGCAACTGAAGCATTCATTGTGTTAAGCATCATGTACAAGGTGCACCTATCATACCAATATACATAAATATAGTTGATGTGGCACATGTCAGTAAGTCAGAATGGACTTTAGCTACATGTATTCTTCTGTAAGAGGTCATTCATGCAGAAAATATAGGTCACATCCAGCGTACAAAGCATGCATTGTGCTTAGCATCACTAGGTGCACCTACCAAACCAATATGATTGGTTTTGCAGTTGTCATTAACTTAGTTGGAATGGACTTTAACCATTCATCTGCAAGTGGTCATCCATGGAAAATATAGGTCACATCCAGCATTCGATGCATGCATTGTGCTAACATCACTAGGTGCACCTACCATACCACTATGATTGATGTGGCACTTAATTGTCATTAAGTGGGAATTTGGAAATATGGGGATTTGGGATGGACGGACAAATGGACAGAGGAACGGATGGATGAACAGACCTAAACAATATACATGTACATGACTTTATAATTACGCCCCTCTACTTTTGTGGGCAGGGCATAAAAATTGTAAAATAAAACTTTTTTCTTAACCAAAAGAATATCTTAATTATTTTAACAAACAAAAAAGTTTATTATAACCATATATCTGTAAATATTTGAATTGGCAACTTGTTAATTGTCCAGGGTATATATTTAACAATATATATTGTAACTTGTTTATGAATGAAGGACTGGGTTATTATCAAGTAATTTAAAGGGATTTGTTTATTTGTGAATTGTCATGATTGTGATTCTGACAGTGCGTAATTTTTGCTTGGTTTTTTAAATCTTATTCTAATGTTTATAAGCGTTATTTTATGGTTTTATTTGTTTTGTTGTAAGATATTCTTTGTTTAAGATATCTGTAATGTGTCTTTGTGCTTATTTATTTATTGTTAGTCCATTAAGTATTTTTTTTTCTTATGAAAGTCTTATTTATAATTTACCATTTAAAATTTATTTATAAGTTTTATTTATATATATATACAAAAGTTTATGCCATTAATATTGATTGATTTTTTTACTCATTCTTTCATTTCTCTGTTTTGCTACTTTTAATTTTTGTCTCTATAGGTACGAGACCACAACACACACATGTTAGCTCCCTTCAATTTTTGTTGTCCAATAATTTAGTCCCTATTAAAACATAGTATTTCTTGGAAATTTTGTTTTGATGTTAATTTTTATAACTAAAGGATAAACTTGGAGTCAAATGAGAGATGCAAGGAAGAATAAATTTATAAAGTTTTATTTTTTTTTAAATTCATTGATAAAGTTGCGATTTGGCTCAGTGCAAAAAGATGATTTTTTTCATTTTTTTAAGCAGTAAGCACCTCTTTTCTGATCCTCTACATGTCATAAGTGTCAATTTTAAAACAATTTTTTTTTAGATGGTAGGATTTTCTGAATTTTTTACTAAAGTTCCCAAAGCTAATGAACTTTATGCGTCCAAAGTTTCATTTAAAAAGAAACGGTACGATTTTTTAAAATTGACATAATGCTATATTAAAAGTGTATTGAAAAAAAAAAAAAAAAAACTATGGTATTGGGCCTATATGGTTTATTTTTATTTGTTTGTGTGTATTTTTATACTTTATAAGCATTGTACAGTGCCTTAGAGTAATTGTTTTAATATACTGTGGTTTCATTATTATTCTTGGGATATCAATTTTTCGTGGTTTTCGTGGGTGGCATTGACCCACGAAATTTGATACCCCACGAAAAGGAAATTTAGCATTAATCTATATGGTGGAGACTTCAGAACCACAAATTTAAAAATTCATGTACTGATCCTTTTTTACTAAACCTCGAAAATTGGTACCCACGAAAATAAATGAATCCACAGTAGGACGTTTTAGAAGTATCTTATATTATTTCTTTATTATTATTATTTACACATATTTGCCTGATTGATTGCACTACATGTACCTACTCTTTTGTACATGACCTACATGTACATGTACATGAGTATTTTTCCTTTCATTTTTGTCAAAAAAATTGTGTAACAGTGGTCCTGTACTGGTCAAAGAATACATGTACATGTAGATCTTTTTGTAAAAAGCAGTTCTCGTCACGTTCATGATGTTGCCAATAATTTGCTGTATTTCCATTAAAATTGTCATGGTAAGGCTCATTTTAAAGGCATCAGGTTTCATTTCTGATTCAACTGTCCGAATAATTTCACAATAAACATTTAAAAAATATGGTGGCGAGAATTACTTGCTGGTGAGATATACTCAGTGACCAGTAGAAAAAAAAATATGTTTGACAAAATGAAAATTAACCTGTCACTGGAAAGGAAGTGAAGATAAGACTGATTGTTAAGACTGACAATTATACAAAATATTTCGTCATATATGTACATGTAGATAAAAACTAGTCGAAAGTTACATGTACATGTGTTTGGAATGGACTAAAAAAAATCAGCAGTGTCTCCCTGTCCTTGCATTTAAAATATGTATTATTTCATCTAATTCCAAGTTAATTACAGGTAAAACTTCCAACACGGTCTTCTAAAAACTTTTTTTGCAAGTTGAGTTTGAGTTTTATAATATATGATCATGCATACAAGCATGGCTATATCAGTCTAAATGAGAGAACGAAAAACTAAATTAATGTGAAGAACAATAATGTTGTTACAATGTGAATGTATTTGAAATCTTATGAGAATTTATTAACTTTGATCCATACTTTTTTTGAATCTGTACAATACAAACTTCAATTATCAAACATTGTCAAAGAAACATTGGGTTTATCATACATGGCATACAATTTACATGAATGTTACCTGTAATTAGGAAAAATCCACAAGACCATGACAAAGTATGTTAATCAAATGAGGGGACAGCTAGCCTCTGGAGGCCTGGTGTCCCCACATGTGGGGACGGGGAGACACTGCCAAAAAAATCATCTAAAATATTTTTTTTTGGTGATTTTTGGGATGTGAAACTTTCATGTTGACCACACTATTATTGCGATTTAAACTCCCCTGTGATGAAAAAAATAATAATTCACATAAAGCTTGTAAAGAGTGACCTGAAATGTTAATGTGGTTTTGATGAGTCATTTTTGTCTCCGCTTCATCAACAGAAAAAAAGCTACGCCAAGCGCAGCATGATACGACCGCAACATGTTGAGCCCTGTACGTTGGAAGCCCAATATGGATAGTCTATTGCTTTGGTCACATGCAGCCCATGGTGGACTTATAAAGATTTTTGACACATGCACCCTGTGGTTGACTTTAAAATGCATATTTGACACATATATATTCACATCAGCATCTTGTAGAAAAGGTCTTATATTAATTGACATATTTGGTCCTTTTGGACCACTATTAAAAAAAAAACAGTAAGAATTATTGCAAGTCTGATTGAAAAATATGGGCAGGGATTTTCACAAGGATTCAAATGAAAAAAAAAATTGAAAATCAGACCAAAAATAAAAAGTTGATTTTATGGGTGTGGCATGTCTATGACCCCCTGTAGCAATGTAAAGCTGCAATATATTTTAAAACCATTGACACATTAAGTTGACAGAATTCAATGAGTAATTCAACAAAAAAAGAATGTTCAAAATTGAATGAATAATAAAATTTTTACAAGTTTTGTCAATGCACCCATTTTAGCCCCTTTTGGTCCTTTTTTTCTAAAACGTTAGGGGTCACAAACCCCAAATACAGTACCAACCTTCCTTCAGTGGATAAAACCTTCATAATAAAACTTCACAACAATTGTCTGGTCCATTACAGCTTAATTCATTTACATGGAAAAACTTTAAATAAAAATGGCGATTTCTGCCCCTTTGACCCCTAATTTCTCAAAAATGGTTAGAGATATTGCAAATCTGATTGTAAAACGCAGGGATTTTCACAAGGATTCCAATGAAAAAAAGATTTTCAAAATCGGACAACAAATAAAAAAGTTGAATTTTTTGGTGTGGCCCCTTTTTGACCCCCTGTAGCAATGCAACGGTGGAATATATATCAAAACCAATGACACATTTAGTTGTCAGAATTTAATGAGGAATTAAATGAAAAAAGAATGATCAAAATCAGATAAAAAATAAACATTCTACAGAAGTTTTGTCACAACAACCATTTTAGCCCCTTTTGGCCCTTTTTTCTAAAACCGTAGGGGCCAGAAACCCCAAATGCAATACCAACCTTCCTTTAGTAAATAGAAACATCATATCAAAATTTCATAACAATCGGTCAATATCTACTCAAGTTATCGCACGGAAACCAAATGTCCCCAGACGACGCAGACGCAGACACAGACACAGACGCAGACGACGACATCGCCATAACATTATACGACCACAAATTTTTTGCGGTCGTATAAAAATCTGACAGGTGACCGATTCCACAGGTGGCATTCCTTCACATGATTAGATTTACAAACAAAACCAAAATATGAACACTGAGAGATAAATTAAGAATATAAAAATATATGTGTCAAATTACCCTGCATTGTTATATACGGTAGATTTTCTTTCCAAGAAATGTAAACACTTGAATAGATTTCTTCCGTGTTGATATTTTTTCTAGGGGAGATAATTCAATTTTAAAGAGCAGACCAATAACCAACAATTTAACTTTAATTTAAGTGTAAAACGACAACGAACCTAGGTATCAATAAAAACTATTCTTAAACAAAAGCAGAGGCAGCTTCATTAGATCTCGCTGATTGTGTAAATTCCACAGTATTTGATTCCATTTAAGATAGCTGGAGGTAAAAAATTTGACATAAGACTTTTTTCAAACTTGCATTGTATTTATAAATTGACTTTGGTATGAGCATTAAACTTATTATACAATGAAAACATTTGGTCACTGTACTTATTATTGAAATAATTGGTTTTTCAATCTGTAAGAAATTTGTATCGATTGTGTAGGACAAATCTTCAAAATGCATATCTTTTTAAAACCTGACATATAATTTTTGTACAAATTTGTGTAAAATAACAAAAATGGGATAAACTGTACTCCTTTTCGAGATATATTAGAAAAACAAAAAATTTTCTAATACATTTCTTTGTTAAAATTGGTCATGCACACATTTTCCTGCTAATTATCTCCCCTGGAATGAGATTCTTTAAGAGAAAGCTTAATATCTTTCAAAGTGTTTATCTTGTCATTTTTCTTTTAACAAAATTTAATAAAGAAATAAATTTTACACAATAAATGATATAACAAGAATTTGAACTGAAATATAGGCTAAAAATTTGCAAGAAAACTGAAAAAGATGCTCCGTTTTAGAACCCCCAGCAAGATATAAGGTATTGTTCCAATTTCTAACTTACCCCAGCTCCCAGTATACGTTTTGTCTTAAATTTCATATATCCATGAATAAAATATCCTATATCTCAATAAACGGTCCTTAAACTAGCCTGATATATTGTAAATATTTTTTAAAATCTTTTTAGGAACTAAAATTAGACCTATATTTCTCCTCATCTTTATTGTTACATGGACAAGTAGCAATTTTAATGGTTTATTTGGATTCCACTTATTTTTTCTTCTGCATGCAATTCTGTTAATGATTTTTATCGACAAAGATAATAACAAACTGATTGGCATTGATTTTCGGAAAGGGTAATTCAAAAACTCGCATTCTATTATATATATCAAAATACCAATTAAAACTGAAAGTCAATCAAATAAAATCCAAGGTCAAAGATTTAAGTTAGACAAAATGCCAAGCTTCACTTTTATAAGAATTTAGAAAGTCATTCAGGTCAAGATGGGGAAGCAAGTGTACGTGGATAACTTGTAATGATTCATAATCAGTTTAATCAACCTAAGACTTACAATCCTAAGATAACTTAATACAATCCAAGTTTAACCCCGCCACATATTATATGTGCCTGTCCTAAGCCAGGAATCTTTGACAAAGCTTGCATTTGCACTTTTCTTTTTGATGTTTTCTGTTACTTGTTTAAGAAGGGAGTCTATCTGTGACTATTTCAGGACTGGATTTGAATTATATGCATTTTATTTAGACCATGGGCCAATTACAGAACCAAGAGCAGCTCTTATTGGCCTCGTTGAAGGCTGCTGGCAGTTGTCCATTGTGGTTTTGCTGAATATTGCCTCTTGATTGTGGGCTGTGTCACGTACACTTATTCCACATCTCATTATTTTCTATATGAATAGAAAAGTTTCATCCACCTAGTACATATATGACTTATATAGTTGCAGGGATGCGGATGTGATTATTAAATTTTAACTGAGTATTAACATTAACTGTAATAAAGCGATACTATGATTTAGTCCACTTAGCAGGCAATACGATATTCAACCTTGGTTTCTTGCTCATCATTGCAGGTAAAAACCTGGGTTTCATATGAATTGCTGGATTTCATTTCTTTTTCTGTACTTTGTTGTGTACTGAGGGCTAACCTTCTATCTGACTCAGCTATTGCAGGTTTTCAATTTATTCTTTCAAATTAGTGAAAAATGAATATCCAGCTTTGTCAAATTTACAATATATGTATTGACACACTCAGACATGTTAACTCTCCTGTTTTCACCGGGAGACTCCCAGTTTCAAGACTCTATCTCCCGCCTCCTGATTTATGCCTAAAATCTACTGGTTACCAAAGAATTAAATTGTCAATAGAAAAGTCATGAAAATCTTCATGTGAATTCCCTTGGGCAGTGTTACAAAGATCATTTGCAATTAATAACATGTTGATTAGATGAATTCATCTGTCGCCCATGCTTATTTTAAGTTTTACAGTAAAATCCACAGCTTTAAGGATGTTGTTTGAAAAATAATGAAATTCTAAATAAAACAAGCATTCTGAGAGTATTGCAAAACAATACTTAGTCCCCTACCGGCCTCATATTTCAGTCACTGGAAACAATTTGTCAAACAAATGAATACCTAAACTTGATCAGTTTATTATCTACAAGGAACAATAAAAAAAGTTTAGAAAAGAAAATTGCAATAGATTTTCAAACTTCAAAGGGCCATAACTCCCATAAAAAATTGTGGACCAGCACAAAACTCAAACTTGATCTGTAACTTATCAAGGTAAACTAACATACCAAAAATCAGTTCATCATCTATAAGCGTTTAGAAAAAAAGTGAGAAAACTGGTATTTTAGTGAATTTTCAAAGTTAAAAGGGCCATAACTACCATAAAAAATTGTGGACCGGCACAAAACTCAAACTTGATCTGTAACTCATCAAGGTCAACTCACATACCAAAAATCAGTTCATTATCTATAAGCGTTTAGAAAAAAAATGCGGAAAACTGAAATTTTAGTGAACTTTCAAAGTTCAAAGGGCCACAACTCCCATAAAAAATTGTGGACCGGCAGGAAACTTAAACTTGATCTGTAACTTATCAAGGTAAACTCACATACCAAAAATCAGTTCATTATCTATAAGCGTTTAGAAAAAAAAGTGCAGAAAACTGAACTTTTAGTGAATTTTCAAAGTTCAAAGGGCCATAACTCCCATAAAAAATTGTGGACCAGCACGAAACTCAAACTTGATCTGTAACTTATCAAGGTTAACTCACATACCAAAAATCAGTTCATTATCTATAATTGTTTAGAAAAAAAGTGCGGAAAACTGGTATTTGAGTGAATTTTCAAAGTTCAAAGGGCCATAACTCCCATAAAAAATTGTGGACCGGCACGAAACTCAAACTTGATCTGTAACTCATCAAGGTAAACTCACATACCAAAAATCAGTTCAGTATCTATAAGCGCTTAGAAAAAAAGTGCGGAAAACTGAGGCGTGACAGACAGACGGACAGACAGACAGACAGAGCGTAAACCTATAGTCCCCTTCGGCTTTCGCCGGTAGGGGACTAATAAATCTCCATTATAAAAAATATATATTTCATTTTTCATAAAAGATCATAAAAATAGTCCAGTCCTTGTCCAATCTCCCATATTGATATTCCTGTTCCTAATTCTTTTGCTAAATCTAATCTCATCTGAATGGATTTCAAAGTTGGATAAAATATTACTTTTGCTTGCTGACCTTGCCTGAAATTTAAAAAGATAATCCAAACATTAATCATATATTATCACATATCAGGACAATGTATTATACATGTATTTTTTATTTCTTATTAAATTCTATCTGATGCAGATTGTGATACTAGTCTATCAAATAATCAAGCAATCATTATAAGACAGGTCTGTGAGACATTTATGGAAAGCAGTCTAGAACTTGGTAAATGGGGTTTCATTTTTGGATATAGAGAAGGGTTTGTACTAGGTCATGCTAAAGATTTATAGGTTCTTACATAAGTTCTTGGAAAAGACCGACTGATCTTTCACAAGTGATAGAATTTTTCAGTCTTTTTGCAAGTGGAGCAAGCAAAAACACCCCAAAAATTATATCACGAGTGAAAGATCATTGCCGGTATTCCAAGAATGAGTGTAAGTACCTATTTCTCCCATAAAAAATAAATTCTTATATTCTGAAACCTGAGGTGGCTTCATTTTAAAAACCAAAAGTTTTGAATAACATTGCATGTCATTGGTCGACATCATCGATCAATATCAATACCAGTAGTTATTATTGGTTAACTGACCAGTGGGAGATGGCTGCACGTGCTGGCATCCCAACCTGGTCATCTCACACTGAAAAGAGTCATATACGGAAGAATATCCCCACTAGACTATTCAAACTAGACCAATGCAGACAGATAAGATGATTGCAGTAAAGCCCCCTTCCCTGTGGATTATACCTAAATTGTAAGGTTTGAACACACTGTCAGATGGACTCACAAAAAACAAAACCATATTCAATTAAATCAAAATAATACTGTACACTAATATTTGTTTTTTTATAAGGAATATAAAAATATTGTATAAAGATAAATTCAACATTTCTTTGAGAAAGCTTTACTTTCATAAAAGTCTTAACAAAACCTTTGAATTGAAGCTCACTAAAAATTGTCCTCAGCACCTTGAAAATCTATTGATTTAATTCTAAAATAAGAGAAGAACTTACATCTACATTATGTCACAAAGATTGCATGAAAGTTTCATGAAAATTTGTAAAATTGTTACGAAAGAGATGTGGATAAGAGATTGGCAACTTAATGAGTAATAAATGAATAAACAACCCACAAAAACCTTGTTTACTATGCAAACCCCACTTTTCAAGCACTGGTATAAACAAGTAATACCGTGAGCAAGCCTACAAAAGGATACCCCCGCTACATATTGGACTCTGTACTGCCAAAAACACCTAAAGTCCAATTACCCCCCCCCCCCCCCCCTGAATGATATCAAAGAGCAAAGAAAATTCTTCATGCACATCTTCATATGATGTACTTTCTTCATGTACAGTTTTATCAAAATCCATCATGCAGTTATGGAGGAGTTGCTCTTACGAGGTCTCCCATTGAATACTATATTTAAAAAGTTTAAGTCCAATTATCTCCCCTGAATGTTATCAAAGAGCAATGAAAATTCTTCAAGCACATCTACATATGATGTACTTTTCTTTATGAAGTTTCATCAAAATCTGCAAGAGGTTTAGGAGGAGTTGCGCTTACGAGGTCTTCCATTGAATACTATATTTAAAAAGTTTATGTCCAATTATCTCCCCTGAATGATATTCGAGATCGATAAAAATTCTTTATGCACATAAACATATGGTGTACTTCCTTCATGTAAAGATTCATCAAAATCCATTGAGCGGTTTAGGAGGAGTTGCGCTTAAGAGGTATGTGGACAGACGGACGGACAGACAAATAGGGTGATTCCTATATAATACCCCCCCAAACTTTGTTTGCAGGGGGTATAAAAAATATAACTGTTAGCTGTCCCTTGGAACTTCAATTTGTTGTTAAGTACATTTTACTAGATAAAAAAAATTCACAATCTCAATACTTACTTATATTCTCCAATATGTTCAGCTATGTTTGAATCCCAATTAAATTTGGGTTTATTTTTCTTCAAAATTTCTATAAATCTACAAAAAGAGATTTACAAAATGTACATTTTTTAGTGTCATGAGATGTTTTAATGTATTTGTAATTTTTTTTGAAATACAGACACATCCATAGGCAATCTATCGAGTATAATGCTCACATCGTTACACAGTATTGTTGGTAAGCTGAAATAAACTTTAACTTATAAAAATTTTAAGTGGTAATCCTTGCATTATAAGGTCACAGTCAGCATCTGATGCATACATTGTGTTTTGCATTCCTAGGTGCACCTACCATACTAATATAGTTGTTCTTGCCATTGTCTGTAAGTGGGAATGGACTTTAACCATATTAACAGGTCCGTTGCTTAGGGCACAAAGTTTATCATACTGAACCATCTTTTCTATCTTTCAAATCATTCTCATATATTGTTCCTGAGAAAAGCTTGCAAAAATATTCACATTAATGTCATATTGATCCAGCCCCAAACAGGACATAAAATTCCAACAGATCTAAAAGTCACTCAGGACATACCATTTGTCATACTGAACTACCTTGCCGAATTTCAAATCATTCGCATGTACAGTTTCTGAGATAAGCTTGAGCGAAATGTGTCTGGATGGACAGACATGAGTAAAACTAAATCTTCCACAACATGTCATTGCAGGGGCATAAAAATAACAATTAACCACTCCTTACTACTTGCTAAAACTTACTGATTGCCTAAAATTGGACCTCCTCCTCCAGCATGATATTCATTGCCATAAAAATTCAGTCCTAACAATATCTTCTGTCTATTTGTAGCTTTTGGATCAATAGATTCTACACACTGTCTCATCCATAATATGGGACTGTTAGGTCCTGGTCTGAAATAAAATAATATTTTGGGACTATAACACAATTCTCTTTAAAATAAGATCTAGTACTTGTCAAGTAAAATCTTTCAAATAAAACACTGTAAATACAATGCGTAAGGTGTTTTATTTTTAGTTTAAATAAGCAATCACAAAGTATAACAGAAAATATAACCTATGCTACAGAATGCCCCGAATATGAATAACAGCAATCACAATAATACAAAATTATCCCATATGAAAAATGCGTTTATTCTAAAAAAGCGAAAAAATATTTTTTGTTACAACTTTGAATGATAAATTCAAAGAAAAAAGTATGAATAAAGCAAGTAATACCTTTGAGGATTAGAAAAATCATAAGTCATCAGGCTAAACCCATCGAAGTTTGGAGCCAGTTGTTCAAATTCTGTTTTACTAAACATTCCCTGCTGGTCACTTCAATAAAGAAACAGTACAAGAAAAAAAAATCATAAAACTTTCACAAATATAAAAATCAAAATCATTACAACTTTTTTCTGCAGTTGCTTAGATTGAACTGTTACAAAATTTTTCTACCATTTACCAATGTCAAAAGTTAACTTAATCAGCAAACTGAGGAAGTAGATAAGCAACAGACCTGAAATCTAATGCATCTCATGGAACTCCATGATTATACTGCATACCAAATATAAAATTTTTTATAACAATCCGTTAATATTTACTCAAGTTATCCAACAGAAACCAAATGCCTACAGACGACATCAACCACATCGCCATAACATTATACGATCGGAAAAAAATTTGCTGTTGTAAAAAAAGGCTGTGATTGGTAGTTGCTGAGAAAACTGTTACAAAAACATTTTCCTGACCACCCACCTTCCAACATTTTATCATGTTATAACAGTGTTCTCCACAGGCCCTTATAGCATCTCGGCGCCGAGACGCTATCGGCCTACGCCGAGACGCTATCAAAATTGTAAAAAAATAAATTTTATCGGTAAAATTGAAGATCGTCCTAGAAAGTGAACTTGTTGATTTATTTTATATAAGGGTGTTTCAATTCCTTTGGACAGAAAGGTAATTAAGGGAAGCTTAAATATTTTTTATAAACTTGTTATCATTTTTATCATTTTATTACACTCTATGTAATTTTTGTGATTATAATCATTGATGGCAAACCTCAATAATTTTGAAAACCAAAAAACAGAAACAAAGGAATAGGGGGGAGTCTTTGATCAGGAAACACAAATAAACCATGTTTTTTTTTTACTTTCAATAGCATCTTCATCTTGGTTAACTTAATACCATCAACTTTTATAGCTACACAAGAACTTAAGAGAGCCAGTGGTGAAGTGGTTAACCAGTTTAGATTTTCCGACTCTCTCTTGACACCATTTGCTAAGATGGTCTCAAAAAACGATGCTAGTCCTTCGGAAGGAATGAAAAAAGGTTGTCCCGTGTATGGGGAAAGCAATACCCTGCGCATGTTAAAGACCCCTTTGTAGAGTTCGATAAAAGTGGGCTCAATGGGGGCCATTTACAAAGTCAAAGGCCAAACTTGCAAACTACAGGCTGGAGAGGGATTTATAGAAGCATTAAGCTTGTTTCCCAATCAAGGATAAATAAATATGTTTAAACTAAGTCAAATATCAAAAGATGCAAATTAGTTCCACAGGAATGATATACTTTTGTACATTGACATATATTTTGTTTTAAAAGAGAATTAATCAATTTCATATTGTACCTTGCATATACTGGTGGAGGAATAACTAAAATAATTTTCTTTTTTGCTTCTTTAAATGCTTCTCCCATATGGTTAAGAAAATGTACTAGCTCACTGAAAATAATAAGGGTTTTAATCATTTTATTTATGTACATGCATGTTTTTCAATAGTTACAGTAAATATGTTTTTAAGAGTAAAACATTGTTTTACGTAAAACCAATTGAAATTTACAATTATGAGGAAATATTCAATAAGTGACCACTCAACACTGCAATACATAGTCTGTAAATTCTTTTATTTTTGTTATGTGACCAGCTGCATGTTTTGAAAATCTGAGTAAAAAAAATAATGTATCCTGTTCACACAGAATTTAAGCAATGTAAAGTAATTTTGTTGTGAATATATTCAGTATATATGCTTATTAAAGTGACAAAATTTGGAAAGGGAAATTTGTGCTCTTACAATTATAATTTCTTTACGAAATCATTTCAATAGTATCAATCAAGTACAATAATTTTGAAACCAATCAGAAAGTAAGAGTTTTTGTCTTTCCTTTTCCTTCTTCCTTTCAACTTATATCCTGATAGAAATTGCATGTAATAAGCTTTTACAAAAAATCTTGTTTTACATGGATGAAAATTTTGAATTTCTCGATAATATTTTACAGGCTTTATTCAAATTTAATTAAGAAGAAATCTTACATTGTGATAAGGGAGATAATTCTAGCCATAAATCATGAAAAAAAATCTGTTATTTTTTTGCATTTGATCAAATTTGACAAATTATTAAATCAATATATTAAGGTTGACAAGATATTTCAAATATTATTTTACATTTTTTAAAAGTTAATTTAAGCACTTTGACACATATACATATATGCTGATTTTGTGTTAAGGTGTCTCTGGCTATTAGAATTCTACTATATATTTTTTTTTCATTTTTGGCACATTGATAGACCTTAATGTATAGATAAAAAAAAATCAAATAAAAAGAGGGGTTACCGTTCCTTTTATAACTCTAGCAGCTTTCTAAAAATAGCAAATTTTCAATATTTTTATATATATGTATATATATATAGAAGGAAAAAGCTTAATTAGGCACCTAAAGAAGAAATCCTACTATAGAATCAGCTCAAAATCTGAATGAAAGTCCTTTTTCTAAAGCTCTTTGAAATTGTATGAAAAAATCAAAGGGTCACTGTTCTTTTTCTCAAGATTTCATGAAAATTGAAAATTTTCCTATTCATTATATAAAATTATCTCCCTTTGATTTAGTACGGGGAAATTCTTAAAATTATTAAAAAGACCTTTTTTTGTAGTATAATTTTTTTAAATATATTATAATATATAGTTTTTGTCTGCCATATCCAGTTAATTTATCAATTTTATACAAAATACCAATATGTGCAAAAAGATGCTCAGTAGAAAAGTCTTGAGCCACCTTAAGCGTCAGAAGTATATATATTTTAATAGTTTGTGTTGTAATAAGCAAGAACTGCTAACCCTTCCAGACCACCTGAGATAACTCTTGTTTTGATATGAGTTCCTATTGCACATTTTCATTCCTGGTTGTGTCATCATCTATGCCACATTGTGATAATATGCCTTTGCTTCTTCATTTTATAGTCAGAGCATAGTATTATTGTATTTAAATAAAAATTCTAATTTATACTTTCTCTTTTGTCCACCAAGTTGTGACCATATTTCTACTGTCAATCCATCAAATTTGTATTTCTAGAAAATAATTAACACACAAAAAATGAATAAAAAAATAAATACTCAGATAATTGCCTTGAAAATTTTGCAAAAACACAAATAAAGAAAAAGATAATACTAACCTGCAGCTGAGTGCTGACACCATAGGGATAATAATAAAAAGCTTCGCCGAGCGCAACATGATATGACTGCAACATGTCGGAACCCTGTACATTTTAGGCCCAATATGGATAGTCAATTGCTCTGGACACATGCAGCCCATGGTGGACTGAAAAAGTTCATTTTTGCCCCTTTGGCCCCTAACGGCTATAAGGAGGAATGGAGTGTCACAAAATTAAATTTTGTAAATTCACTATTTGACAAGAACTATACTTAGCAAAAAAAAAAATTTTTAATTGGACAATAAATCTTCATGATAAATAAAAAGTTTCAATTTTAGTCCCTAGTTTTATATGAAACAAGAGGCTCCAAAGAGCCTGAATCGCTCACCTGAACTACACAGATACATATATTTATAGATATTATTGTGTTTAACCATATGCGATTTAAATTTCTGAAATATCTTAGTTAGTTTTCAAGATGGCTTAATAAGTGCAAATTTGGCAAAAATTAGGAAAAAGAACAATAACTCCCACATCAGCAGTCAGATCTTTTCTGAAATTTCAGGACAGGTAGATCTTAATATGCTGATCACTTTTGATTCTTGCACAATTTTGATATCTGAAACCATTTTTTAAGCTATTAGCAAAAAAAATGCAATTGAACCACTATGTTCTATTTTTAGCCATGGCGCCCATGTTTTTTTATGAATCAATAATCTGAACGATAGAGTTGTAGCATATAATCTGAACGATAGAGTTGTAGCATATAAGCTAGCTATTAAACAAGTGTGCCATGTTAAGATACAGTTGGTCTTACCGTGTCAACAAGTTAAATCTTTGAAATTCAGGGGAAAAGTAATGAAAAATGGTAAATTTTGTTGTGTTATGGATAATAACTCCTAAAAGAAATGGTCCTACAGCTTTGACCTAAATACATGAAATGTAGATCATGATGTGCTTAATCATATGCAACTTAAATTTATGAAATATCTTGTATAGTTTTCAAGATATAGGGCTAAATAAGTGAAAAATTTTGAAAACAAGACCAATCGATGTCTGGCCCTGCGTCGCACGGCAAAACGTTGAACCCTGTATGTTCTAGGCCCAATATGGATAGTCAAAATATTTTGATACTTGCAGCCTATGGTGGACTTACAAAGCATATTTGTCACATGCCACCCAATATTGTAAAAATAGACAAAAATAAAGAAGGAATGTGTCCATGGGACACAGATGCCCCCGCTAGGAAGTTGATGTCTGACAGACTTGAAAGTCGCTAAGGACATACAGTTTGTGATAATTAACCATCCTACCAAGTTTCAAATCATTCTCATGTACAGTTCCTGAGAAAAGCTTGACGGAAATTTTTAAAGTCATGTTCACACATTTTCACATCAGCCTAAGTCCAAACAGGAACTAGATGTCCGTCAGGTCTCAAAATCGCTTAGGACGTATAGTTTGTCATACTGAACCATCCTACCAAGTTTCAAATCATTATCATGTACAGTTCCTGAGAAAAGCTTGACGAAAATTTTCATAGTCATGGTCACATATTTTCACATTCGCCTAAGTCCCAAACAGGAAGTAGATGTCCGACAGGTCTGCAAATTGCTTAGGACGTATAGTTTGTCCTACTGAACAATCCTACCAAGTTTCAAATCATTATCATTTATGGTTCCTGAGAAAAGCTTGACGGAAATTTCGTACGGACGGACGTACGGACGGACGTACAGACGTACGGACGGACATGAGTAAAACTTAATGCCCCCCGACATGTCGTCGCGGGGGCATAAAAAAAAAGAATGATGACAGAAATCAACAAAAACTATAGATAATATGTAATTGGGCCTAAGTCCCAAACAGCTAGTAGATGTCCGACAGGTCTCAAAATCCCTAAGGACGTACTGTTTGTCATACTGAACCATCCTACCAAGTTTCAAGTCATTCTCATGTACAGTTGCTGAGAAAGGATTTACGGAAATTTTCATAGTCATGTTCACATATTTTCACATGGCCAAAGTCCCAAACAGGAAGTTGATGTCCGACAGGTCTCAAAATCGCTTAGGACGTACTGTTTGTCATACTGAACCATCCTACCAAGTTTCAAGTCATTCTCATGTACAGTTGCTGAGAAAGGATTGACGGAAATTTTCATAGTCATGTTCACATATTTTCACATGGCCAAAGTCCCAAACAGGAAGTTGATGTCCGACAGGTCTCAAAATCGCTTAGGACGAACTGTTTGTCATACTGAACCATCCTACCAAGTTTCAAGTCATTCTCATGTACGGTTGCTGAGAAAAGCTTGACGGAAATTTTCATAGTCATGTTCACATATTTTCACATGGCATAAGTCCCAAACAGGAAGTAGATGTCCGACAGGTCTAGAAATCACTTAGGACGTACTGTTTGTCATACTGAACCATCCTACCCAGTTTCAAGTCATTCTCATGTACGGTTGCTGAGAAAAGCTTGACGGAAATTTTCATAGTCATGTTCACATATTTTCACATGGCATAAGTCCCAAACAGGAAGTAGATGTTCGACAGGTCTCAAAATCGCTAAGGATGTACTGTTTGTCATACTGAACCATCCTACCCAGTTTCAAGTCATTCTCATGTACGGTTGCTGAGAAAAGCTTGACGGAAATTTTCATAGTCATGTTCACATATTTTCACATGGCCTAAGTCCCAAACAGGAAGTAGATGTCCGACAGGTCTCAAAATTGCTTAGGACGTACTGTTTGTCATACTGAACCATTCTACCCAGTTTCAAGTCATTCTCATGTACGGTTGCTGAGAAAATCTTGACGGAAATTCGTACGGACGGACGTACGGGACGGACGTACGGGACGTACGGACGGACATGAGTAAAACTTAATGCCCCCCGACATGTCGTCGCGGGGGCATATGGCCAAAGTCCCAAACAGGAAGTTGATGTCCGACAGGTCTCAAAATCGCTTAGGACGTACTGTTTGTCATACTGAACCATCCTACCAAGTTTCAAGTCATTCTCATGTACGGTTGCTGAGAAAAGCTTGACGGAAATTTTCATAGTCATGTTCACATATTTTCACATGGCATAAGTCCCAAACAGGAAGTAGATGTCCGACAGGTCTAGAAATCACTTAGGACGTACTGTTTGTCATACTGAACCATCCTACCCAGTTTCAAGTCATTCTCATGTATGGTTGCTGAGAAAAGCTTGACGGAAATTTTCATAGTCATGTTCACATATTTTCACATGGCATAAGTCCCAAACAGGAAGTAGATGTCCGACAGGTCTCAAAATCGCTTAGGACGTACTGTTTGTCATACTGAACCATCCTACCCAGTTTCAAGTCATTCTCATGTACGGTTGCTGAGAAAAGCTTGACGGAAATTTTCATAGTCATGTTCACATATTTTCACATGGCCTAAGTCCCAAACAGGAAGTAGATGTCTGACAGGTCTCAAAATTGCTTAGGACGTACTGTTTGTCATACTGAACCATTCTACCCAGTTTCAAGTCATTCTCATGTACGGTTGCTGAGAAAATCTTGACGGAAATTCGTGCGGACGGACGTACGGGACGGACGTACGGGACGTACGGACGGACATGAGTAAAACTTAATGCCCCCCGACATGTCGTTGCGGCGGGGCATAAAAATAGATTTTTTTCCCCTTTTGGTCCCCTTATTGCTAAACACATTTTGTATCCAATATATGACAAAAATTAACTTGTAAAAAAATTTTTCAAATCGGACCATAAATCAAAAATGTCAAATTTTTGCCACTTTTGTGCCCCTCGTTCCTAAACAAAAAGAGAGGGGACACCCAAAATAATCCCCACCCTTTAATTTATGGTGAGTAACACTACTATTAAGTTTCATAGCATGGTCAACCAAAACAAGTTGTTGTGGAATCAAATAAAAAAGTTGCTTTTTTGGCCCCTTTAGGGCCCTTAGTTTCTAAACGAAAAAATAGGGGACACCCAAAATCAGCCCAACCCTCTCTTTAATGGTAAGTAACATTACTGTAAAGTTTCATAGCATTAGGTCAACCAGAACAAAAGTTATTGTGGAAAAAAATTAAAAAGTCCCTTTTTTGGCCCCCTTTGGGCCTCTAATTTCTAAATGAACAGAGAGGGGACACCCAAAATCAGCCCAACCCATCCTTTGATGGTAAGTAACATTACTGCAAAGTTTCTTAGCATTTGGTAAACCAGAACAAAAGTTATTGTGGAAAAAAATTAAAAAGTCACTTTTTTGGCCCCTTTTGGGCCCCTAATTTCTAAACGAAATTATAAAATGACCCCAAAAAGGGAGATGCACATCTTCAATATATCTGTAATCACTGTGTAAAATTTCAGAAAGATCTAGTGTTTGGTTTTTGAGATTCAGATTACACAAGACAGGCACCCCATAGTGGGACGGACGGACAGACATACGGACGGACGGACGGAAGGACGGACGGAGTGACCCGACTACTAGACCTGCTTTCGCCTTCGGCAACGCACGTAAAAAAATCCAGAAAAAAGGCAATAACTTCTATGTCAATTGTTGGATCTTCTTCAGAGCAGGTAGATGCTGAGATGCTTGAGATGCTGATCACTTTTGTCTATCATCAGAATTTTGATATCTAACTATTTTTGAGTAATTAGTAAAAAACTTCAATTTACCACTATGTTCTAAGGGCCATTAATCCTAAAAGAAATGGCTCTACAGCTTTGACCTAATTACATGAAATGTAGATCTTGATGTGCTTAATCATATGCAATTTGAATTTTAAAAATATCTTGTATATTTTTCAAGATATAGGGCTAAATAAGTGAAAAATTTTGAAAAAAAATCCAGAAAAAAGGCAATAACTCCTATGTCAATTGTTGGATCTTCTTCAGAGCAGGTAGATGCTGAGATGCTTGAGATGCTGATCACTTTTGTCTATCATCAGAATTTTGATATCTGTAACTATTTTTGAGTAATTAGTAAAAAACTTCAATTTACCACTATGTTCTAAGGGCCATTAATCCTAAAAGAAATGGCTCTACAGCTTTGACCTAATTACATGAAATGTAGATCTTGATGTGCTCAATCATATATGCAATTTGAATTTTAAAATATCTTGTATAGTTGTCAAGATGTAGGGCTAAATAAGTGCAAAATTTTGAAAAAATAAAGGAAGAATGTGTCCATGGGACACAGATGCCCCCGCTGGCCTCAAATAAAAAGTTGAAGTCCGAAAGGTCTGAAAGTCACTTAGGACGCATAGTTAATCATACTTAACCATCCTACCAAGTTTCAAATCGTTCCCATGTACGGTTTCTGAGAAAAGCTTGACGGAAAATTTCATGTCAATTTTGGTATTGGTCCAGCCCCAAACAGGAGGTAGAAGACCGACAGGTCTAAAATTCGCTTAGGACATATAGTTTGTCATACTGAACCATCCTACCAAGTTTCAAGTCATTCCCATGTACAGTTTCTGAGAAAAGCTTGACGGAAATTTTCATGTCGATTTTGGTATCGATCCAGCCCCAAACAGGAAGTAGATGTCCAACAGGTCTAAAGTTCGCTTAGGACGTATTGTTTGTAATACTGAACCATCCTACCAAGTTTCAAGTCATTCCCATTTACGGTTTCTGAGAAAAGCTTGACGGAAATTCGTACGGACGGACATGAGTAAAACTTAATGCCCCCTGACATGTCGTCGCGGGGGCATAAAAAACAGAACAAGAGGCTCCAAGGAGCCTGAATCACTCACCTGACATATGTGCCTGAAGTAAAGGTTATTAGGCAAAATCTATTTGACATTGAAAGGGTCATAAGTTTAACAAGAGGCTCCCAAGAGCCTGAATGGCTCATCTGATCTCTTATGTTAAAGCCTCTTACCTAGTGTTCAACATGGTCTACATGTACTTGGTATTTAACATTTAAGAAACTAGTTAGGATAGAAAACACTTTTAAGATCAAGAATACAAAGTTACAAAGCTTTCCATTTGAAAAAAAAAACGGAACAAGTTAAAATTGATTGAAACACTTAAAAGGATATTCTGACAATTTTGACCCTGAAATCATTTTTGTAGATCTTAATGAGCTGAACAATTTTGCAATGCTAACTATTCCTCTAACTCTTATGGCTTTTAAGATAAAGTTCAACAAGAGGCTCCCAGGAGCTTGAATTGCTCACCTGACATATGTGCCTGAAGTAAAGGTTATTCAGCAAAATTTCTTTGACATTGAAAGGGTCATAAGTTTAATAATGGGGTCATCTGACAATATGGTTTATCTAAATGCGGTAATGATTGTACAGTGTAATATTCTTTAAATAATTTTCTTTCCTTCAACTTTCTTAGAGGAATAACCTCTTAAATGAACAATATCACAATCTTGACCTTATTTCATATTTTGTACATCATAATGTGCTTAACAATATGCAATTCATATTTCTTAAATATCTCATATAGATTTTAAGATTGAGCTTAAAACATTTTTCAGTCGGAACGCTCGCCATCGAGGTCATTGTTGGCTCCTTTGAAGTTCTTTGCAGTTGACCTCGATCGATATTTTCATGACGCCACCTGGCGGGAAATAAATAAAAATTGCGGGAAATTTCCATTCTCGTGTATCATTATTAAATCCTTAATCACATTAAAACGTCTTTAGATTATCAAATTCTTTTTTCTTCTTTCACAAAATAAATAATCAATGTCAATAACTGCATGCACCAAAAAAGCATGTCAATTATGGTTACATAAGCAAATCTAGCGTGCTGAAAATAGCACATGGAAGTATGGAAAATCTCCAGAACGTCGTGTTTACATTTTTTCGTCCAATTAAAAGCTGACACATTTTTTATAGAAAGGTCCTAAAATAAAACCAAGGGTATCCTAAGACTTCTTGACCAATGAGGTTTTATGTCAGGGAAGGAAATCCCATCATTTTAACTAAAAATATATTTATTTTGACGTAAAATGGGGTCACGTAAAAACTTTGTTTTTCAATGGCTGACGTCAAATATTGTGTTGTGTTTGAACAAAATGATTAACAATTGATACATTCGAATGCATAATAATAACTTACATGGATTTTAATGTTGTGCAATGATTATATATTTATATAAGGTAAGTCAATGATTTGATTTTAACGAGAGCGAACACCCCCCTTTTCTGCATGCAGTCTCATGCATGGACTTCCCACAAAAGTGCCATTCCGGAACGTTCCGGATGTTAGAATAAAATGGCGGCTTTTTTAGAAGAGAGCACAGGGACTGAATTATTCTTTCAATCTTTTAAATGTGTTTTCTAATGGAAAACAATCAAACATGAAATAAATTAATTTGTTTCACTCGGAGGGTCCTTTCAAACCAATTCATTTACACTTAAATAATGAAATTTAAAAATTCCCTTTTACGGGCAAATGACGTCGGCAACCAGTTATCCAGTAATTTGAGGTAAGATTTCGACAATTACCAAATAAATAAAGAATGTGTCCATGGGACACGGATGCCCCCGCTGGCCTCAAATAAAAAGTTGAAGTCCGAAAGGTCTGAAAGTCGCTTAGGACACATAGTTAATCATACTTAACCATCCTACCAAGTTTCAAATCATTCCCATGTACAGTTTCTGAGAAAAGCTTGACGGAAATTTTCATGTCCATTTTGGTATCGGTCCAGCCCCAAACAGGAAGTAGATGTCCGACAGGTCCAAAATTCGCTTAGGACATATAGTTTGTCATACTGAACCATCCTACCAAGTTTCAAGTCATTCTCATGTACAGTTTCTGAGAAAAGCTTGATGGAAATTTTCATGTCGAATTTGGTATCGATCCAGCCCCAAACAGGAAGTAGATGTCCGACAGGTCAAAAATTCGCTTAGGACATATAGTTTGTCATACTGAACCATCCTGCCAAGTTTCAAGTCATTCCTATTTACGGTTTCTGAGAAAAGCTTGACGGAAATTCGTACGGACGGACGGACGGACATGAGTAAAACTTAATGCCCCCCGACATGTCGTCGCGGGGGCATAAAAAAATCGAAATTGGAAGATCCTCTATGGTTAAAAAACAATCACAAATCTTTCATATGTTCATTGTTGACTCACCTGATGAGTAAATCATAGTGCTTTATATTATTAATACTAGATGGAGCCTTCCCCGGAAGGCATATGTCGCCTGCGTATCTATTTTTATTCGCCAAACAGGAAGTAGTTAATTTTCGGGCAAAAAATCACCTTACACCTTATAGTACTATGCAATAAAGCTACATACCAAATATCAAGAGGCTGTGGCATGTACTTGCCTGGAAAACTGCGACGAAAATTTGGCACCTATGTCCATTATATATAAAACGTTAAGTATTCGTCAAACAGGAAGTAGTTATTTTTCCGGCATAAAATCGCTTTACACCTTATAGTACTATGCAATGAAGCTACATACCAAATATTAAGAGGCTAGCGCTGTGGCATGTAGTGCCTGGAAAACTGCAACGAAAATTTTGCACCTATGTCCATTACATATAAAACGTTAAGTATTCGTCAAACAGGAAGTAGTTATTTTTCCGGCATAAAATGGCTTTACACCTTATAGTACTATGCGATGAAGCTACATACCAAATATCAAGAGGCTGTGGCATGTAGTTGCCTGGAAAACTGCGACGGAAATTTTTGTGACGCCGCAGGACGCAGGACGACGACGCAAGACGACGGATAGTGCCAAAGTAACCCCTATATGTCGCTTCTGCAACACGTTGCAGGCGACATAATAAAGCACTATGATTTAACAGTTATTATTTATGATAAATAATATATTTGAAGTAATTATAGCTAAATGGACCTCAAGTTATGCATGGGTTTGGTCCTGATCTGATGGCTAAACCCAAAAGGGGCCCTATAGCCATCCCATCTAAAATATGACAAGGAACATGAGTTATGGGTCAGTTATGACCAGGAAAGTTAGTGACTCTAGTTACCTTATTTCAATACAGCATAAATTTGTTTTCTGAAGTTTTAATTCTGTATATGAATATTTTTCCATGTACACGAAAATGAAATTGAAACAAAATAGAACCATGAAAAGTATTTTACATTTTATTCTGCTTTCTTTTATAAATCAAATAAATTTATATGTAGCAAAGAATTAAATCAAGTCACTAACTAAATAATTTCTGTTTTGTAATCCAAATCAAATTATATATTTAAAATTTCATGACAAACTGACATACACATGTGAATTAAGTATGAATTATCCCATTTTCATCATGTACTGGTTTGTACTACAAAATCCATGTCTTCTTTTTTGTACATGCTTAATTGACCTTAATTGGTCTTAATTCTAAATTGATCATAATGAGTACAATTAAAGCATTTCAATGGCATTGAGTTTTAAAAACCTAAATAAATTAAAATATAATAAGTACATGTATACCTAATGCTTAACACAATATTGATTGCAAGCAAGCATATAACTTGATCATCTTGAATATATTGATCAATTCATAAATAGCAAATAGTTGTTTCACATTTTCAAATCCTACTCAGTAAACTTAAAAATTGTAGGTTTTAAATTTTGCAATCTTCTCCAAGCATATTCTAAAGTTGCATTCATAACCAAATCCCATGTTTTCAAAATATATGTGAATTAACTCTGAGGAACTACCAGCTAGCTTTTGTCAATGGAATTAGAATTGTCAATCTGGTCGTCAAATAAGCTTTTTTTCCCCAATGTTTTGGTTTACATGCTACTGATGAGAGATTACTCCTTGAAACATCGATATATAGCATATCCAAATTAACCGTTTATACCTGCGTTTTGGTATTTGTAAAGCTGACACAATTTGTTAAAAATGAATTTCCATTTCTGATATTTAACAAATATATCACATCTATACATTTTTACAAATTGACAAAGTTGTTACCCATCTTTTTTCGTAAATATCAAGAATTTGCAATTTTTTATCGGAAGGACCTCCCAAAACATCGCAGGTCACCACAACTCCCAACCTTATTTTTGGGATGAATTTTGTGATTTAAGTTCAAAAAGTAATAAAATAATATCAATGAGATATATAGAAATCATTTTATTTATGTTGAGCATAAAGATGATTTGATTTAAGATCGTACGTAGCATTTATTCAATCTCCATCTGACTCATCGTTTTTTGACGCCATTTAGGCATTTTAGTCACGTGATCATGGTAAAGAAAAAAGCCCATTTTTGTCACCCAGCGTTCTGACTGTTTGTAAGTGCAAAATTCATAAAAATATAAAAGGGCAATAACTCTTTCATGGGTTGTTGGATCATCTTCAAAATTTCAGAGCTGATGGATCTTAGGTGCTGATCACTTTTGTTCTCAATCAAAATTGAAAAATCTGTCACCCTTTTTGAGTTTTTAGCGAAAAAATGCAGTTTACCCCAATATTCTATTTTCAGCTACAACAACCATGTTTTACAACCAATCAAAAATCCCCACCTCAGTTCTATACACCTAATGCTAATAAACAACCATACCAAATTTGGTTCCAATTGGACTTAAAGTGTCAGAGGAGTTAACGTTTTCAATATAATGAGAAAATGCTGTTAAAATGCTAAATTTTGACATTCTAAGGGCAATAACTCCTAAAAGGAAAGGTCCTACAACATTGACTCTATTACATATTTTGTTGATCTTGATGTGCTTAACAATATGCAATTAAAATTTCTCAAATATCTTGTATAGTTTTCAAGATATTGAGCTAAACAGGTGCAACATTTGCAAAAAATTGACAAAAAGGGCAATGACTCCTACATGGGTTGTTGGATTTTCTTCAAACTTTCAGGGTAGGTAGATCTTGAGGTGCTGATCACTTTAACCCTATTTATTTTGATATCTGTTGCAGTTTTTTAGTTATTTTTAAAAAACTGCATTTTACCCCTATGTTCTATTTTTAGCCACGTCGGCCATGTTTTAGGACGAATCAAAAATCTCCACATCAGTTCTAAGTACCAAATGCTAATGAACAACCATACCAAGTTTGGTTTCAATTGGACTTATGGTGTAAGAGGAGTTAACGTTTTAAAAAGTTTACGGACGGAAGACAGACGACAGACAGATGACGGACGCCAAGTGATGACAATAGCTCACATTACCCTTCGGGTCAGGTGAGCTAAACAGGTGAAAAAAACCTATTTTTCAACTTTATGGAGCTGTTACCCCTATTAGGGATCATCTGAAAACTTTGGCTAAATGGAGACTTTTGTAGAACTTCAGATTTCATCTATCTCTGATCCTTTTTTATTTACAAGCCAAAAACAGTAGTATTACCCTCCTGGTCTATTTTTAGTAATAATGGCCATGTTTTTTGACAGATCAAAAATTGGACCAAAAGTTTGGTGCAGGATACCCTAAGGATCATTCATACCAAGTTTCATTAAATTCTGTTCTGTAGTTTCAGAGGAGAAGATTTTTGAAAAATTGTTAACCGACGACGATGACACTGGTGATGGTAAGAGGTCCAGGTGAGCTAAAAAAAACAAATAGTTACATGCAAAAATCAAACACCTAAAGATCTTAAACTGGAACGTCAATGCTAAATTCATGCAATATCCACTTGGACATTTTGGACCATTCCATAAGCAATTATAGATTTTATCATTATATTTGGATTAGTCCAAATTTTGTAAGTGCAGCCTTAGCACTATCATTTTGGATCAGTCCATGAGTCATAAAACAGTTAAAATCTGGATCAGTTCATGATAACATTTTGGACCAGTTCATTTGTGATAAAACCTAGCTGCTATAACTCTGATCAATCAATTAGTGACTTACATTAATGATGAAGTGAACTTATTTCAGATTAACAGATTTATTCATGAACTTGTATTTAAATGAAACTTAGTTTAACACTTAAGTAGTATTCAACTCTATATTGAATTAGTCACATCATAGTCATGTTTGAGCAGAACTTAAGTAAACTCAAATTAAGAAATATCAAATAAACATAACTCATGGCTGAGTTATTGTAAAATAAACTCGTCAAAGGTTACAGTTACAGTTAAACATTCCCATTGAATTGTAATCATGCTACTTAAAGCTCAGGAAAATACACATCCAGTGGGACAATCCATTGTAAAGGGGGATCCTACTAAATAGAATATTCCACATGTAGTAAAAGACACTAATGGAATTAACCAAATAACCAAATTAACCTGGTCTTGTTTAGGGGATTTCTATCATTTTTTAAGAATTTTCTGGTTTTTACCATCAAAATATGGTTAGGATTTTTGTCCATGAAACCCCTATTTTCTTTTTATGTATGTCTTGATCAAATCCTATTTATTCTGTCATGGGTTTTAACAGATATGTACAGCTTTTGCCAAACCTATGAAAAAGTCAGAAAAAAACTTTCCACCCAAAACTTTAACATCAATTATTTTGAAAACGAGGTCTTGAATCTGTCAAAATTTTTTGCTTATTTAATACCTTTACTATTATCTTTTCATTTGAAACCCATTTATATTCAATAATAGTAGCAAACATCCTGAAGCACATTTCTTAGGTGTTAGACACCTAAATTATCTCAGACCAATATTTACCTTAGTAAATTTTAACATTGTCTCTATACAGTCTTCTATGTTATCTTCACTGGAAATCGTAGCTTCAAAGTCCTTCATAGACCAGCCATCAAATAGAATTCTAGGTACTATTGGCATGGAAAATACAAAGGTTTGTGTTAATTTACACTGTAAAATAACATTTTTAGTAAATAATCTTGAAAATTAATTGGACAATAAATGGCCCACAATGTACAAATATCATGTTCATAAGAAAACATTTTGGCAAATAAGCATGCAAGCATAACAAATGGCATATTTGAGCTTTGAGCTTGTTCTTTTCATTTTACTTCAGTTTGGTAAAAAGTATGTATAATAGATAATATACCTGGCAAATCAGATAGACATAAAGATATACATGTATAAGACTTTGATAAATATTTTATTAAAAACCAAGCTGCTTTGATGAATGTTTTAAAACCAAGTTTCATCAAAATCTATGAGGTGTTTATAAGATATGTGGACATATGGATGGACCGACCGACAGACAAGGGCATTCTGATGGGCGCATTTCATTTGAGCGAATTTGAAAATGACCCCTGTTTTCATTTGAGCGATTTCTTCTATTTCAATTGAGCGAATATTTTTCCAGGTAAATATAGATAAATGACTATAAAATTTGTACAAAAGAGAGAGAGAGAGAAGAGAACTTAAACTTGCATAAATATGCTTTACTTAAATAACATTTGAAATATTTTATTTTTATATTAAATCAGATGTAGTGGTTGTGGAACAAATATTCGATTCACAGTTTCAGTACCTTGATTTCATTAATATTTTCATTTCTATCTATTAAAAAGATTGAATTTTCGATAGACACTTATCAGAAATACACTGTTGACTGATAGTGACCAAATTACTAGATTCGATGCTCGGGTACAAATTTGTTGCTTGCGTTGACTTGTAAAATGATCAAGTAAGTCTTGACGTTAACACATAGTGCTCACATTTCAAAGTTGGTATCTGACAGATTTTTTTTTAGCAAGTGAAAAATTATTTTAATAAACATATTGTTTACATATTTGTTCTATCTACAAATATTTCCCTAATAATACTAAGGAAAATTTTCTAAAAAATTACCAGTAAAAGCAAAATTTATCTGTAATTTACCTGTAAAAAAATTCGCTCAAATGAAAAAATTATTTCGCTCAAATGAAACTTTTTTTTCGCTCAATTGAAATATCAATTCGCTCAAATGAAATGCACCGATTCTGATATATCCCCCAAGCTTTGCTTGAGGGTGGCATATATTAAATAAAATTGTGTAATATGCAATAATATTTTTCCTTTTTATAATGATACAAACCCATTTTCACACTGCCTTCTTGAACTTCATTCACCCACCCTACAAATTAAAAAAAATAGTAAAATATCTAAAGCCTAAGAATGGCGGTCTTCCATGGACAACGTATGTCGCCTGTGTCTTAAGATATTCGGTAAACAGGAAGTAGATGAGTTACGGCATAAACTTGCTTTAAAACCATATAGTACTATAGACAAAGTTACATACCAAATATCAAGAGGTTGTGACTTGTAGTTGCCCAGAAAACTGTGATGGAAATTTTTGTGACGCAGCAAGACGTAGGATGCAAGAGGACTGATAGTGTCAAAGTGACTCCTTTATGTCGCTTTTCAACAGGTTGCAGGCTTCATAATAAGGCTATAATAGTACATTTTATGATACCCTTTAAAGTGTAAGTTCGCGATTTTTGAGTTATTAGTTTATTTGATTTATTATAATGAGAGTAGGCATCATGCCGGGTTTGGGCATTGAAAACGATACCGGTATATCAAGAAAGATATTCATAATTTTATTCCAATACACAAGACCATATGGGCCCATCCATGCTATGAACAATGATGAATTGTGGGATAGCTCAATTAGAGATGTGACGTCACATCTCCAATGATAAATACATTAACCAATTGGCAATATTTGTAACATAAGGCCATGTTGTCGATCATAACAATGATTTGAAATATGAATAATTTGGCATTGATAATTTTTTTAATCCCGCGGTTTTTTTTTATCAAAATAGCAAGATAATAGTTTACTTAACCTTAAATTGTTTTAAAATAATTAATTATAATTCCAAATAGTAAATAATCTGAAATATTTATTGACACAGTAGCCCTAGTTTTCAATCCTTTTTCAAATATTTAAGACAATAAATTCAGTTCTTGATGAATACACAGGTGACGATCTGCCACGCCCCATTGGTTAATTACAGGTATAATTGACAGATATCATAGATCAATTAAGGTGCTCCTCCAATCAAAGATTTCCTTGCAGCACGCAACCCGCTTTGTGTGTTGATAGTGCATTTGCATGCACTGTGGGTAGTAATATGCGTCTAGTGTGGCAGAGTTCGAACGTCTCTAGATCTCTGTTGCCGCTGGCTAACCTACTTGTAGGTGAAAGGGCGAGTCGAGTGCGTAAATCTTTCCCTGCCAGTACATAGCCTCTATACTACCAAGACTCCTTCAATGCCTCCTCGTGGCAGCACACGGTAACTGGGGTCTAGCATCCCAGGCTAAATTGAAGGGGATCTCGGAGCAGCAAGGGCCCTAGAGATGTAGTGTGTAGGCCCACCGGCGTGTGGACATGCCCTAGCACTCATCAACCTTGCCCCATCTATGGGTTAAATAGCTGGCCAGACAGGGGTCATACCCTTGGATGGGACCTGTGTAAGAGAGCAAACTCTGATATAAAACCAGTTAGAAAGGAACTGTCACCCTTGGTTGGGAACCTATCTAGGAGAGCAAACTCTGATATAAAACCATGTGAGGGAGTTGCTGACCACCACATTACAAAAGGCTGAAACTAGAGGGCTAACCCCCCACTAGTGGATCTAAATGGTTACAGAAACGACTACAAATGCTAATCCTCTGACTCGTCAACGACTTGAGAAAGAGGACAATAATAATTTTTGACAAAGAGGACAACATATGACGCGAAAGCCGATGAAGTTGTTCTCTGCCAAACATCCAACTAGAATTGGTACTTGGAACATCAGAACAATGTACCAATGTGGTAAAAGCTTGCAAGCTGCAAAAGAAATGGACAGATATAACATTGAAATCCTTGGACTAGGTGAATAAAGGTAATAACAAAACTACCGAACTTGAATGATCAATCTCATAGTCCAGAGAAAATGACAAAAACGAACCAGTCATACCGGAGAACTGGTGGATCGCAATGGTCCTGACTTGGTACAGGCATATCAAACGAAATGGTGGGTTAAACCAGGTTTTATGGCGCCAAACCTCCCTCTTCCATTGCGATCTTAGGATCCGGTAATGACCATAGAACACAACATAGTTGTGAGACACAATAGGGATATTGAGGTGATCATCTCAGTACAGCACACCAGTCAAACACTAATTAAAACAATTAACTATCATATCTTTTAACTCAATTTTGAACTTTTTTACTACTGGCTGATAACGAAGAAAGAATTTTTTTAGTGATCGTATGAGACGTATTTTCTTATAGCCCTGCTTCAAAAGTCGGTCACGAAGAAACCGGTGTCTGATCAAAAAATCTGTGAAATGTGTGCAAGCTCTGGCATATCGAATAAGTTGAGAAATATAAACACCGTATGCAGGAGAAGTAGGTATATTGCTCTGTAGATTAGGAAAATTAATAATTTGAAAATTAAAATCGTCTCGTTTATCGTAAATTTTTGTACTGAGATGACCACCTGGGTCAAATTCGAGGTGCAAATCCAAGAAAGACGTGAAGCAATTAGATTCGGTGGTCTCTTTAATCTCCAATTCCGGAGGATATATTGAAGGAATCCAACTACCAAATGAAGTGTTATTGATAGAAAGGACATCATCAATATATCTGAATGTAAGATTAAATGAAGTTAGATGGAACACATTTGGTATGACTACACTATCATCAGGTCACACCATCATTTACTCTGGTAATCCAAATGAAAATGATATACATGAAAAAGGAGTTGGATTTATGTTGACCAGGAAAGCCAAAAAATCGCTTCTAGAATGGAACCCTATCTCTGCTAGAATCATCTCAGCAAGATTTGATACTAAATTCCAGAAAACATCTATTATACAAGTATATGCCCCTACAAACAATGCAGATGAAGAAGACAAAAATGAATTTTACAATGCACTACAATCAGCTATTGATAAAGTTCCAAAAAGAGACATCTTAATTGTTGTGGGAGATGTGAATGCAAAAGTTGGACAAAATAGAAGTAGAAGAGAACAAGAGATAGGTTTGCATGGGATAGGGCAAATAAATGAAAACGGTGAAATGTTTGCTGACTTTTGTGCTATCAACAACCTTGTGATTGGAGGCACTTGGTATGACCATAAAACCTGTCATAAAACTACATGAGTATCACCTGACGGTGATACAGAAAATCAAATTGACCATATTGCAATTAGTAATAGATGGAAATCATCACTACAAGATGTTAGAGTTAAACGAGGAGCTGATGCATCATCAGACCACCACTTACTTATCGGCAAAATCCAGCTCAAACTGCTGTCAACCTCAAAAAGAGAAACAACAAAAAGGAAATTTAATGTAGTAAAATTTAAACAACCAGAAGTAGTGAAAGATTTTCAAATAACTCTGAAAAACAGATTCAACTGTCTTGCTGATCTAGAAGCAGACAATCTAAGCAGTATTGAAGACAAATGGGAAAACACCAAAGATGCCATCATCAAAACATGTGAAGAAACAGTGGGGTTCATTCAATCAAAACGAAAGAAATGGATGTCTGCCAAAACTTGGGCCCTTATAGATGAAAGAAGAGAAATCAAAGAAAGACTTATGGGTGCTACAACAAGACTTAGAAAGAAAACATTGCAAGATAGTTATAGCACAAAAGACAAAGAAGTAAAGAAAAGTTGCAAGCAGGATAAAAGGAACTATGCTGAAACACTTGCAGAGGAAGCAGAGACTGCATGTGGAAAAGGTGACATTAAAACACTGTACAATATCACTAGGCAACTCAGTGGAAAAACATCAAACCAAAACATGCCAGTCAGAGACAAAAAACAACACTGTCTTAACCAAATTAGAAGATCAATTAAACAGATGGAAGGAACACTTTGAAGAGGTATTAAACAGACCACCACCCACCAATCCACCATTACTAGATGCAGGGCCAACACTTAACATTAATGTGAATGAAATATCAGAAGCAGAGGTAACATATGCAATTAAACAGCTTAAAAATGGAAAAGCAGCTGGCATCGACAACATCCCACCAGAGGCTTTAAAAGCTATGGATATTAAAGAAATTAAACGTCTACAGAACTTGTTAAATCAGATTTGGGTAGAGGAAAAGATACCAGAAGACTGGAAAAAAGGACTTCTCATAAAACTCCCCAAAAAAGGAGACAAATCTCTCTGCAACAACTGGAGAGGAATAACTCTTTTGTCAATTCCTAGCAAAGTTCTGTGTAGTATCATCCTAAAAAGAATGAAGAATGAAGTAGACAAACAAATGAGAGATGAACAGGCTGGATTTAGGCAAGAACGCTCCTATGTAGACCAAATAGCAACACTCAGAGTCATCATCGAACAAACTATTGAGTGGCAATCATCTCTATATCTAAATTTTGTCGATTTCCAAAAAGCTTTTGACAGCATAGACCATCAAGTTCTCTGGAAGATTCTTGCACATTATGGAGTTCCTTTGAAGATCATAACAATGATAAAACTACTGTATGATGGATTTTCTTGCCAAGTCATACATTCAGGCACATTGACTGATCCATTTCCTGTTACAACTGGAGTTCGACAAGGATGCATCCTCTCCCCCCTTCTTTTCCTGATTGTTATTGACTGGATCGGGAAAACAGCATACGAAACACCACATGGAATCAATTGGACTTTTACATCACGTTTAGAAGATCTTGAATTTGCAGATGATATCTGCACACTATCACATTGCCTTCAAGATTCTCAACGTCAAGCAAGCCAACTTGAAGAAACATCTAAAAGAACCGGTCTTTACATCAATTCCAGCAAAACAAAAACAATGAGAATAAATGCAAATCAAAATACTTCTATCATGGTCAACAATGCATTTATAGAAAATGTTGACAACTTCACCTATCTTGGCAGCATAATTAGTACAACTGGGGGTACTGATGAAGACATTCAAGCAAGAAAGAAAAAAGCACTACAGGCATGTTCTATTCTTAAGCCTGTATGGAAAAGCAGAACACTAAGAACAGCAACAAAGATCAAAATATCTAACAGCAATGTAAAATCTGTCCTCCTATATGGATGTGAAACCTGGAGAGAAACTGTTACATCCATCAAATCTCTCCAGGTATTTGTAAACAAATGCCTCCGAAACATCATTGGTATAAGGTGGCCAGAAAAAATTAGCAACATAGAACTTTGGAAGAAAACAAAACAGGAACCAATAGAAAAAGTGATAAGAAATAGAAAATGGAAATGGATTGGACACACACTAAGAAAACCAGAAACAAACATTACAAGGCAAGCTCTAGATTGGAACCCTCAGGGACAACGCAAGAGGGGTAGGCCAAAAAACACCTGGCGTAGGGGTAACACTGCTGAACTAAAGAAGATCGGAATGACCTGGAATGAGGCGAAGACAAAGGCAAAGGACAGAGCCAGCTGGAAGGGAGTTGTAGTCGCCCTATGTCCACCCATGGACGAAGTGGAATAAGTCAAGTAAGTAAGTCACGCAACCCGCTTTAGACACACCCACCACAGCTCAAGAGAGCGGAGAGCTCTACGGTATTTGTTTCCGCGAGAAATTTGCTAATGCTGATTTAGATTTTTTATGGTCCGGAAAGGGTTATTATTTTTACAGGTCCGGAGTGAATGCTAAAATAATTTATGACAAAAGAAATAATGCTTAAAAAAATAATAAATTGCGCTTTTTACAAGAAAATAATATTCTTGAAATAATAAATACACATAAGCTGCTCGTTTCGTCTTTGTTATATGCACGTACGAAACTAACGTGTCTCGAAGCTTAATCGCCCCATACCATCTCGCCCCAAAATAAGCAAATGGAAATATTGTAAATTAAATGATAGCGATAGCCCTGAATGTCGACATTTAGAACAAATTAATATGAATAAAAAATATATATGAAAAAGATTTTTAGAAATGGAAAAACTTGTTTACCAAATAAACTTATGAATTTTGTCATTTTACACATTTTTATTTTTTCACATATTTTCAGGCTATGCTCGCATTTAGGCAATGCCTACTCCATATTATGTTTTTAATTAGAAAGGGAATCTTATTAACATTTTCGCACTTCAATGTTCAAACGACACTGGTGGACCAAAGGGGTTGATTTTCGTTAAAAGAAAGTGTTCTAGAACCCATTCCAACCAGGTAAATGTCAACTTCTAATACACAGGAAACAATATTAAACCCCTTTTGTGCCGATAGTTTGCATGGGGGTACTAAACATACACAGGAAACGGCAGGTGAACCCCTGTTGTGCCAGTGGTTTGTAGAAGGGAATAAAGTCTTATACACAGAAAACGATAAGTAAGCCCCTGTGGTGCGATGGTTTGCACGGAAGGACTTATTATTGCCTGACCCCTTGGGGTCAGGCAGTATAAGATTTAGTTGTTACATGGAGGCAGCCATGTTTGCTGTCAGGAAGGTACCGCTAAAATGTGTAACCAGAACCCGTACCTGCATCCAAGTTTTAAATTATTCACTGTAAATAAAAACGATGTCAATCATTGTGATATTTGACAAGAGCCATTCAACTGGTTTTTGATAAATGGGTTTGCTTCTGGTTGCGTTTCAGCGCGTGCTTTTACTGCCTGTGTTAATTAGCTCAAGTTTAATGTTTGTCATTATATTACAAACAAATTGCCCTACTGAAGTTAATAAATTTATGATCATTTATTTATTCTATTAATTAAATTTGCACCACATCATAAATGCATAATAATTTTGTTTTGCGTATATTATCAGTTGAATATTAATTGTCATAAAAGTGTATTTAATATGTAAACACATTAGCATGCAACGATGAGGTCAGCCAGCGAACAACACAATAAGTAGGTCATAAGTGTAAATTAAAATTCTATTTAACTGGAACAGCTATCAAGTGTGTTAATTTGACATGTATTTAATTGATTTATTGACCAGCGTAGAGCTTGATGCACGAGAATGATGTCAGAGGGTAATGATTGATTGATTTTGCATATACTGTTGAGTTCTATTTGAAAATCATTATACATGATAATTATATACTGAGGTCAGGCAAGCTTTTCTTAAAAGCTAATACTTGTCATAATATCACTTCAAACGAATCATGCAACGTAATCCCAGTAGGGTGTCAGGGAACCATGAGTTTTAAACAGAATGTATAAAAGAAATAGTATAGGGCAATTCTACAGACTGAAAATTGAAATATATATTTTCCGAAAATGTCTGTACGGCCAATCAAAAAAAAATATTTAAAAATACTATATTTTTCTACGAATAAATTCTGAACTTAACGATTGGTACCATTTTTTAACGTCTCACAATCAATCATTAGACTGACTTTTATTTTATCATTCCCGACTTAATTATAATTATTTCAAATTGTCCGTTGTGGTACACATCGGTAAATACCACATGGGTATAGGATGCAACATTCAGGCTTTGAGCAGCGCCATCTAGTACAAATCACGTGACCTTCCATGGATAGAATTTTTTTACTTTCAAAAGCCAATTTTATCCTAACTATGCATATTTGAGCGCTAGGAATTTCACCAAAGTTATTTTTATATGATAGTCTTTCAATGTACAAATTATGAAAAAATCGCGAACTTACACTTTAAAATAAACAAAAAACACTTGTTTCCTATAAAACTGGAAAAAGATTTAGCTGAAAATTGAAATTAATCTTCAATTTATTGTACTTATACAGTTGTGCATTTTTTGGTTTGAATTCCCTTACAGCATTTTTAGTTATCATCTGGAAACCAACATAGAACAGACAGATGACATGTGTTTTGAAAGTATAGGTGGCTAGCTCATCACATATTTTACCTATTTTCATTGTTTTTACTGTACAAATTTGTTCTCTTGAGGTACTAGGTTATAAGGTTTATAAATTGAGCTAAGTTTCAAGATTAATCTTTGGAGGAAATAAATTTGATTTTATTCACTAAGTTAGAATTAAAAAAAAAAACAATTCATTTAAATTCTAATAATAATTCTTCACATGCATTTTATTTTTGTACTGGCAATTTTTTTGTGAATTTGTAACAAAAAGTGTGTAAAATTTTTTGGTGGATTACATTTTAAAAGTTTATTAATGTGTATATCTATGTATTCCCTTAGATGGTTATTTTCATGGGATCTATTTTAGCCATTTACGTTCCTATTGAATTATGCTGTGCTTGTTTTTTGTTTGTTTTGCCTTCTTTTAACAGATTTGTATAACCGTAACCTGATTTCAAACAAGGTAAAAAATAAGTTAAACAACAAATACAGGTTTCTAAGCACCTGATTTACCTCTTTCTTTGTCAAAAGTCTGCATTACTTGTTGATGTTCTTTGATAAAAACTTTTATGTTGTTTCTTTGGTTAAGTTTCTAGAATGTTTTGTACTATTTAATATTCCCTTGCTTCTTACAAACAACTTATATAGCATCATCTTTTATAAAAGCATGAAAAAAGAATTGAAGGTTTGAAAAAAAAAGTTATCATTAAATTATATTTTGTAATTTTACTGACCTGAATCAATATCATGTCCCCCTTGTACGTGATAAGATCCACCAGGCCTTCTTTTGATCTGAAGCCAAACTGGAGATACCATACTAAACTTATGGTTAAATGTCTTAGCTATGTCATATCCATGGCCATTCCACTATCAATATATAGAATAGATAGAATACATATAGAACATAAAATAACATTATCAATTTATAATTAACATTCAGCAATTGTTGTTGTTGTTTAAGGGAAAATACTAAATATATGTTTTCTCTGGAGTTATAACATAATCCAGAAATTCATAGTGCTAGTTACAATTATCCCTGAAGAGTTGTACTTTTTCTCCTAAACCATTTATTGTGTTTGCTATTTATTTGTTGAACAATGTTAAGACCCATTATATCCTGTTAAACTGTATATAATATGAGAAAAATGATATTATGGAACTGCTTGTGAGATAATGTAATGATAAAATGGTGCTTAATTCTAATTTTTGTGTTATCTTTTTATAATACAATGTATTTTTGGCCTTTCTTAAATATTCTATTATAATTTGGACAAATTTAGAACCCAGATATTGCAATAAAAAGCCAGGTAAACTGTCACTATTTTTGTTTTAAATGGAAAATTTGGACATATTTTATCTTTTTGGACCATAAAAAAATTTCCATTGGCAGAATTTTCCAGCAATAAGCATCTATTTGCAAATTATCATAATCAAAGAGAGGTAACTCTAACAAATTACTGGTTGTCACAATGCATGCACTGCTTTTGTGTTTCTATAGCTAGTTGTTGTTTGATTGCATTGTATATGTTGTTTTTGTATGATAATTTGAGTGTGCTGTTTTTGATTTCTTCTTGTTATGTCTCTTTTTTTTATGATTTTTGAGACTTAAATTCCCCTATACTTACTTTTACATGTACAATGATTAAGAATTATTTTACTCAGCTACTCTTACCGGTGTTACATAAGCCAGTACGTCTCCTTTGAAGAGTCTTGTTTTTGATACACTGTAAGCCCCATATTCTTTCAATATATCCTTAAATTTGATTTCTTCTTTTACAAGTCCTCTTTCTATAACTGTATTTGTGACTGGTTTAAACTGAAATGATACAAAACAAATAAAAAATGAGAATAACAGGAGTAGATTTCACAACTTTGTTTTCCTATGTTTGTTAACCTAAAAATAATTAATTATTTCCAACAAATTATAAAATGTCATACATGTATGACAAATAAGTGCTTCTCTAAATTAACAAATGTTGAAATAATCCTCATTATTCTTATTTGTAGCTACAGCATTTTTATACCTTGAAATTCATGTACATAAAATCACTTGAAGATTTCTTAGTACATTGAATGATACATGTAGCTTTTATCAAAAACTTTTTTCCATATTTCAAACATTTACAAATAGCTGGTTGAATGTTCTTTTTTTTCAATTCTGCTTTTTCTCTAGATTCAATTTATTAATTGATAGACTGTATAATAAGCACCATATTATTATTTGAAATTGGAATTAAAGTCCATTCATGAATTGTTTAATGTTAAAAAGTCTAACCATTAATTAAAATAAATTTTAGACTCCATTCAATTCGTAGTTGATATTTTTTTGTATATACACACAAATATTACAGACATGCAATTATTGATCTATTGGTTGCTTTGAACTCCAATCATTAATCGATTGGTTGCTTTGAACTCCAATCATTAATCAATTGGTTGCTTTGAACTCCAATCAATCATTAATTGATTTGTTGCTTAAAAGTCCTATCATTAAGTGAATGGTTGTTTTGAAGTCCCATCACTAATTGATTGGTTGCTTTGAAGTCCAATCATTAATTGATTGACTACTTTGAAGTCTTATAATTGATCAATTACATTGCTTTGTTTTTATTCAGCTTCTTTGGTCTCACAAAACAAGAAATGAGCTTTATGAACACACATAGCAAGCTAGCACCAAGCCAAGTAAATTTTGAGTAAAAAAGATTTTCATAAATACAGGATCACCTCTTATTTGAGTCATATCATTTTCTGCTTTCAATTTGCCAAGTTCAACTTCTACATACTAAATAACAATGGAATACTCTACTGTTTTGTCCTTAGCTCAGCAACTCAGGACCTTACTACTCACCCACGATAAAGCAGTTACTCAAATTCATTTAATAGGTATATTTTAGATTAATAGAAAAATTGAGTAAGAATTTTTAAACAATCACTTTTTAAACTAAGTAAATTTATTTTTCAATTTTAATATAAAGAGCATGCTTTATTTCTAAGTATCTTACCAAATTCATTACAAATGTATTATGTATAATTTTTAAAAGTGACTTGTTAAGTTATAATTTATAATAATTAATATGGTGTATTGGTTTTCTTTTTCAGAATGTAGACTCCAGCAGATAGACCAGCATCTATTCACAGCCAACATCAATGGTTACCAAGGCAACAGTCAATACTTACACACCAAGAAATCCATCTTACTTGGCCTTCGCAAAGTTTACAACCAGTACCGAGAACAGAAACAGAACCAGATCAAAGACTTATCCACCCTGATTCTGAAAACTGCTGACTCAGTACCTAGCACTACTACTTCTGACTCAGAACTAGAAAGCTCACCCAGGGGCAGACAACCTGACCAAGACACCACTACACAGTCATTCATCGAAGAATTCTGCATGCTTTCAAGAGTCTGTTGATCACATCATCTGGGGTACATCGAATTACCGAAATGCCTGTAATTACCGAAATGCCTTTGAAATACCGAAATGCCCAATGAAAATACCGAAATGCCCGGAATAATGATAGATAAATCATAGTTTAACACATATTTTGTGTCTTTAGACGAAATAAATATTAAATACATGTTCTTGTTACTAAAATTTCGATTATCATACAAGACCTATATATTACCGATCAGTATAAGTTTCATGTATATTTATAGTGATCACTACTATATGAATGAGAGGTGGTATATTTTCCGAACTACCTTTTACCTTCTAATGAATTTGTCAGAATAAACTGCCTCTTCTAGGCATAAGCATGAAAATTTCCTTTAATAAAATTATTTAGTAGAGAAGTGAAACTTAAACGAAAATTTAAAATGAAAACTTTCTAAATTTTGGTTAATCTCAAACATTAAAGAATTGTTGTAAGAATTAACCATGTAAAATCTTTTCTATAAAAATATATTAAACAACAAAACAAATTTACAAAAAAAATGATAAAATAAACCGCAAACAGGAGGTAGAGCCACTCTGCATTTCAAGGCTTGTGACTTGCAAGATAAAAAATATCTTGGCTGCATTAACCCCCCTCCTAAAATTACTATTTATGATTGTTTAAATATACTTTGATTTTTTATTCTATGCATTCTATTCTATCTACTAGATTAAGCAAAGGGGCCACTCTGCATTCTAAGGCTTGTGACTTTCAAGATATGATAATATCCTGGCTGCATTAACCCCGGCCCCCACCCTTTATCTAAGGTTGATGTATTTATAATTAAAATGATACTATTATTTTAAACATTTTTTAAGTTTTTTTTTATGTTTTAAAAGTTTTAAACATAGAAACATATTTACAAAAAGCTTTAAGACATTATTAACAAGAAAGGTTTAAAACCACCCAAATATCCTGCACGAGGCTCGGGCATATCTAGAATAGTCCGCGGGTTTCACAATGATTTATGGTTTAGCAGAAAAGTTATAACTACCTAGATATCCTGCACGAGGCTCGGGCATATCTAGAATAGTCCGCGGGTTTCACATTGATTTATGGTTTAGCAGAAAAGTTAACATTAAAATTTTCTTTAACAATTAGCTTAATCAAATCCCCGAAAATGTTCCAAATTTACATAGAAACACAAATTCTTTAAGTTTTGTTCGAATGTACTTGCTTTATACTTATTTCAAAAAGTTTCCCCAAAAGTATGTATAAAATATACCAAGAATTAACTTTATTTAAGAAAATTTCAAAACAAATTTAAATTCCTTTTGAAAATAAAATTTAAGATAAATATAATATACGTAGTCCCATTCATAGCTAATTAAAAAATATTGAATCGAAAAGCTCGGTAGGGAATTCTCAAAAGAGAGAAAAAAACGCGATTAGATTCTAACGTCCAGGACAGCCACATTTTTGAGGGTTTGTTCTCATGATCAATCGTCATCTTCTAAGTTCACGGCTTTGTGTCTCTTGAATGTCGTAGTCCGTTCGTTGATCTTCCGTTTCCGTTGACCAATTTTCCTTCCTAGATTCCGTGGTTGAATTATTATGGTTTCCCCATCTGTGGATGTAACAGTGTTTTTGTCTTTGGCAACATGTTGTCTAAATCTTTTATATAACCGTTGGCGTTCCTCGTTCGTCTTGCTGATCCATGCTGATCTTGTAACCATGTATTGTTTATGGGTGTCCGCTAGTCTAAATTGTCCAGTATTTACAAGAGATCTCTTCAGGTCCTTATATTGGGTTTCTACAATGTCCGAAAGAATGGTAACCAGGTCGACAAGTGGCTTTGCTTTCCAATCGATTGCTTGTTTTAGAACGTGGTTTAATGACTCGCTATTATTATTAGTCCACATCTTATCTAATTGGCCTGATGAAATTGGCTCCTGCACTTTGTATTTTATACTGGTTTTAAGTTTATTTTGGAAGTAGCGATGGAATTTTGTTGTCAGATCTTTCGATTTTTCTTCAAGTCGTGCAGACATTTCGTCAAAACATATAGTATCATCTGCACAAATAAGTCCGGAAGTCCCAAAGATATCCTCAAGTAAAGACTCGCGATCTTTTTTATCGATAGCATCGTCTATCAATTTCTGCTTTGCGTTCTGTCTGAGATGTCTTGTACAGAGAATATGGTTTGCGTCTGGAAAAGATGTAGTTATAGCGTTGACAAGGCTGTATTCTTCGTCGGATCCGATTATTAGACGACTGGTATCAGTATCGTTTAGTTTTACTCTCAAGTGGTTAAAGAAGTTACTGAAACTTTGGAAGTCACTGTTGTCGTGGATAAAAACTGGTCCTAAAAATATCGGGTGATCAGCAGTGTTCTCCTTAATCACCGTTGGCTGTTTGTAACATGTTGCTGTAACATGCATGTCACATAAATTAAATGTCTTATCCACACCAAGCACCGAATTTCCTGTACTGCACACGTTCTTCAAATCTTGTATTTGCTCTTCAGTGTATAGTATCATACACGGAGCTTTCCCTTGGTCGCGAATCACTGACTTGACGATGCTGTCACCTTCTGCAACCATTTTGTCTATTTCAGAAATGTGATCGGCAATGTTGCGGCGATTCACTTTTCTACCGAACTGTTGATTAATTTCCTTTTTCTTGTTGTAATAGTTGATGTCGTATATTTGTTTTCGCCCGGTTGGTCCGCTTAGTTCGTCATTTTGGAGCGTTAGCTTGTTGTAGACATTATAAGGCTTTTCAGTTTTCAGCATTGTTGATATTTGATCAATAACTACAGATGGTGTTCGGACGTATTCGGAGTCAGATTTGGCGTTACCGTGTGCGGAAAATCCTGGAAATGTTCCGAGATACTCAACAATAGCGATGTCAGTGTTGCTTATCCACGAAATTCGTCTTTTGTACGATGGGTCCTTCTTTAGCGTTGTATAGTGTCTATTAAGTTGTATGACCACATCTGGGTGGGGTTGTACATCAAGAGGAGGATATGTACGTTTTTCTTGTGTCTTCTTTTGCATACAGTACAAACCATTCTTCAAAAACACGTTCCTGATTTGGCCATTTATACCTTTAATGTAATAAGTTTTTGGTGTTGATCCAGAATTTGAATTCCACACTCCGCAGTCATCGGAAAAAGTACTGCGCTTACCCTTGTCTCTCTTCTGTTTGTTCTCTTTATTTTGAATGATGAAGTAGGCGTTGTTTTTTGTACCAACTGGAATTGCGGGCTGTGCATCGGCGTACGCATGCATTAGAAGAATAGATATTGTTTCAGATGCTTCCAAGAAAGTTTTGCTCAGTTGGCCTTTTGCTAAATCGTGTAAAGCTTGTGAGTCTGATGACGGGGGGTTGTCCTGATTGGCATTGTCCATTGGTTGTTCAGCGTCCTGGTTGTTTGATGGATCGTCCATTGGTTGTTCAGCGTCCTGGTTGTTTGATGGATCGTCCATTGGTTGTTCAGCGTCCTGGTTGTTTGATGGATCGTCCATTGGTTGTTCGGCGTCCTGGTTGTTTGTTAGATCGTCCATTTGTTGTTCGGCGTCCTGGTCATTCGCGGTACTCTCCTTAGATTGGTCATTGATGCTCTCTTCACATAAGTTTACTACTGCGGGTTGACGTCTCTGGATCGGTAGCAAGGGGACGAAATGATTCGGTACGAATTGTCCATCGGCTGTGATGTTGTATAGGTACTGGGTCCACATAATTGTTCCTATTGGTATAGCAGACGGTTTAACGTTGCGACCCACTATTTTACGCGTATACGGCTCTGATATAAACTCTGCTTCAAATTGTGGCGGATAATAGGATCTTATAGGTGATTGAAGGGCGGCACTGAGAGCATACATATGCATCATGTCTGCGTAACTGCCGTCTCTACACACATTTTTAAGAAGTTGTTGGTATGGTGATGTTACTATGCGCATGTCCTGGATGAGGTCTACGTGCTTGCTGTGACTGTCATCATAATATGATGGATTTCTCAAAATCTCCAACATTGTGAGAAGCCTTAGAAGCGAATGGCTATCTTCTGTCCCTGTCATTGCTTTTGAAACTGCGCGATACATACAATTCCCATCGCCGACTGTCTTAGCAGGATAATTGTGGTTAAGAATAGCAGGATGGAATACCTTCAGGATTTCTACAGATATGTTGTCTGTCTCGTGGTGAAATATTTGGTCGGTCGTCAGCTGTGGACACTGTATATCGTAGAGCTGTAAGATGAGACGTTCTCTTCTGGTGATGAGTCGTAGTTCACGAGGTGTACTGTCCAAAACTGCATACAACCTGAAGCATGTAAGTAAATAGTAATGTAGATCTATACTACTCGAATGAATTTTTGATTATATATATGATCATAATGTAGTTGTTTTAATTTGTATTTTAAAATATTTTCTTGTTGTAGCTTGCGTTTGTTACCTTTTGATGGATTGGGAACCCTACATGTATGTGGATGCTGCAGCAGCGGTCTTTGTTTTAGATAACAGAAGTAAAAAAAAATTCGTAATTTTTGCATAAAATTAAAGAAAAGAAGAATTGCCACAGAAAAAAAAAAACGTTTTATTTTTTGTTTGGCCTGATCGACTGTATATATTGAAATGGTAATTCAATGTCTTACAAAATGTAAGTAATAAACGGCGTAAACGAATAAACAAATCAAATATTTTGTGTTAAAAAGGAAAACTGTAATAACTTTCAATTTACAAAATTATGAAAAAAGTTTTTTTTGCGCTTTCTTTTTGGTCTACATACAAAGGACATGGTACGGTAAGAGCCATTTTTGGCCCCGTATTTTATGAAAAAATAAATTTTGCGAAAATATTAAAATGTACTTTATATATGGAGTAAAATGGTTACGTGACCTATAGATTTCTTAACTGATTTAGACTTTAATTGAAGTCAGTTTTAAAGTTTATTCACAAAATGTCTGGGTCAAGAAGGCGGAGGCTTCCAAAAATTGAAAAAATGACGCAAAATTCGTCAATTTTCAGCCAATTTCACAGATATCTTTTATATTTGTTTTGTTTTGACATCCTATTTTACACCAATGTCAGATGCTACGCTTAAAAAAATATTAGAACAAGTTTGTTCATTTACTTGAAATTCTAAATAGCACAAGAAATATTTTCGATATCAATTTTGTAATTTTGAATTATAGAGGGGGCCAAATATGGGCCTTAGTGTACTTTGTCCTTTACGAAACTCGAAATTTATCCGAACATTTGATAGTAGCTTAACGATGTAATAATTTCCAAATATATTAATTTTAAACTTAATTTGTCTCTGCTGTTGTCCGTCTTTACCGGTATATATTTTTTTCTTATTCAATGCTATTTGAATTTCTATGCAGTCACTTGGCGGGTCTCCCGGAGCGGGTCTAATTTAAAATTAAATTAAAGGATAATTTATCAAATAATACCAAAGAGATAAGGACAATTGAAAATTATTTTGACAAAAAATTATTAAGATACAATAAAAGTTTATTGAAAGTAAAAGTAATTCTAAGAGAAAATGAAAAGATTGAAAATTATAATTAAAAAAAAAAATAATTTGTTAATTAAATGTTCAAAACTTTTGGAAATTGTCATTAGAAAAATGAAAATTATTTTCATTTATTCTCAAACTGAATTATTAATTCAATGCTAAAAACCCATGAAAGCTATCACTTTAATCATAGATATAATATACATAGATAAAGCTCGAGGTGTTTGCCATGCTGTGCACCCCACAGTTCCCTTTGATATAAATGTGATGCTGGTAGTTTTCTTGTGCGAGAGGTTTTTCGAATTTTGTAACGGTGAACGTTTCGGCTAGGTATAATGTTTCTAAAATATCACTTTACTGTATAGTGGCAACGCTTCAAGACTTTCCACATACAAAACAATATATAACCAATATTAAATTCCAACAATAAATTTATTCACGAATTCGGGTGCGTCAGGTCTAAGTGCTGACTCCAAACTGCCCACATTCAGTATTACCAAATAATTTAAATCTATCTTACAAATTAATCATGGATTAATTTGCCACTTAAGAATACAACAAACGTATTATGTTATCTTAAAGATTATCTCTGACAAAAAAAATAAATAAATGGAAATTGCATAACATTATAGTTGACAATTTTACAATCTAATCTTAATCTCACTTCTAAGAAAATACTTGTTATTTTAAAAGCTGAAAACAATTTGTTAATAACCGGTGGTTATAAATTCTAATTAGTTTTTTTTTCAAAAAGTGAAACAAAATATTATAAAGTCCATGAATTTATAAAAAAGTTAAATTACAAATTAGCGTTCATTTCCGGCATGACAGATTCCTCCCGGGTTGATTTGAGACGCGTCCCGCGTCTCCGGGCTGTATTTTATTATTTAAAACGGCCTCGGTAGTTTCTCCTCCGTCGATACGGCTGTTGATAATTCTGTTCTTCTTGCATCATCACTGTCTCTCGAATTGACTTTTGATCCTCGGACAACTGTTGGACTTGGTGGTTTAAAATTTCAACTTGCTGAACTTGTGCTGTTAACTCCTGTATTAGTTTCTCTGACTTCAGTAATTTCGTCTGTAATTCGAAATTTTCACGTTCAAAATGTTCTTTTTCTCGCAAGACTTTTTCATATTTGAATTTAACGATCGCACAAAAATTATTCATTCCGATCTTCTCTTCTTCTAATTTAACGATTTTAGATTTAGCTTCTTGCAACTGTTTTTGCAGATTCAACAAGGACTCGTTGAGCAGTTTGTTTGCCTTTTTGTCATCTGTTTCTTTATTAATCTTTACTTCATTAAACTTTTTAATTTGATCTTTTGCACATTTTAGTTCTGCTTTCAGTCCTTCTGAGGTGCTTAGACAGTTTAAGAATGCCGATCCACGCAAACCACTGAATGGCATTTCTCTTAATCCACGTTTTGCGTCATTATACTCCTTCATTCGGCGAGAATCGCGATCTTTTTTCTTCTGAGATTTTGTTGAGTTCTTCTTGGTTGTCGCTGTGTCATTAAACGAAGTCCAACACCGTCTTGCGAAATGTCCAACCTTTTTACATTGAAAACAGTGCTTCTGATATGCAATGCATTGTCCGAATTTATGCAGTTGTCCACATTTTCCACACAACGGTCGGTGCATAACTGGATACGTATTCCATAAGCTCCATTGTGGTCTAAAATTAAAGTCCATTTTAAATTGGGGAATTATTCACTTAAATGCAAACGGGATCGTGTGTTGTGCTAAAAAGACAACACGCCTCGGGTTACTCCGCCAAATGTGATGCTGGTAGTTTTCTTGTGCGAGAGGTTTTTCGAATTTTGTAACGGTGAACGTTTCGGCTAGGTATAATGTTTCTAAAATATCACTTTACTGTATAGTGGCAACGCTTCAAGACTTTCCACATACAAAACAATATATAACCAATATTAAATTCCAACAATAAAGTCCATGAATTTATAAAAAAGTTAAATTACAAATTAGCGTTCATTTCCGGCATGACATATCAAACGCGCGGCACTGCGTAGCAAGGTCTTTAATGCAAGTGATATTCGCCGATATAAGGCCGTATGTTGAGGGTATATGAAAATTAATCTTAGATTATCGATGGCTGACCTTATCAGTGGTATAATAATTAGTTAATTACCGGTAATTCTTAAGTGATAAGGTGAGCGAATGCAATAAAGTAGACATTAAATAAAAGGTGGTTATCTTTAGTTTTTTTCTTCGGTTTGCATTCATCGGAAACCCAATTTATTGTGCGCACAACATATTTTTTTCTTTGTATGTCCCTATCCGGGCTCCGTATAAAAGTAATAATCAGTTAAAACTTTGAACGTAAAATAAAATGTTTGTCATTTTTGAAACATTTTTGATAAAAAATGAAATTACCAAAATATTACAACTAAATAGAATTATTGAGACATTTGCATTTAGAACGTACAGCGAAAAAAAGTAACTGAATAAACTTAGTAACTGACCTTCGGAGTGACTTCTTCGGGTCGAATGTATTCTCTGTGAAGCAGCAGTTTCTGCACAGAAAATCTAGGTTGCTGTCTGACCAAACAACTAGCTGTGAAGAAGTCATGGGAACACACGCAGCATGTACCCACTTATCACAACCACTACAGAAAACACATTCTTCGTTTTCTTCGCAATGTAGAGCACATATCGAGCAAGGATATTCTGCCATGGTAAACTTGGAAGAATGAGACTGAGCACAAGTTTTGATGAATATTTAAAGGTTTGACGGTGTATGTAGGGTTTCGCAATAAAACTCTGACAATAAACGGTTGTTTTAATAACAATTTCAAACTGTCACTATTATTACCTTTCAATCTTAAAAAAAACCGGTTATGATGCTATACCAATTTTGACAAATAACTGACTGACTGGGGAGTTTAACGTCGTGACTATACCTAGATATATGTCTGCAGCGACGTTTGACAAATAACAGAATTAACCCTCTTCAAATAACAATATTCATTGGTTTTTGCTTTTTGTCCTTTTTTTTTTTGTTATTTATTATTTTTTTGTGGTTATTTTCTTTTTTCTGGTTATAACCTTTTTTTTTGGTTATATAGAAGAAGCAGATAGGAAACAAAGCAGCATAAAATACAACTTTGAAAATGATGAAGTAACAGACAACACAAAATCAACCGGAAAGAATCCAACAACGCAAACATCTTAAGTCAAGACTTGCATCTAGACATTATTATAAAAAACAGAAGACTTGATAACCATATTCGAGCAGTACAATATAGAGTCAGAGAAAAATACAATTTTATTTAGAATAGTAATAGTATTATATAACACTCAAAACACATTCTGCCCCTTTCCACGAACTCCTGTTCCCCAAAAGGAATCAGGAACATCATGTGCTATGAAACCATTGGTCTGCAATTAAGAGTCTCGAAATAGTTTGCCCTGTTGGAACTTCAACTTAAGAATCTCGGACATAAGAAGGGCTTTATTCTCGTCCAATTGTCAATCTGTTCTCATTAGATCAAATTTCACGTCAGCGATGCCGGCTACATTGCTATGTTGCGAGCAATCCGGAAAGGGCTCAGTTGGTTTGTCAACTATTTGAACAGACTTTAGATAATGGCACTTTTCATGTTTTGTTGTTAAAAGAAGCATAATTGTTATATGGTCCTTATTTCATGCCTCATTGTATTTGTGAAAATAAATTTTAAAAATATTTTCATTCTTCTGCTCCTTGGAAGTCACAAGTTAAAGTGTCCTTAATGCATCATAAACGCCATTTCCCGGATTACACATTTTATAATGTAAAACAACCTAAAACAATTCATATGCAAAAAAATTGGAATTCGCTTTGAATAAATATATATATTTTATAACATTTACCAAAACTGCAAGTAACATCACACAAGATATACAAGAATAGCATATGGGTTTATTGGCCAATAAATACAATATACAGCACAAAAGATCGGAACAATGTTAGTACAAAACAATGACAAACACAAATAATCATAAAAACTATATATATAATTTATATACTATAAAAAAAAACCAGCTGAAGGTGTTACAGATTATAGTTTTATTATGAAATGGATAATTTATTATGAAACTCGTTACATTTATAAATGGTCATCACTTTAATCAAAAACATCCTTTCTTCATCAGAATCTTTAAAATTGCCAAAATCGATATCAATATTAAGTGTAAATATTCAATAAACCTCTATTCCACCCCCTAAAATGGGCATTTCGGTAATTTTATTGGACATTTCGGTAATTTCAAAGGCATTTCGGTAATTACGGGCATTTCGGTAATTCGAAGTACCGCATCATCTGAACATGTTGCATTGTAATTTTGAACAAGTGCTATATATATTAATGTTTGTTGGTGTTTTTTTCATCTTTGCTATATGATTTAAATTAATTGTTACTTTTTAAAAAATAAAAAAATAAAAAATGATATTTTCTTTTCCATACATAGTGAATAATTGCCTTGAAATCATCCCTCTAGTAAAAAGACATACTCTCCTTCACTAACCTTATCATTTTTATCCTTCTTCTTATCTTTTGGTGATAAACTTGCTCCAGTAAAACTTAGAACTGTGAGAATAGCATACAATGATTGGTGCTTCATCTAAAGGGTTAAGATAAAACAAATTGCATTTATCTGTATGAGGGATTCGTAAACAACGTACAATATTACATGAAGATTTAATACATAAAAGTTTCGTCTGACATGAACAAGCCAATCACCACAAATCGTCACAGTAGGAAAACCCAGTCAGATGGAAGCTGCGTGCTACATCAGACCATTCATCAATATCCGATCAGATTTAAAGTTTGCACAACCAGGGCGACCCATTCATCAGTTCCACAAAACGCCTTTATGGAAAACCACATGATTTTTAAAACAATCAGCTATAAATCCAAATATTACAATTTGTGGTTTTTGCTATCGATTGGCTTGTTCATGACGATGTTAATTTTCATTGATTTCACTTTACGCTTCAATCGAAAGTTCAAAGTTAAATCGGACAGGTTGTATCTATAAATGGACCTTATTTTTTATTTTCTATCACAGACATTTCTTTGTAAACTATAAATTTTAAAGCTCTTTTTATGTATACTAGAGTCGATATATCTGATAGAAACAAATGCCTGCAAGTGTTAAAAATGTGTAGCTGACAACACTAATACATTAATAGACGATCTTCCAAAAGTGCCATTCCCGAACGTTCCTGATGTTAGAATAGGGGTCACGAGAGGTCAATGGGGGAAAATGACAGATTTTTTAGAAGAGAGCACAGGGACTGAATTATTCTATCAATCTATTAAATATGTTTTCTGATGGAAAACAATCAAACATGAAATGAATTAATTTAATTGTTTCACTCGGAGGGTCCTTTCAAACCAATTCATTTACACTTAAATATAATGAAATTTAAAAATTCCCTTTTACACGCAATTGACGTTGGCAACCAGTTATCCAGTAATTTGAGGTAAGATTTCGACAATTACCAAAAAAATTGAAATTGGAAGATCGTCTATTTATTGAGTACAGGTAGTAATATAAGTACAGTGGATTCCTCTTATTGGCATAACCAATTTGTCAGAGAAAATTATGAAAGTAACCGAAAGACCCCATAAAGTGAAATGTCAATTTTAAACAGAAAATTCAAAGAACTTATATATTTTTGTCTTATTATCAAATGTGTTGAGTAATAAGAACAGTCAGGTGACACTTTTATTGTATCCTAATGCTTTTAAAAAACAAATGTGACATAAATGAAGGTTGTAAAAACATGTTTTGATAACTTTTATCAAACATTCTTCAAAGACCTTGTTAAGAAAACATATGATTTTGACAGGTAAATAGGTGATTTTTGAAAATTTTAAGTCAATTAACAGGAATTTTATACTTTTTCTCAGATTTTCAATGCAATTAATAATTAATATATGAAATTTTTAGCATTGAAAGTATAGGAAAGGGTTTGGTGTTTTAAAATCTTAGTCAACTAAGAGGATTATTCTAATACACGCGTTGCGCATTTGTGGGATTGCTCACTAATTTATCCAAAAGAAGAGGAACTGGTAAAAAAACTGGTTCCAACATGCCAATAGACGAAGAAAGTGTTTTCTTTATTTCCGTTCAAGATTGATTTTTTATTGGTTGGAAATGTTGATGGTTGGTTTATTTGTCAGTTGCAATTGATTTTTACCCTATATGTTGAATAATAACAGAAGAATCGTTGTTAGAAAATGCTGTTCCCTTTGTTCCATGCTGAATGACGTCGTTTTTCCTCCCCGTGACCCCTGATGACCTCGTCTAAATGACAAGTCAAATCCGGAACGGATATATTGTGCATGCAACCCTAGTATAAGAGTTAGTTGATTAAGTGGAATCCACTGTAATATTAAAGAATGTTGCTTACGGATAATTATTTATACAAAATCAGTGGTAAACTATGCTTTCAGACTAAATATTTTTTTTGTACTACCACCATCATACATGAAGGTATTGATGGGGTACCCTTCATAACGGATAACGGCTAAAAATATCACCATATAACGGTAACGGTAGCCTAAATCAACGTAACGGTTAGCTGATCTAACTTATCTTTGAAATAAAATAAAAAAATGTTTCCATCTATATTATTGATACTTCGAATACAGGGCAATACAGAATAGGTCAGTAAAATGCACAATTTTGAAGTGCTATAATATCATAATAAAAACTCCACGTCTTGTTGTTTTCGTACAGTATTTTGTCTTGGGTTCTCTCTTGTTGAATTGAACTTTTGTCGATATTGAGTTTTTACAGTGTGTTTTATATGTATGCTTTGTGCCAGCTTATTAATAGGGGAAGGTTGGATAAAAAAAACTAGTTAATACGGAATACCTGCGAAAAAAAATCTGCGTTTATTTTTCATTGTGACGGTAAAAAATGCACCCAGCAACAACGTTTAACGCCTATTTTTTAAGCAAAATAACGCTAACGGTTGCTAAATTTAAGGTCATAACGAATCACGCCAAAAACTCGATAACGGAAAACGGTTGAAAATATCCCCATATAACGCTAACGGTAGCGAAAATAAAGCAAATAACGGCTATTGCTTAAGGGCATCAACACCCTCATATACATGTCATATGCTACAAAAGAAGGGACTATTCATCAGTCTTACAAACACTGTATAGGAATGAATCAAAGCATCTGTCTGTGTCTGAATTTTAAATATTTGAAAGTCATAGCATGTGACAGTTTCAACTTTTAAGTTTGTCACGTACTTCAATTTAGTTCAAATTCTGTTCTTTCTTGACTTCTTTGTGGACGAAGTGAAAGTGAAAGTAGAGTCACGGAAATAATTTTCTTACCTCCCTTTCCGTTAACGAGGTCAAGGCCAGGACACCGGCAGAAGGTCACTTGTCAAAACAGCATCACAGAGTTTACAGAGGCAACAACATGACCACTAAGTATACGATCGTTTTTGTGAGGCATGGTGAAAGTGAATGGAACAAATTGAATTTATTCTGTGGTTGGCATGATGCTGATCTATCAGAAACCGGCGTAGCAGAAGCACAAAATGCTGGACAGGTATCAACAATATGTACCCAAAACCTATTTTTAAAAAACAAAAATTTGATTGAATTCCATTGTAAAAAATACCATACCAATTGTTACCAGACATGTCATACGACAGCCCTTCGGAATCACTGTAAAAACACCCGGGTCCCCAGCCACGTAAACTAAAATCCTGGATTCATCATCCACCCTGCAACGTTCCTTTGGTGGGCAGGTGGGCATGTCAAACAGTCAATAGACCCTTTCACGGTTATTGCAGCCATATTGAATAGGGGGCAAAAATTCGGGAAAATGTCATAAAAACAGCTCTATTGCTTAGCAACACACATATATTTTCCCGATTTTGTATAATATTCTCTCCTCCTTTCTAAAAATTTGCCCCCTATCCAATATGGCTGCAATAACCATGAAAGGGTCTATTACTATTGCTTATGTGGTTGACTATCAGGGGCGGATCCAGAGGTCCATGAAATGGGGCCCGGGTGCGTAATTGCTAAAAATGTCAGATTTTGATGAAAATTTGAAGTTGCTTGGTCAATTTTATACAGAAAAATTTAAAATTTCTCAATTAAAGGGGGGGCATACGCCCCCCTCCGACTCCCCCTGAATCCGCCACTGACTATACTCCCCTGACCAGTGCTCGATAACGAACTACTTAAATGTATTTTTATGGCCGACCACGCATGTGGATCGGACATATAGTTTTACCCTTGTCCGTCCGTCCGTAACACTTTGGTTAAGTTCTTGGTTAAGGTCTATTACTTGGATACTAGATGTTGGGGGTCAATGATATTTCACCACCAGATGGGTCTTTGGTAGGGCTACACCACCCACTAGAAATTATGTCACTGTGACCTATATTATATGCATGAACAACTTCGGTTAAGTTCTTGGTTAAGGTCCATAACTTGGATACTAGATGTTGGGGGTCAATGATATTTCACTACTAGATGTGTCTTAGGTAAGGTGACACCACCCACTAGAAATTGGGTCACTGTGACCTATATTTAATGCATGAATGACTTTGGTTAAGGTCCATATCTCAGATACTACATGTTGATGGTCAATGGTATTTCACCACTAGATGTGTCTTGGGTAACATGACACCACCCAATAAAAATTAGGTCACTGTGATCAACATTTTATGCATGAACGACTTCGGTTAAGTTCTTGGTTAAAGTCCATAACTTGGATACTAGATGTTGGGGGTCAATGATATTTCACCACTAGATGTGTATTGGGTAAGGTGACACTATCCACTAGAAATGAGGTCACTGTGACCTATATTTTACGCATGAATGACTTTGGTTAAGTTGTTGGTTAAGGTCCATATCTTGAATACTACATGTTAGGGGTCAATAATATTTCACTACTCGATGAGTCTTGGTGACATGGCACCACCCACCAGAAATAAGGTCACAGCGACCTATATTTTACACATGAACACTTTTGATCAATTTCTTGGTAAAGGTCCATATCCCAGGTAATACATATTGAGGGTCAATGATATTTCAAGAAGGGGAGGGCCATCCTGTGGCTCATAGACACATTTTTTAGTTTTATTCAAATAAACTTGTTCTTTCAAACAAGTATTTATTTTTTCTTGTATATATTGGTAAGTTTTAGCGGTCTAATATTCATCTTAGTTGACAGCAGCAGATAGCACAGGAGGCCACAAAACAGATGAAATTTATTGCAAGATGATATTTAAAAAACCCAACTCCTTTTAATTTCTTGCAGCAGACAATAAGTTATCGCCTTAAACCCAAACCTACATGTTATTTGCAAATTAAAAGAAAATTTATTTTGAATTAAATGTAAGAAATTAATGTTATCCTTTCTGATATTGAATTCTAATGGCATATTTTAATAAAGGATTAAGCCTCTAGTGGAGGCATTTTGTAGAAATTTTGGTGGTCTGACGAAAAATCAATAAATGATGGACTAGTACTTAAATGCATGTATTATGTCAACTTTTTAGCTCACCTGACCCGAAGGGTCATGTGAGCTATTGTCATCACTTGGCGTCCGTCGTCCGTCCGTCGTCCGTCCGTCGTCCGTAAACTTTTTAAAACGTTAACTCCTCTGACACCATAAGTCCAATTGCAACCAAACTTGGTATGGTTGTTCATTAGCATTTGGTGCTTAGAACTGATGTGGGGATTTTTGATTCGTCTTAAAACATGGCCGCCATGGCTAAAAATAGAACATAGGGGTAAAATGCAGTTTTTTACAAATAACTCAAAAACGGCTACAGATATCAAAATTCTGGCATAGGGTAAAAGTGATCAGCACCTCAAGATCTACCTACCCTGAAATTTTGAAGAAAATCCAACGACCCATGTAGGAGTTATTGCCCTTTTTGTGGATTTTTTGCAAATTTTGCACCTATTTAGCTCAATATCTTGAAAACTATACTAGATATTTGTGAAATTTAAATTGCATATTGTTAAGCACATCAAGATCTACAAAATATGTAACAGGGTCAACGTTGTAGGACCTTTCCTTTTAGGAGTTATTGCCCTTAGAACGTCAAAATTTAGCATTTTAACAGCATTTTCTCATTACATTGAAAACGTTAACTCCTCTGACACTTTAAGTCCAAATGGAACCAAACTTGGTATAGTTGTTTATTATCATTAGGTGTATAGAACTGATGTGGGGATTTTTGATTGGTCGTAAAACATGGCTGCTGTGGCTAAAAATAGAACATAGGGGTAAATGGCAGTTTTTTGCAAATAACTCTAAAACGGTGACAGATTTCAAAATTTTGATTGGGCACAAAAGTGATCAGCACCTCAAGATCTACCAGCTCTGAAATTTTGAAGAAAATCCAACGACCCATGTAGGAGTTATTGCCCTTTTTGTGGATTTTTTGCAAATTTTGCACCTATTTAGCTCAATATCTTGAAAACTATACTAGATATTTGTGAAATTTAAATTGCATATTGTTAAGCACATCAAGATCTACAAAATATGTAACAGGGTCAACGTTGTAGGACCTTTCCTTTTAAGAGTTATTGCCCTTAGAACGTCAAAATTTAGCATTTTAACAGCATTTCCTCATTACATTGAAAACGTTAACTCCTCTGACACTTTAAGTCCAAATGGAACCAAACTTGGTATAGTTGTTTATTATCATTAGGTGTATAGAACTGATGTGGGGATTTTCGATTGGTCGTAAAACATGGCTGCTGTGGCTAAAAATAGAACAATGGCAGTTTTTTGCAAATAACTCTAAAACGGTGACAGATTTTTAGATTTTGATTGAGAACAAAAGTGATCAGCACCTTTAGATCCACCATATTGTCAGATGACCCCCTTATTAATCTTATGACCCTTTCAACGTTAAATAGATTTTGCCTTATAACCTTTACTTCAGGCACATATGTCAGGTGAGCGATTCAGGCTCCTGGGAGCCTCTTGTTAATTTAGTCATCATCAGAAAGTAAAGTATAAAAGACAATTTTCCACACAAACTTATTTTATTTGTAAAAATATTGAGCATTGCAATTTGGATCAATTTGTATAGGTAGAAACAAATATGCCCCTGAATGATGTCATTCTAATTTTTTCTTTGGTAAACACTTCTTATTAATAATATAGACAGCTTTTACTTGACAAAACCAAAGTAAATACAAATTTGGCATATTGAATTTACAAGCATATACCCAGTTACTAGAAAAAGATATCGAGCACTGGTCAGAAGAGTCTAGTACAACAAAAGGGCCAACACAGCTTCTCACTGTCTAAGCACAATTTCATGCATATATATGCCTTACCCCTATAATACAAGAGGTCTCATACTTTTACTGTTCATTTCTGAACACACTAGTCACATTGTATTTCTGAAAACAATTTTTAAATGTGCAAGTTCCAACCAGAATTTGGTACGAGCATTTTAAGTCTGCATATTTCTTTAAGGCTCTGTTACAATAACAATGGGTCAAATCAATGTTTAAAACATATATATTTTATAAAGATTTTCCTTAATTATTTAGGGCATCCTACATTTGTCCTATTTAAGTATATATGGCAACAATTTCGAAAGTTCTAATCATGCCATCAAACTTCCAATGATGTATTGAACAGAAGGGTCTGCAGTAAGAGAGGAATGAACTTCAAATAAAATACAGGCCCATACAAATTAAATCAGTTGGAATCACTATGTTACAAGTCCTACATTATAAAAACTTTTATTTTTTTGTATTTTAGATGTTAAAAGAAAAAGGATTCACATTTGATATAGCCTTCACCAGTTTACTGAAGAGAGCCATCAAGACATTGTACTATGTTCAAGATGGACTGGATCTACACTGGATCCCTGTTGTTAGGCACTGGAGACTGAATGAAAGGCATTATGGTGCTCTACAAGGTCTAAATAAATCAGAGACTGCCGAGAAATATGGAGAAGCACAAGTAAAAGTAAGTTAAAAAAATCTCATGTTCTACCAGAGTTGGAAATAAAACATGTACATGTAGCTGGATTGCCAGTCTGAGACCAGGACACTTATTATCAAAAGTTTGTAAAGGTAACTTTAGTCGTACCTCCCCATGTTGTCTATGTTAGTTACGTCTGACTTTATGTCTATGAACTTTTGTGAAATTGGCTACAGAAACTTTTCCAGAATTTCCCACCCTTAATGATCATGTGCTTTTGTAGGACCATCCACCAAAATTAATGTACTTAGATTTTCAAAATGTTTATTTCTCAAATTGATTTTCTTGTTCAAAAATCTTCTTATTAAAATGAAGATGAAGATAAATTAAAGCTATGCAACCTATATTGGTGATAACAAACAGACAGTATTTTTATTCTGTATTTTATATTTCTCCATCCTTAATTGCAAATGTCCTAATGTTACCATATAGTGGGTTATTTTCGCGGTGGTTTAATTTTCGCGGGTCAACGGAAACTGCAAAAATAAATCCAGTGAAAATTTCCATCTAACGCAAATTATATACAAACTGTTGAAACACATGCACAAACCGTGAAAATAAAACCCGCAAAAATTATTCACATACCTAATCACAAAAAAACTGCGAAAATTTACCACTGGAAAATAGCCTGCTATACGGTAATTTAATTTAGAATTAAATTATTAGTCCCCTACCGGCGAAAGCCGCAGGGGACTATAGGTTTGCGCTCTGTCTGTCTGTCTGTCACGCCTCAGTTTTCCGCACTTTTTTTCTAAACGCTTATAGATAATGAACTGATTTTTGGTATGTGAGTTTACCTTGATGACTTACAGATCAAGTTGAAGTTTCCTGCCGGTCCACAATTTTTTATGGGAGTTATGGCTCTTTGAACTTTGAAAATTCACTAGAATTTCAGTTTTCCGCACTTTTTTTCTAAACGCTTATAGATAATGAACTGATGTTTGGTATGTGAGTTTACCTTGATGAGTTACAGATCAAGTTTGAGTTTCGTGTCGATCCACAATTTTTTATGGGAGTTATGGCCCTTTGAACTTTGAAAATTCACTAAAATACCAGTTTTCCACACTTTTTAGCTCACCTGACCCGAAGGGTCATGTGAGCTATTGCCATCACTTGGCGTCCGTCGTCCGTCCGTCCGTCGTCCGTCGTCCGTCGTCCGTTAACTTTTTCAATCGTTAACTCCTCTGACACCATAAGTCCAATTGCAACCAAACTTGGTACACTTGTTTATTGGCATGGGTGCTTCAAAACTATCGTTTGGATTTTTGATTCATAAAAAAACATGGCCGCTGTAGCTAAAAATAGAACATAGGGGTAAATTGCAGTTTTTTGCAAATAACTCAAAAACGGTGACAGATATCAAAATTCTGGCATAGGGTAAATGTGATCAGCACCTCAAGATCTACCTGCCCTGAAATTTTCAAGAAGATCCAACAACTGATGTAGGAGTTATTGCCCTTTTTCTGGATTTTTTCAAAATTTTTCACCTATTTAGCCCTATATCTTGAAAACTATACAAGATATTTCAAAAATTTAAATTGCATATGATTAAACACATCAAGATCTACATTTCATGTAATTAGGTCAAAGCTGTAGGATCATGTCTTTTAGGAGTTATGGCCCTTAAAGCGTCAAAATTTACCATTTTTCATTACTTTTCCCCTGAATTTCAAAGATTAACTTGTCTGACACCATAAGACCAACTGCATCTAAACTTGGCACACATATTCAATAGCATATCTGCTACAATTCTATCGTTTGGATTTTCAATTCATCAAAAAATATGGCTGCCATGGCTAAAAATAGAACATAGGGGTAAATTGCAGTTTTTTGCTAATAACTCAAAAATGGTTACAGATATTAAAATGCCAGATTTTAAGTGATCAGCACCTCAAGATCTACCTGCTCTGAAATTTTCAAGAAGATCCAACAACTGATGTAGGAGTTATTGCCCTTTTTCTGGATTTTTTCAAAATTTTTCACCTATTTAGCCCTTTATCTTAAAAACTATACAAGATATTTCAAAAATTTAAATTGCATATGATTAAGCACATCAAGATCTACATTTCATGTAATTAGGTCAAAGCTGTAGGAACATGTCTTTTAGGAGTTATGGCCCTTAAAGCGTCAAAATTTACCATTTTTCATTACTTTTCCCCTGAATTTCAAAGATTAACTTGTCTGACACCATAAGACCAACTGCATCAAAACTTGGCACACATATTCAGTAGCATATCTGCTACAATTCTATCGTTTGGAATTTCGATTCGTAATAAAATATGGCTGCCATGGCTAAAAAAAAGGACATAGGGGGTTAATTGCAGTTTTTTGCTAATTGCTCAAAAATGGTTTCAGATATCAAAATTGTGTAAGAATCAAAATTGATCAGCATATGAAGATCAACCTGTCCTGAAATTTTGAAAAAGATCCTACTGCTGATGTGGAAGTTATTGCCCTTTTTCGTAATGTTTGCCAAATTTTGCTTTTATTAAGCCCTTTGTCTCGAAAACTTTAGAAGATAATTCAGAAATTTAAATCCCATATGGTTAAGCACAATAATATCTACAGAATATTTGTATCTGTGTAGTTCAGGTGAGCGATTCAGGCTCCTAGGAGCCTCTTGTTTCTAAACACTTATAGATAATGAACTGATTTTTAGTATGTGAGTTAACATTGATAAGTTACAGATCAAGTTTGAGTTTCGTGCCGATCCACAAATTTTTATGGGAGATATAGCCCTTTGAAGTTTGAAAATCTATTGCAATTTTCTTTTCTAAACTTTTTTATTGTTCCTTGTAGATAATAAACTGATCAAGTTTAGGTATTCATTTGTTTGACAAATTGTTACCAGTGACTGAAATATGAGGCCGGTAGGGGACTAAGTATTGTTTTGCAATACTCTCAGAATGCTTGTTATTGTAGATATGGAGGAGATCATATGACACTCCCCCTCCAGCATTAGAGAAATCAGACAAGAGATGGTCAGCCAAGGAGACAAAATACTCAGTAAGTCATTGGTTCAGCACAGATAGGTACACATGTATAGAGTGTACATATCAAGTTTTTGTTTTAAAATCTCAAAAATAAGATACTACATGTACATGTACGAATTGCTAAAACCTTTTACAATCTGAAATACAGTGGCTAGAGATTTCAATTATTAAAGGTGTCATAAAAGAATTGGTAAGGGATATTGGCAGAGGATTAACCCATGAAATTGTCAATTAATGACATACAGTTGAATAAATCACTTTTGGCCAGATTTCACAGAATGAAAAATTTGGATTATAAAATGGTGAATGTCAGGTGTTGTGCAGCAAGTGTAGAAATAATTTAAGTTACCGTTTTCTCAGCAACTACTAATCACAGCCTCTTAATTTTTGTTATTCAGCATCAGCATGGTGTCACATACTTCGAGATTTGATTTAAGGTCTGCCACTCACCTACTTCCTTTTGAATGAAATAGCACCATTTTTGACTAAATGACAGATTTTGGGTATAAATATACACTATAGCAGGATTCACACATCTTATATAAATATTTATTTGAGTGTCAAAAGTTGTTTAGCTCACCTGACCCGAAGGGTCATGTGAGCTATTGTCATCGTTAAGCGTCCGTCGTCCGTCCGTCGTCCGTCGTCTGTCGTCCGTCATCCGTCCGTTAACTTTTCTTCAAAGATCTTCTTCTCTGAAACCTCTGAAGGGATTGCATTGATACTTGGTATACATGATCTTTAGGATGTCCTCTACCAAGTTTGTGAATAATATACATGTCGACCAACCAACATGGCGGCCGTTGCTAAAAATAGAACAGGGGGGTCAGACCATTGTTTTTGGCTTATAACTCAAAAAGTATAAGAGATAGAGAAAATCCGAAGCAACCTACCTTGTTCAGCATCAAAAGCTCTACGATTCTCTCCATTGAGTCGAAGTTGTGAAACGACTCCTTATAGGAGTTATTGCCCTTTAATCATCAAATTTGACCATTTTTGCAGTTTTTGGACAATAACTTGAAAACCGTTAGAGCTAGAGGAAAAGTTAGCATTGCAGAATTGTTTAGCTCATTGAGATCTACTAAAATGATTTTAATGTCTAAATCGTCAGATCAGCCGTTTAAGAGTTATTCCCCTTTAACTGTTTTTTCCATTAATTTACACTGATTTTCAAAAATCTTCTTCTCTAAAACTACTGAAGGGATTGCATTGATACTTGGTATACATGATCTTTAGGATGGCGTCTACCAAGTTTGTGAATTATATACATGTTGACCAACCAACATGGCCGCCGTTGCTAAAAATAGAATAGGGGGGTCAGACCATTGTTTTTGGCTTATAACTCAAAAAGTATGAAGGATAGAGAAAATCCGAAGCAACCATCCTTGTTCAGCATCAAAAGCTCTACGAATCTCTCCATTGAGTCAAAGTTGTGAAACGACTCCCTATAGGAGTTATTGCCCTTTAATCATCAAATTTGACCATTTTTGCAGTTTTTGGACAATATCTTGAAAACCGTTAGAGCTAGAGGAAAAGTTAGCATTGCAGAATTGTTTAGCTCATTGAGATCTACAAAAATGATTTCAGGGTCTAAATTGTCAGATCAGCCGTTTAAGAGTTATTCCTCTTTAACTGTTTTTTTTCCATTAATTTACACTGATTTTCAAAAATCTTCTTCTCTAAAACCACTGAAGGGATTGCATTGATACTTGGTATACATGATCTTTAGGATGTCCTCTACCAAGTTTGTGAATTATATACATGTTGACCAACCAACATGGCGGCCTTTGCTAAAAATAGAACAGGGGGGTCAAACCATTGTTTTTGGCTTATAACTCAAAAAGTAAAAGAGATAAAGAAAATCGGAAGCAAATTTTCTTGTTCAGCATCAAAAGGTCCTTACAGTAGTTATTGCCCTTTAATTGTTTTTTCTATTAATTTAAACTGATTTCCAAAAATCTTCTCTGAAACCACTGAAAGGATTGTTTTGCAACTTTGTATACTTGAAAGTTTGTGAAATTTATTCAAACTTTGGCATAAGAGATCAGGTGAGCGATTCAGGCTCTTGGGAGCCTCTAGTTTAAAAATTCTAATTAAAATTTTGCACATACCTGTATTTTGATAATGTCATATTTTTACAGTAGGCAGTTTGAGAACCCTATAGCTATTTACCTTGTTTAACATACAATATTTAATCTTTTTTACTGTTTTACAGAACATAGATGAAAGTATTGTTCCTCCCTGTGAATGCCTGAAAGACACAGTTATCAGAGCACTCCCGTTTTGGCATGATGCTATTGTTCCAGCAATGAAGGTTTTAAAAAATTACAATAAATTTAATAAGGGCCCTGTGCCAAAGATGTTTTCACTTTGTCCATTTGAAAAGAATTTCTTCTGATCTCTAAAATTAGAAAATATTTAAAGTGAAAGTCAGATATTTTGTACCGTATTTTGCTGTGTATAGTGCACAGTTTTTTACAATAATTTCCAGAATCTAACATAGGGGTGCGCACAATACATCCCTATATGAGATTTTCATACATTTTCATGAACATCGGCAACGGCAAAAGATCGATGTTTGTCAGACTTTGGACACAAGATTCATCCATGATTGAATACAAGAATCATAACTCCGTGATTTCTATTGAATCCTGTTCATTATTAGTATCTCTAAATAAAATTTATCCTGCTTTTATCAAATAAAAACTTAATTCCAGTGTCATCATGTGTTTGTTTATTAACTCATTTTCATATCGACCGCCATTTTGGTTTAACCCTCTTGCTGCCAGATTAAGATTTTGTATGATGTCGCCAACGCCACAATGTTGTGACGTTATAATAGCTATACTCCAGAATCTTTTATCAAATGTGACGTCTTTTTTATTTTTGACGTTGCTACGGTTACAATACATGAAAACAACTTTTATATTTGGGTCCCTATTTTTTATAAGTTGTTATTCTGTCATAAAAACCCGTTAATCTGTATATTGAACTAGTGTGTTAAATTATATGGAATGATTTATTTGCATTTGATGTTATAGTCCGATGGACATATATGTCCGTGTGGCAGCGAACCGGTAGTGGACACATATGTCCTTTTGGCAGCGAGCCGGTAGTGGACACATATGTCCCTTTGGCAGCAAGAGGGTTAATGTTTATTGTTAGTTTGGTAAAACTATTTGTACTCTTAAAAATACTTCTATCCAATTTCTTTATTCAAAATAAGAATAATAAAATATGATTTTAATTTATTTATTCATTCTTCCTTTACTTGTTTCCTTTCTGGATCAATAATGTGTATTCCCCTAAGTAACCTCATTCAAATAATTCTAAAAATAGAATGGTTTGTTTACATGATTGTGTATTTTCTTTCATGTAATTATTTGAGCAACAGATAGCCATTTTCTAATTGTTTTGTGAATAAATACTCATCCCAAGCTGGAGATAATTTAGATTTACTGGTAATTATTTGTTTTGACACTGAGGCCAATTTGCACAAAACATCGATCTTTTGTAAACAGGCTTGGACAATTAACAATTAAAGCCATTCAGCTGTAATACTTCAGGATTGTTTGAATAGTAATTTGTTGATCATCACTGTTTTGACACCTTTATTGTTTTCATCAAAAGATGTGAGCTTGGGTTAACACTTGTTGTTTGTTGATTGAAAAGGGGGACCATTACCGGGATTTACGATTTCGCTGTCATAATAAAATACACAAATAGTATAACAGTTTATTTTTATTTTCACAATAATTACAAAACAATTTTATTTTCATTAAAAAATCTTCATCTGTAGTCTTTCTACCTGAAAAAAGAGACAAATTTTGAGGGTTCCTTGTCATAAAAAATGATCGCGCATTTTACACAAAACTTCGTTTTTTCCCCAGATTTTCATAATGAAAAGGGGGTGCGCATTGTACATAAATGCGCACTATACGCGGCAAAATACGGTATGTTTAGTTTGAAGCATAAAAGACATGCATTTTACAATTTCATTAAAATCTTAGACATATTTCTAGGAAAACACTTAAACTCAATCTTATTGGTGTGTAAAAGCGTGGACCTTAGCTAACATTTTCAACATGAAGCCCGCTTCATTAAAAATGTGCTTAGGTCCACACTTTTACACACTGATAAAACTCAAAAATATTGCATTCAATGTATAAATAAAACAGTCATTACATTAAATCAAAGCGCTAAAGCATTTAAAGGCAAGCGAAATATATAAGAACTATAATAGATTTATTCTCTGTTAATGTATATTGTTCAAAATGTTTGCGAATTATTATGTCTCCCCTTCCCAGAAGGGGGAGACATATTGTTTTTGTGTCAGTTCTTCTTCTTCTTATTCTTCTTCTTCTTCTTCTTCTTCTTCTTCTTCTTCTCATACAAAGCGTGTCCGGGCCATAACTTTTTTATCCTTTGAGATAGGGCTTTGATATTTGGCATGTGGATGTATCACCATAAGACGATGTGTCGCGTACCAGAATGACCTTCGTATGACCTTGACCTTTGACCTCAAGGTCAAATTAATGCTAATTTTACATCCAAAGTGTTCCAGGCCATAACTTTTTTGTTCTTTGACAAAGAACTTTGATATTTGACATGTGGATGTATCACCATGAGACGATGTGTCGCATACCAGAATGACCTTCATATGACCTTGAAATTTTACCTCAAGGTCAAATTACTGCTAATTTTACATCCAAGTGTTCCGGGCCATAACTTTTTTGTTCTTTGACAAAGGACTTTAATATTTGGCATGTGGATGTATCACCATGAGACAATGTGTTGCGTACCAGAATGAACTTTATATGACCTTGACCTTTGACCTCAAGGTCAAATTAATGCTAATTTTACATCCAAAGTGTTCCGGGCCATAACTTTTTTGTTCTTTGACAAAGGACTTTGATATTTGACATGTGGATGTATCACCATGAGACGATGTGTCGCGTTCCAGAATGACCTTCATATGACCTTGAAATTTTACCTCAAGGTCAAATTAATGCTAATTTTACATCCAAGTGTTCCGGGCCATAACTTTTTTGTTCTTTGACAAAGGACTTTGATATTTGGCATGTGGATGTATCACCATGAGACAATGTGTTGCGTACCAGAATGAACTTTATATGACCTTGACCTTTGACCTCAAGATCAAATTAATTCTAATTTTACATCCAAAGTGTTTCGGGCCATAACTTTTTTGTTCTTTGACATAGGGCTTTAATATTTGGCATGTGGATGTATCACCATAAGACGATGTGTCGCGTACCAGAATGACCTTCGTATGACCTTGACCTTTGACCTAAAGGTTAAATTAAAGCTAATTTTACATGGAAAGTGTGTCTGTGTCATAACTTTTTTGTTCTTTGACATAGGGCTATAGTATTTGACATGTGAATGTATCATCATGAGACGATGTGTTGCATACCAGAATGACCTTCATATGACCTTGACCTTTTACCTCAAGTTCAAATTAATGCTAATTTTACATCCAAAGTGTTCCGGGTCAAAACTTTTGGTTCTTTGACAAAGGGCTTTGATATTTGGCATGTGGATGTATCACCATGAGACAATGTGTTGCGTACCAGAATGAATTTCATATGACCTTTACCTCAAGATCAAATTAATGCTCATTTTACATCCAAAGTGTTCCAGGCCATAACTTTTTTGTTCTTTGACATAGGGCTTTTTATATTTGGCATGTAGATGTATCACCATAGGACGATGTGGTGTGAACCTGAATGACCTTCATATGACCTTGACCTTAAGGTTGAATTAATGCTAATTTTACATGGAAAGTGTGTCATAACTTTTTTGTTCTTTGACATAGGTCTATAATATTTGACATGTGCATGTATTTCCATGAGATGATGGGTCGCCTACCAGAATGACCTTCATATGACCTTGACCTTTGACTTCAAGATAAAATTAATGCTATTTTTACACGTTAAACATGTCTGGGCCATATATATTTTAATCCTTTAAACAAAAAGCTTTGATTTTTGACATGATAATGTGTCATCAGGGGAACAATGTGTCACTAACGTTAATGACCTTGACTTGTGACTACAATGTCAAATAAATGTTAATTTGGCATACAAAGCTTTCCAGGCCACAGCTTTTTTATCCTTTGACATCGGGCTTTAGAATGTAGATGTATAATTATTAAAAAATTTGTTGTACAATGTATGTAATTGTGACTTTGACCTTTTGACCTCAAGGTTGAACTTGTGTTATTTAAGGAAGGGGAGACATCAGTTTTAGTGCGCTAAAACAGTTTTTCCTAGTTAATTTTGGTGAGCGAAGAAAGGATCGTCATGCAGATGCCCTCAAATTTAAAGTTAATGAACACAATTGCACACACAAGACAGGTATCGTGTAAAAACGGTATCGATTGAAACACCCCTTCGATTAAAATGCACTCGTCCCAATGATGTGTATTTTGTACTAATTTTATGAATGGTGAAGCTAGAATCTGAATCCATGCATTGACCAATCAAATGAGAGAAATATTTATACGAACCAATCAAGTAATAGATGAATACATAGTGTATATTCTATCGCCTTTAACTGAAAAGTTCGGCATGAAAGATGCAAAGGAATAAATAAAACTTGTGCCGGTCATATAAAATGCAAATAAAAATTGAGATTTATAGAAGTGTATATCATGTTAACAAATATTGAAAGGTAATATAGAAAATAAAGCATTTTATTCCAGTCTGGATGCAGGAAAATCACTCCGTCTAGACAGAAAAAAAACACAAAAATCATCACTACTCTATAGACTCCATAAGGCTTCGCTGGCGCTTGCCTAAAAAACAGCAATACAATACCATCTCAAGTTAATATGTAGATTCTCATCCCACCCAGCTCAACTTTAAAGAGTGTATTTTTTATTACAATTCGGAATTTTAACAAAATTCTTGCAATTTTATGAAAAAAGGTAAAAAAAAAGAACCCCAATGTCACAATATTTTGAACATAGATGATGAAAATCTATTAATGAACTGGATGTGGCCTAAGGGGGGATAATTTACAGCATCAGTTAAGCTGTCATTCTGTTAAAATATGATATTAATGACTTTTTATTTATTTATTAGGCTGGTAAGAGGGTTTTGGTATCTGCCCATGGAAACAGCCTGAGAGCTATCGTAAAATACCTTGACAACATCCCAGATACTGATATTGCAGAATTAAATATCCCTACAGGTATGCTTGTCTTTAAGTTTGAGTATGCTTTTTATTTCTTAGGCTGGGAAAAGAGTTTTAGTTACGGGTCATGGCAACAGTTTGAGGGCTATTCTCAATTATTTAGATAACACTCCCAATGCTGATATTCCAGAGTTAAATATCCCCAGAGGTACAAAAGCACAAGGCAAAATGTACAATTCAAATGACAAAATGCAGACTTTCTGACAATCTTGTTGAGCATTAACAATAAGTTAGCTTTCTAATCTTGCTTATGTAAAGAATTAACAAATGTATTTGTGTATATGTCACAATCATTACTCATTTTTGCACTTTTAAACAAACTTTGCATTCCTGCTTAATGTGTGCACTAATTATATCTTTACACTAGTTTCATATTACTGCAGTTATCTTTATTACCAATTATTACATAGATGCATATGAAATACCGATTTTTCCCAGTGAAATAAAATCTGGTAAATTAACAATGTGAAATAACAAAAATATTTTCACTCTTGCGTCCTTTCCGGTCAAACTCAATTATGACGTCATGAATTGTATTGCGTTGTCGTCATGACTCCTGCGGTCTAAATTCATACGCCATTCAAATAAATTTATTAAAAACTATTTATTAGCAGCATTTTATTTATGTAATAATACAATAATCAATTAGGTCTCATGAATAACCAAAATATGATCACTCGTGCGGGAACGCACTGAGATTTAACTCGTGCGCAAGTTCCGCGCACTCGTATAAATCTGTGTGCGTTCACCGACTCGTGATCATATTTTGGTTATTCACTCGACCCAATTAATTATCCTATAAGTCATTGCTTGTTTTAAAAGTAATATTCTTACAACTTTAATAGAACATAAAATATTTCACATGCATTACAGTCATAAGCAAACTTTATTTATTCATTGCTCTTTGGGTGCTACTCACATTAATGTACAACCATGCAAAGACGTAAGCAACATATTCTTATTAAAAAAAGAATAGATGTAAAATTAATTGCAATGTTGATTGTTTGAAGACAGGGTGGTGGGGGTTGAATACCATAGCAAACATAGCATAAACATTACAATTCTTTTTTCAAGAAATTCATATAGATGTACAATTAGCCTTTTAAACCATAATTGGAAATTAACACTCAGGCCAATAACCTCTATTTCATCTATAAACAAAACATAAACAAATACATTCTTTATCCATCATATGCTTAGCTTACTAGTTTGGGAATCATTATGACTTAACACATTTATTCTCTTGCTCTGTCTTTCCATTTATTATGAGTATGTTAGTTTTCACACATACCTTGTAATAATAACAGGTGTAACAACTCCTAAGCTGCTTGACCAAATTTGATAATTTTTCTACTAAATAATTTACATGAAGGGCCAAGAAAAAATTGGTACCAAAAACCATTACAATCTTATTTTATATAGTAGGGGATTTCTAATTTACAGCAGACAATGGAGCCAAGGTTGTCTTCAGTGACCTCACAATTTCTCAAATTCTGGCCAGTTTTTACTGTCTAATAAATTCTTTGTGTACTTAGATGTGTAAATGCATTTGCATTACACACATCATAATTTTTTTAAGATACACAAATCAGTGATCTTTTTAGCACTCATTATTTTATCATTATGATATTAACTGTTGTAATCTGTGTCCTTTCCATAGTACTGAAAATATAATATACATAGCTATAGTCAGCATACATACATGACATAGGAATAGGTAATTATGCAGACTGCCAAAAACATACATGGTTATGGATTAAGAGGTCGAACATTTTGGTCGACGGCTAAAGTGACTAAAGCCCCCAAAATCCTGGAAAAAAACCTAAGTAATATCTTATTTATAATTTGGTTTATTTATTTTTATACATACAAACTTCATTGTTCATAAATTTATAAGTGCTAACCTGCATATTCCAGATATTTATTGACCTTTTTTACCTGGTCCTGTACAAGTCTAATCTTGTGCTTTAATCATGCTGATAATGTGTTAAGATGTAGGCCTACTGATTAACAATTAATTAAATGAAAGAACATGTACATGTTCATTGAATGTCTTTGGCGGATTTCACAGAGTGAACAATTCGGGTTATAAAATGGTGATTGGCGGGCAGGCGAGTGGGAAGAAATTTTTCATAACAGTTTTCTCAGCAACTACTGATCACAGCCACTTGATATTTGGTATGCAGCATCAGAGTGGGGTCCCATAACTTGGGATTCAATTTAAGGTCTGTCACTCTCCTGCTTCCTGTTAAATGGAATCCGGCCATTTTTGACAATTTTTTTTCCATTTGTTTCAGGAATTCCATTAGTTTATGAGCTGGATGAGAACATGAAGCCTGTCAAACACTACTATCTGGCTGATGAAGCCCAAGTGAAGGCTGCTATGGAAAAAGTAGCCAACCAAGGGAAGGCCAAACAATAGATCTGTTTCATAGAACATATTTTAGGGTACTTCAGACAATTTGTTAATTTGTATATTTGCATAATATATGCTTTTTAGCTCACCTGGACCGAAGGTCCATGTGAGCTATTGCCATCACTTGGCGTCCGTCGTCGTCGTCGTCTGTCGTCGTCGTCCGTCGTCGTCGTTAACTTTTCTTTGAAAATCTTCTCCTCTGAAACTACTGAAGAGATTGCTTTGAAACTTTGCACACTTCATCTATGGGATGTCCTCTACCAAGATTGCACAAATGGTGACCACCGTCCAAACAACATGGCCGCTGTTACTAAAAATAGACTAGGGGGGTCAGACTACTGTTTTTGGCTTGTAAATCAAAAAGTATAAGAGATAGATGAAATCTGATGCCACGCTTCTGCTTCAGCATCAAAAGCTCTACAAAAGTCTCCATTGAGTGGAAGTTGTCAGATGACTCCTTATAGGAGTTACGGCCCCTTAAAGGTGAAAAATAGCATTTTTTCATGTTTTTGGCCTATAGAATGAAAACTATTACAGATAGAGAAAAGCTGTTGCTTGCTTAAATGTTCAGCTCATTTAGCTCTACAAAAGTCTTCATAGGGTTGAAGTTGTCAGATGAACCCTTATAGGGGTTTCGGCCCCTAAAATAACGTTTTTCATATTTTTTGCCTATGGAATGAAAACTATAGCAGATAGAGAGAAGCTGTTGCTTGCTTAAATGTTCAGCTCATCAAGCTCTACAAAAGTCTCCATAGGATCGAAGTTGTCAGATGACCCCTAATAGGGGTTACGCCCTGTTAAATGATGTTTTTCCATGTTTTTGGTCTTTTGAATGAAAACTATAGCAGATAGAGAAAAGCTGTTGCTTGCTTAAATGTTTAGTTCATTTGGCTATACAAAAGTCTCCATAGGGTCAAAGTTGTCAGATGACCCCTTATAGGGGTTACGGCCCCTAAAATAATGTTTTTCCTTTTTTTTTTGGCTTAGTGAATGAAAACTATAGCAGATAGAGAGAAGCTGTTGCTTGCTTAAATGTTCAGCTCATAAAGCTCTACAAAAGTCTCCATAGGATCAAAGTTGTCATATGACCCCTTATAGGGGTTACATCCCCTAAAATAATGTTTTTTCATGTTTTTGGCTTAGTGAATGAAAACTATAGCAGATAGAGAAAAGCTGTTGCTTGCTTAAATGTTCAGTTCATTTAACTCTACAAAAGCTTTCATTGGGTCAAAGTTGTCAGATGACCCTGTATAGGGGATATGGCCCCTAAAATAACGTTTTTTTATGTATTTGGCTGAGTGAATGAAAACTGTAGCAGACAGAGAAAAGCTGTTGCTTGCTTAAGTGTTCAGCTCATTTAGCTCTAGATTAGTGTTTTAGGGTTGACTCAGACCAGGTGAGCGATTCAGGCTCCTGGGAGCCTCTTGTTGTTTTAACCCATTCTTTAAACTTGCCATTCTTCTGTGAAGATCTTATCCATGTTCTCTTATTTATTAAATATTCAAAATTCCTTTCTTATTATTAAAGGTAATTAAGAGAAGGTTTTTTTTCAGCAACTGTGCCATTACTAATATATTTATAATTTTTTCTCCTGAGGACTGTTTTCTAGAGGTTGTTAAAAGTGGAGCCAGGTTTCATGTATGTTTTTTCATTTTCTGTTTGTTAAGATTATTTAATACACAATTCATGTTTTTATTTATTTAATGCATCATCAGTGCTGTTAGTTTTTACCATTTGAATATTTGTCTTTATATTGAATAAATAGCTTGTTATGATATTGATTTTTTATATCCTCTCCCACCTTAGTGGCAGGTATATTGTGTAGTCCTTTTAAATGTTTGGGGAATATTTACTTTCAGCTGTTGCTCAGTTTTCCGCTATATTTCACTGAGTGATAAATCCATGTTAACCTATTATTGATGATTGTCATGCAGCAGTCAGGAAAATAAGTTTTATGAACAGTTTACTCAGCAACTACTAACCACAACCTCTTGATATTTTGTATGCAGCATTAGCATGAGGACACATACCATGAGATTCTATTGAATGTCTGTCAGCCACCTACTTCCTGTTAAAAAAAATATACTCATTTTTTTAACTTTTACAGATTTTTCTAGTTTTATTGTGTAATTCAAATCATATGGAACAATCTAGAATTAATACCATATATTGTTTAATTTTTGTGAGGGTAATAATTCACTCTATATTTATGATGTCCTCAGAAGCATGAAATTTGGATTAGCCATACATGGACTAGCCATACATTTCCATTACAAAACAACCAACACACACAAGTAATTTTTTTCTAAAATTCAATACCTTACTATTGCTGCAAACAAAGACTGGCTACTGATCATGGAAACATTGGAACATTTATAAAGTAATCATGAACTACTAAATACCACACTATGCCATGTTGGTACTCTATGCAATGTTATTTCCCGTGACGGGTACTGTTATTTCCCCAATTGTGCATCACATGGTTTTCTTATATTGATTACCGACACCTAAATTTAAAGATTCTGAAGCAAAACAGTATTGTTAAGCTGTAAAATGGAAAGTATATTACTTTTATGAAAATTTCAAATCCAACCTTTAAAAAATTGAAAAGTATAAATGTCTCTGTAAACTTTTCTTTGATATTTCTTGCTGGAATATTAGTACATTAACTGAAATATTTGATTGATTGTCTCTTAAAAACAAATAAAACAATGACCATGCATTAAATCATGAATTAAACCTTTTATAAAAATCATTTTTCTTTCTTTCTCATGCATTTTGATATCGACATCGATATTATTTGTTGTGATTTTCAACGATTAGTTGCGGTGGGTAATTTTAAAATTGTACTGTTATTTCGCGTGGCAAATATGCATGAGGTACTGTTATTTCCTGTGGTTTGGTACTGATATTTCATGTGATTACTTAAAACTTTGTTCAATTTTTTGCAAGAATTGATGGTTAACAATTGAACAAGCATTCTGAGAGCATTGCAAAACAATACATAGCTTCAGTTATATGCTCTTATATATTTTCGAGTACTGGAATATGTGTTGGAAAGACACAGTTTACATATTTCCAAAATTTGACAAAGTTTGGCTGTTTCTTTTAAAAAATGATAAATTTATCTGTTTGGTCATTGTTGTAATATTTTTGGTCATTTTTGTAATCAAAATCTGATATTCTACCGGTTTTCCAAGTTTTCTACTCCTAGCGTGTCTGATGAAGGTTAATCCAGAAAAGCGCTTCACACGCAGTGAAATTTTGCTTTTGTACATTTATTAAAATCATTTCAATATGTGTATCGTGTCTTTTTGGCACATATTCCATATTCTTTCGTTTTTAACAGTCCCCCTACCGGCGTCATATTTCAGTCTCTGGTAAAAATTAGTGTAACGAAACAAAACTTAAACTTGATCAGTTTATTATTTACAAAAGTGTTAATAAAAAAAGTGCAGTTAACAAACTTCAGTAATTTCTTAAAGTTCAAAGGACCCGTAAAAATGCACAAACCGGATCAAAACGCGAACTTGATCTGTAACTCGTTATGGTAGACTCACATATCAAAAATCAGTTCATTATCTGCAAGGGTTTAGTACAAAAAGTGCGGAAAACTGAGGCGTGACGGACAGCTAGATGTGCAAACCTATAGTCCCTTTCGACTGTCGCCGATAGGGAACTAAAAAACACTAGATATTCTAGACAGTGCACCTAATTTTGTGAGGTGGAAGACCAATTCATAGGCACATGACCATTATTTTGCGACTTGTAGCCAAAACAAAACAGTTTACCTTTAAAAAGTAAACCAGAGGTTCTCTAGGTCTAAATTGTTCTATGTAGGCCTGGTCCGCCTGAGTTCAGACCAAACCATATTTAGAGCGGACCTTGAGTAGACCAGTCTCGAAGCAGACCAGATTAGTACCAAAGTACCAAATTAAGAATGAACTTTTGAGCAGACTGTGACCCGCCAATCACAAATAAATACTACCCCCCCCCTCCCACAAAAAAGAAGATAAAAACAATAACCTAAAACAACAAACAAAAACAAAAAATAACTAACAAGATGAAATATTCAAATAGAAAGTAAAGGTACATATCCACATGTATTATTGAAAGTCCAATGGAGATTTATGAAGAGGTTAACTAGGCGTTGTGAATAACAACGTGTAATATACACATGTATTATTGAAAGTCCAATGGAGATTTATGAAGAGGTTAACTAGGCGTTGTGAATAACAACGTGTAATATACACATGTATTATTGAAAGTCCAATGGAGATTTATGAAGAGGTTAACTAGGCGTTGTGAATAACAGAGTAAGATATTTATCAGACTTAATTATAGAAACTAGATGGAGCCTTCCCCGGAAGGCATATGTCGCCTGCGTATCTATATTTGTTCGCCAAACAGGAAGCAGTTAATTTTCAGGCATTAAATCTCCTCACACCTTAATATAGTACTATGCAATGAAGCTACATACCAAACATCAAGAGGCTGTGGCATGTAGTTGCCTGAAAAACTGCGACGAAAATTTGGCATCTATGTCCATTATATATAAAACGTTAAGTATTCGTCAAACAGGAAGTCGTTATTTTTTTGGCATAAAATCGCTTTACACCTTATAGTACTATGCAATGAAGCTACATACAAAATATCAAGAGGCTGTGGCATGTTGTTGCCTGGAAAACTGCGACAAAAATTTGGCATCTATGTCCATTATATATAAAACATAAAGTATTCGTCAAACAGGAAGTCGTTATTTTTCGGGCATAAAATCGCTTTACACCTTATAGTACTATGCAATGAAGCTACATACCAAATATCAAATGGCTGTGGCATGTAGTTGCCTGGAAAACTGCGACGAAAATTTGGCATCTATGTCCATTATATATAAAACATTAAGTATTCGTCAAACAGGAAGTAGTTATTTTTCGGGCATAAAATCGCTTCACACCTTACAGTACTATGCAATGGAGCTACATACCAAATATCAAGAGGCTGTGGCATGTAGTTGCCTGGAAAACTGCGACGTAAATTTGGCATCTATGTCCATTATATATAAAACATTAAGTATTCGTCAAACAGGAAGTCGTTATTTTTCGGGCATAAAATCGCTTTACACCTTATAGTACTATGCAATGAAGCTACATACCAAATATCAAATGGCTGTGGCATGTAGTTGCCTGGAAAACTGCGACGAAAATTTGGCATCTATGTCCATTATATATAAAACGTTAAGTATTCGTCAAACAGGAAGTAGTTATTTTTCGGGCATAAAATCGCTTTACACCTTACAGTACTATGCAATGAAGCTACATACCAAATATCAAGAGGCTGTGGCATGTAGTTGCCTGGAAAACTGCGACGGAAATTTTTGTGACGCCGCAGGACGACGCAGGACGACGACACAAGACGACGGATAGTGCCAAAGTAACCCCTATATGTCGCTTCTGCAACACGTTGCAGGCGACATAATGATAAAGGAGATGCGCATCTACAGAAGGTCACACAGATTGTTTAAATGTTTCATATATACCAATAAAGTGGTTGATATAAAAGTGTAACTCAAAGGTGTCACGGACGTACATTTCTATCACTCATAATTAAGCGAGGGCATAAAATACAGTTTCCCTTTTACAGGAAATAACAGTACCATAGTAAATTTTCTAACCAGAAATAACAGTACCATACCACATTTACCACGCGAAAAAAACAGTACAATTTTGAAATTACCCACTGCAACTAATCGTTGAAAATCACAACAAATAATATTGATGTCGATATCAAAACGCATGAGAAAGGAAGAAAAATGTTTTTATGATGGGTTTAATTCATGATTTAATGCATGGTCATTGTTTTATTTGTTTTTAAGAGACAATCAATCAAATATTTCAGTTAATGTACTAATTTTCCAACAAGAAATATCAAATAAAAGTTTACACGGACATTTTTACTTTTCATTTTTTTAAAGGTTTGACTTGAAATGTTCATAAAAGTAATATACTTTCCATTTTACAGCTGAGCAATACCGTTTTGCTTCAGAATCTTTAAATTTAGGTGTCGGTACTCAATATAAGAAAACCATGTGATGCACAATTGGGGAAATAGGGAAATAACATTTCATAGAGTACCAACATGGCATAGTGTGAATACTAAATTCATAAAATAGCACATCATTTTTTTACTCACCTGAACCTTAGTATTACATGTGGGTGAGCTATTTTCTTCACTAGATATCCACCTCTTTATACCCCCGCCACACAAAGTGGTGAGGTATTATGTATATCCTCTGTTTCATTCAGTGTCTGTCCGTCCATCTGTGTCCCGAAGGTATCCGGATTATAACTTGAAAACATGGCAAGGGATTTGAATGATATTGTGCACAGCTGTTTAGAACTAAAAATACAGGTCACTTTAAATTTTCAGGATGATCCGAAAAATATTATTGAAGATTTGCCACTTTGATATTTTCCAAATTTGAAAAGGATAAAAAAAATTGATCTAAGAAAGATAACTCTGAAAGATTCTGTCTCTATATAGATGTATAGTGTTAATACAAATATATTTTACTATTGATGAATATTGTGGCGGGGTATCATTTAATGTCCCATTCGATGCCCTTTTTTTAGCTCACCTGGACCATCACTTGGCATCTGTCGTCGTCTGTTAACAATGTTTTAAAAATCTTCTCTTAAACTACTGAACAGAATTTAATGAAACTTAGTTTGATTGATCCTTAGGGTGTTCTTCACAAAAGTTGTGTTCTGATTTTTCATTTGTCTAAAAACATGACCGCCATTGCTAAAAATAGACGAGGGGGTCAGACTACTGTTTTTGGCTTGTAAATCAAAAAGTATAAGAGGTAGAGAAAATCTAATGCAACTTTCCCTCTTCAGCATCAAAAGATCTACTGTAGGCAAAAGTCTCCATTGGGTCGAAGCTTTCAGAGGACCCATTATAGGGGTTATGGCCCTCTTAAGGTCAGAAATAGCGTTTTTTCATGTTTTGCCCTATAGAATGGAAACCATCGAGATAGAGAAAAGCTGTTGCTTGCTTAAAACTTGAGCTCATTGACTTTTGTAAAGTTGGTATTGGGTTGAAGATCTCAGATGACACCTTTTAGGGGTTATGGTCCTTTGAAGGTCAAAAATAGCGTTTTCTTATGTTTTTGCCTATAGAATGAAAACTATTGCAGATAGAGAAAATCTGTTGCTTGCTTAAACCTGCAGCTCATTAAGCCCTACAAAAGTACATTGGGCCAAAGTTTACAGGGGTTATGGCCCTTTAACAGTTAAAGTAGCGTTGTTTTTTCAGGTTTTTGCTCGAAAAAATTAAAACTTGTGCAGATAAAAAAAAAACCATTGCTTGCTAACCTTCAACTCATTAAGCTGTACAAAAGTCTTCATGTGGTCGAAGTTGTCAAATGACCCTTATGGCTTGAGGACCAGGTGAGCGATACAGGCTCCTGGGAGCTTTGTTTAAAAGTCTTCTCTAACTGAAGGGAATAAAAACAAAAACAAACAAACTGTGTCAATCACTTTAAAAACTATTCTGCATTGGGATATGTCAACAACATGACTGTGGTGGCTATGAATAGAACAGCAAGAGTAAAATCACTTTCAAAGGCTCATAATTTAAAAACTATAACTACAAAAGTCTCGAGTTGGGTTCAAATTGTTGGATGAACCTATCTATAGTAGACTGCTGGTGGGCCTTAAAAGCTTTAAAAAAGTGGGTGTTTTTTTGTTGGCTTTATTGAATAAAAAAATATATAAAAAGGGGGGTGCTGTTGCCTAATGATTCATTCAGCCCATTACGCTTTACAAAAGAATATTGGGTTAAGTTGTTAAATGATGAAAAAGTGGGGTTTTTCCATGCTTTTGCTCTATTGTCAGTTGACCCCTTGAATTGACTATAGCAAATAACATTATTTTCATTTAATCTGATTAAAATCATATCTATCAATAGTTTCCTACTATCTCTGCAAGTAAGGTAGGGAACAATTGATAGATCTGATTTAATTAGATTGGTTTTCATGCTTAAAATATCATTATACAAAATTAAAACTTATGCCGATTGAGGAAAGCCTCTTCAAAAAGATACCCATAAAGTCTATGTTGTCAGCTAACCCCTCATCAGGGTTATTGCCCTATAAAGATAAAATCATTATTTTCTATAATTTTTGTTCTAAAGAATGAGAACTATTCCAGATTGAAAATTTAAGCTTTTGTTTGCTCATGATCAATTTCATATTATCTCACCCCAGCAAAAGAGTCATGTGACCAATTGACATCAACTGTTGTTATTGTCATTAAAAATTAAAAAAAAAAATGTTCTCAATACAGAGTACTTATTTTCATTCTATTGCATATTGAAATCCCACGGTAAGCAATTCAGGCTCTTTGGAGCCTCTAGTTTTTAAAGCTTATTTGAAACCCGTTAGAGATCAGAAAAGCTGTAATTGCTTGATTTAATGTTCAATAACTACCGAACTTGAATGATCAATCTCATAGTCCAGAGAAAATGACAAAAACGAATCCGTCATACCGGAGAATTGGTGGATCGCAATGGTCCTGACTTGATACAGGCATTTAAAAGGAAATGGTGGGTTAAACCAGGTTTTATGGCGCCAAATCTCCCTCTTCCATTGCGATCTTCAAGTCCATAATATATTTAGTTACATAGAATAGTGTGACACTGTAAAATTTCCTTAACCCATAATATACATGTACGTAGAATAGTGGGACACTGTAAAATTTTCTTGGAATTAGGTTTTATGAGTCGAACATAATAGGACATGTAGGATATGAAAATTATCATGAACAAAATACAGAAGCTTTTGTCTGGAACTTTGTTGTAATTCTTATTTGAGAGAAACACAAAACCAGAAGAATTAAAGATCGCGATGGGCCTGACTTGGTACAGGGTCTTCCAAAGAAGTGGTGGGTAAAACCAGGTTTTATGGCACCAAACCTCCCTCTTCCATTGCGATCTTAGGGTTCGGTAATGACCATAGAACACAACATAGTTGTGAGACACAATAGGGATATTGAGGTGATCATCTCAGTACAGCAGACCAGTCAAACACTAACCACCATATCTTTTAACTCAATTTTGAACTTTCTAGTGGCTGATAACGAAGAAAGATTTTTTTTAGGGATAGTATGAGAAGTATTTTCTTATAGCTCTACTCCAAAAGTCGGTCACGAAGAAATCGGTGTCTGATCAAACAATTCATGAAATGTGTGCAAGCTGGCATATCGAATAAGTTGTGAAATATAAACACCGTATGCAGGGGAAGTAGGTATATTGCTTTGTAGATTAGGAAAATTAATAATTTGAAAATTAAAATCGTCTCTCTTATCGTAAATTTTTGTACTGAGATGACCACCTGGGTCAAATTCGAGGTGCAAATCCAAGAAAGACGTGAAGCAATTTGATTCGGTGGTCTCTTTAATCTCCAATTCTGGAGGATATGTTGAAGGAATCCATCTACCAAATGAAGTATTATTGACAGTCAAAAAGGGCATCATCAATATATCTGAATGTAAGATTAAATGACCTTGCCTCTTTCATCTTCTTGTTCTTTACGAGTCCCTGAAGAAATTCAGTCTCGTAAGAGTATAAAAACAAATCGGCGAGGTGAGGAGCACAGTTGGTGCCCATTGGAATGCCGATTTGTTGTTGAAAAATCTCTCCTCCGAAGGTGACAAATATGTTGTCAATGAGGAATTCAAGCATACTGCAAATCAGCTCGTCACAAATCTCCATTGGATCAGATTTGACAAATGACCCGTAAGGAGTTAGATATGATCCTCAACATGCAAGATATATAAGGTCTATAAGGACAGGAAAAAGTTTTGCTTTCGTACACCGAGCCGATTAAGCTGAATTTTGAGCATAAATGGAAATAAGAAATATAATCATCCTCTACAAATGTCTTTGAACGGGCTGTAGTTGTATGATCCAATATGCAAAGTAATTTACAGCTGATTTATTTGATTGGTCAAGCACCGACTTTGCAAATTTAATATCTTTCTTTGCTCTTGTGGTAGGTGAAGCGTTAATGAGTAAATAATTCCCCAAACGAAGGTTTTTTCATATAATGCGACATTAAAGATTTATAAATCACATAATAAAACAAAACCACAATAAAACGTTTATATCAAGTTAATAATCAAATAGTATAAATTATATGCTTTTTAAAGATATATTTCTTTATGACTTCGAACTTTTTCACGGTGACAGACACCGTGCGGGTCTCAGATGGCGAATAGACTCGCATCAGCGCTAAGCTTGTCGGTTACAGTCCACTTCCAGTATCTCGATGACGAGATTACCTAGATTCCCCATGTCATCTTTCTGAAATCCTGACTGCAAACCATAGTGGTGCACAGTGTGGGAAAAATGTTACATTTCTCACACGTAAACTACTGTGTAGGTCCCAGTCCTGTATGATCAGGCCTTGTAGGCTAAGTTGCCCGCCCTCTCCTATTTCTCCTTTTTCAAATAGCTGTCATAACCCGTTTTCAAGATTGGCTTAGTATCCCCATCCTGCATTACACTTCATTTTATGTTCATTTTATCAGTCTTTCACCCCCTGTAAAGTCGAATTTGTGCAGCTTGTGAGTAAACCAATATTTAAGTTAAAACGTCTGTTTCAACAACTTTCTACGTTGCTACTAATGGGTGTCAGCGCAACGTTTTCCTATAAAAATTTAATCATTTACAAAAATAATGCAAACTTGCTCTGAGGAAAGAAAGTCTTGAAATTCGCATTATATACTTTGATATGCCTTTTTTTCGTGGAAAAAAGGAAAAGATTAGAAAATACTTAAAGTGTTGTTAGTTCTCTTTCTATCGTCTTGTATGTTGTTTCGTAGGCATTTCCTGCATAACAACAACAAAATCAAAATCGTGAAAATAATCAAAAAGATGTTTAATAATATGCTTTACTTGAGTGAGTTTGTGTATAACGCCCGTGCAACACTATATAGGATATTTACAGGCGATGAACATGAAAAGGATGATAAAATGAACATGAAATGGTGATGATAATAAAGCATGGACAAAGGAACGGCGAATTTTGAAAAACTACAGGAAAAGGGGAGAGGTGGGTAGGGGCGGAAAATTTAGCCTAAGTGGTACACTAGTTAGCGATCCACAAAGGTGTCTTTTACGTGCATGAATCGTGGCACTCTCCACACACGTTGGCCCACTATGGTCGGCGGTCAGGGTTTCCGTATTATAGACCTGACAACACCCGCGGACGAGGGCCACCCTATTCAGCCACCAAGGGTACACACTTGGTCGCTCTGTGGACTGAGCACTGACCCGACGTCATAATACCAAGACCCTTAGGCGCAAGGCTCTGCTGCAGGCCTATTCGCCAACCGGGCTCTGCACGTGCATTTAGGTTCACATTAAGTGTACAGTCGAACTTTTGTAATTTTTACATTTTCACTGTGTACTTAAGGAATGTTATATGTTACCGGATATTTGTTTTCATTTTCGAGTGAGGACGCTCTTCATTTTATCAATGTATCTTTACAGCAGCTATATAATATGAATTATGCATTGTAGTCTAGATGTTATTTATAATTTAAGTGATTATAAAAATCTTGATGAAATGTGACACTTAGAAATACCGACAATCAGTTCCCCGTTCCCAACCCTATATACACAAACATTTCCTTGTCTTTTATACTAACTACCCAGATCATGATATCGCTTTATTAATTGGTGATTTCCCTGTCAACTTTTATCATATTATCAAGAAAGCGAAGGTATTTGTTCTTAGCATACCAAGGAAACAGGTCAAAACGTACTTAACATTACTTCCTGCGTACATGAAGATGGAAATGGCGTTTTTACGATTTGGATTATGTATCCTATTTCTGGTGGTACCAAACTTTGCAAACTCAGACATAGGTGAGTTTCTTATGAATCACTTATCACATTTACAAGCATTTACCTCCAAATGAACACTTGAAAATGACAAAGATGAAGTTAATGTATCATGCGTGTGTGTTTAATTTTTCAAAATATTTGAAAAATTTAGTATAAAACATGCATATTTACACATGTGCATATATTTTAGGCAAACAAGTGCGAAAATGTTTATAGACGGTGCATTTCTATGAAGGAAACAATTATTGCGAATGAAGCCTTTGTTTTAGCTATAGGCTCCATAAAAAACGTAATTTTAGTCAAAAATCTGTATTGTTCTAGTATCAATAATGATCCCATTGAATTTCAATCTATTTATGTGGTTTGATCAACTTAATTGACGAGTTGAACTGTTCAACATTCAGAATCGAAAAACCAAATTGAAGTGACCAGCTATATAGACAACCAACTTAGAATGCGTCTTATAATACGTTCTCCATTTTTTTTATGCATGGGACTTTTGAATACAAGTAGTCTATGTGTTGAAATGACTTGTTGAAATGACCCAGGAACTGCTTACCCTTCGGAGTGCCTGAGTTCACTCTCAGTCTTTGTGCTTTTTTTTACTGTTTTTTTTTTCCTTGGCGTTGTTGGCCATTTTTCACTTAAACATGATAACCCGTTGGTGCTTCTCTGTTTTAAACATGACGTATATCCATGAATAATATCACTAAATCTGTTTTATTCTATGCTTTTCAGGATACTTTTGGCATGTGTCAGATTTCCATTGGGACCACACTTATATGGGCGAGGACTTGTCATGTAACGATGTGGTAGAAAAGTACGGTCTTTACGGAGATTATTGGTGCGATGCACCGTGGCTTCTGGTAAATGACAGCGTGTGGGCAATGAGTGACCTGAAACATGACATAGACTTCATACTATGGACGGGGTGAGTATTTCTGAAACCTCAAAGAATTTTAAAAAGATCTCTAGTGGCCATTTTCCCTGTTCGAACTTTTTGGCTATGAGTACTTTTCATCCGATACTTTTGGTTTTTTACTTTCCAATGTTTTGATTCAAAAGCTGCTGATGAGAGGTTACTCCTAGAAATATCGCATTACCAAATTTACCGTTTTTATAATAATAACTTTATTTGCAAATTACACCCATGGGGGTCAAGCAAACACAATACAACATATAACATATTTACATTCAAACAATGACATGTAATTAATTAGATAAGAACTTTGACCGATATGGACCCTATCTTCGCAGTTCCAAGGACTGCTTTATAAAGTCATTTATAAATGGTAAAAGTTCATTTTCAGCAGATAAAATAACAAGTAGTTGCTGGGCAGGTTCTAATTCTAAAAAAATTATTTAATATTAGATATAGTATTATAAAGAGTAGATCGAAAAACTGAATATTTTGAGCAGTGTGAAAAGAAATGAAGCTCATCTTCAACTTTGTTCTCATGACAATATCTACAAAAACGTTGATTTCTGGGAATATTTTTGTATCTGCCCATTTCAATTTCTAGGGAATGGTCACTAACTCTGTATTTAGTGATCTGCTGTCTTATTTTAAAAGGTTGATTAACTATGTAATCTTCAATCTTAATTTCTTTCTTTATCTGACCATATAAATATAATTTAGAATTTTCAGAGGTTGCTGATAATTTATCTAGTGTTTTTACTCTGTAGTGCTCATTAATAATATTATTTAAAAAAGATTTAATATTATTCTTTATTTTGTTAAATGGTTTATCAAAGGATTCATAATCTTTAGAATCAATTCCCAACTCCTGAAAAATAGATGTTGAAAAGCTGTACCATGTATAACATCCATCATTATGCATATTTTTACATAATTCATATGCTTCCTTTAGTAAAGGATTTATATCATTTTGGTTTAGTCTACAAAAATATAATAAGACTTGTCTTTTTATGAAAGATGCCACTGAAAATCTACCAAGTTCAGATTTAGCTGATATATTACACTTGTTTTTGTATTTGCATTTCCAAAAACTAAATACAGCTACATGGAAAGGGGGGGTAGGAACTTTTTTGGGACACCGGGATTGACCATATTTAAGCTTTGGACAATTTAAGTTCGGGATTCCGGGATAAAATTATATCAACTTTACCGGGCTTCGGGATTTTCTCGGGATGACGGGATTTTGTAAAAATTAGTTCGGGATTCCGGGATCAGACCCCCTCCTACCCCCCTCTACATGGAAGCAAAAAGATCTACAACATACAAGATTGTTCTGTATTTTCTTCGATGATCGCACTCTTTATGAATAAATCAGTTGTGACAAGAACATGTACAGAGTGTGGTCAGAACTTTGATTTAATCAGACTTTGATGCATGCACGACCATGGGTTGTTCACTGTCATAAGTCATCGATCTGTATCTACGAACAGAACTCGTGAATACTAGTAAATGCGAAACATTTATTTATATCCCAATGTTATGAATTTTATTCGTAGAATTTGAATTACATGTAATTACACTTTGTTAAACATTACCAAAATCAAAATTAGAAAAAATAACAAAGATATACTAGTAATCATTAAAAAAATTCAAGGCTTTTACCGCTGCCAGAAAAGGCATTTTGAAGTATGCATTGAATTTTCAGGGATAACACACCCCATGCAAAAGACGAAGATGTCAGTTTCGACATTCATGATGCTATTCTAGGAAATATAACCACCTTGCTGAAAGAGGTTTTCCCGACAGTTCCTGTTTACGCTACCCTTGGAAACCATGATTACTTTCCTCACAACCAATTCCCGCCAAGAAATAACCTACTTTACAATAGAACGTTCGACAAGTGGGTGGACTGGATTGGAGAAAATTGTAGCGACAGCTTCCTTAAAGGTGCGATATATTTGGCATAAGATGTAATGCCTATATGATATCGGTCAATGAAAATATTTTATATGCTATTCAAATCTCATTCTTTTCTTTATTCACTAAAAAACTATTATTTTTTTTAACAAAAATATAATGAAATAATTCACAAAACACTTTGTGCAGACATCCTACTATTCCGTGACAATTCCACATTAAGTACTACGCTTTGTAACTGAGATCTCGAGTGCATATCGCAATTGGAGTCTGTGAAGGAGATAAGTAGTCAGCTTTCAAAGAAAAAAAAAAAACAGCAACAAAAAAAAAAAACAAAAAAACAACAGAAATCTGGAACTTCTTTGTTTTTGATAAATCGTCATGTCTACCTATTGAACACGCTTTTTTTTCGAACACAATCACGTTGTATAGTAAGAAAAGTGAAAAGCAACTTAAAATCCACTGGTTTGATCAATTCTAGGTGCTTATTATACACTGACGACAGAAACAGGTCTGAGAATAATTGGCCTAAACACCAATTTATACTATACATCAAACAAGCAAACAGGAACTATTGATGATCCGTCTGACCAATTTTCTTGGTTGGAAAATGTTTTAGAATCTGCACAGACCAATAATGAAAGTGTAAGTACATCACGTCTCCTTTTAGCTAATTCAAGGTTTTGCATAAGATTGAATAGGAATGAATTAGATTGAATTTTGAAGATGGTTTATTGCAAACAGTTTTTGGTTTCATACCTTACAGAGTACATGATGATGAATAGGGTCATGTTGAAGGTCTGGTGTTTTGTCAATCAAACATCTTAGACCAGACCCTGTTGCTTTTTGTTGAAGATTTGGATATAGTTAATTCCATACTTGCGAAAGTTTATGGATGCCAAATGTCCCCTTTGAATATTATGAATTAAATATACATTGTTTAAAAAATTTATCTGGTACCTTTAACTCTGGCAGGCCAAAACTTTGCATGTGCATGACTTATAACAAAGAAAAGACAAATAGGAGAAAGAGGTAGACAAATCCTAGCCTGTCGACTACTTTGCAATCCTCTTGTCATCTTCTTTATAAAAAATAATACACCATAAAATGTTCTGGGCCGTCATCGAGTTTGTAATACATGATGGCCATAAGCCGGTAATATCCCTTGTTATGTCATGTATGTTGCGTGACCGGTTGTCATGGTGTAATTTTGTTGTTGTCAATTGATTTCAAAAGAAGCAGAAAGCTTACAAACGAGAACCATACGAAGAAACAGACAACACAAAAACACCTAATAACAAACGAACAGCATTGCAAATATCCGATATTGCCCTATGGGTACTTTTTTGCTTCATTTTGTAATTGGTATTCTATTGTCATTTAATACACACATAGATGATCTAAAATAAACATCAATTTTTTTTTTCTGATTTGACCTCTCAGGTTTTGATAACAGCCCACATACCACCAGGAATTAACCCCTCTGATGGAACATCGTCATGGATGTACCAACAGTACAACACAAGACTAAACCAGATTTTACAGAAGTATGCTGGAATCATAACAGGAATGCATTATGGCCATGAACATTCTGATAATTTCAGAGTTTTTCATGATGATGAAGGTAAATATGTATTTCAGTGTTTAGAAAGTCATATTTTATAACAAGGAATAAATTTCAAAAAAAATATACTAGAGTAAGGAATGCCTAGTATCACAAATGAAAACTGACTACTAGAGTGTACGAATGAATAACTACTAGAGAGTCTGAGAAACAGAGTGTCGCTGTGAACTAGCGACTGAACTTAAGAGAGACCTTCGACGTCTCACTGTTGGTGCACTGACTTAAATGTCGATACTAAAATGAGACACAGTTGACCGAAAATATAATTTACTATAATAATTCAGAAGATGACAATTTTACATAGATGGAACCGGTCAGCTCGAGTGCTGATATCCAATCTACCTAAAACATGAAACGGCAGATCTATTTAAAACAGATTAAAATAAGAAAACATGAAAATTATGTAACAAAAACAATTCGAAAGATTACAATAGTGTAACAATAACAATTCGAAAGATTACACGAAAATAAGCAGTTTAACGAATTAGAGCTTAAAACCAAAAGATAATTGCGGATTACAAAAAAAGTGTCAAGAACTATAGATCTATACTATTGTCCCTCAATTTATAGAGTAAAGTGTTAAAAATAATTAAATAGACAGATTATAGTAATCCATAGAAACTTTTAAAAGTCAGAATTTCTCACATTTCTGCACAAATATAAGTGTTTTTAAATGAGCTTTCAATAAAAGGAGGATGTCTTTCATATTTGCAATAATTCCATATGTAATAAAAAATAACTAAATCCAAATAAAGAATAAACTCTAGAATTTCACAAGTAAAGAAATTGTCCAAATTTTCTTTACGACACTAGAAAAAACAAAAACAAAAACAAACTAGAAAAACTGTGAGCTGAAGCTCACAAATAGATACCCCCCAACCCCAAAAAAATTAATCAGATAAAATTTTAGAATAAGAGATGCACATCTACATTATGTCACAAAGATTGTGTGTAAGTTTCATGAAAATCCATCAAGGGGTTTAGGATTAGTTAGAGATAAGAGATCGGTACCCCCATGTAGTCGAATGGCTAAGTCCATGTTTTGCTATGGGAAACCCCAAAAATCATTCTGATCAAATTTTAAAATAATAGGTGCACATCTACATTATGTCATAAAGATTGTGTGTAAGTTTCATGAAAATCCATCAAGGGGTTTAGGAGGAGTTGCGGATAAGAGATGGGCACCCCCATGTAGTCGAATGGCTGAGTCCATGTATTGCTATGGGAAAACCCCAAAATCATTCTGATCAAACTTTCAAATAGTAGGTGCACATCTATATTATGTTACAAAGATTGTGTAAAAATTTCAAGACAATCCATCAAGGGGTTTAGGATTAGTTGTGGATAAGAGATGGGTACCCCCATGTAGTCGAATGGCTAAGTCCATGTTTTGCTATGGGAAACCCCAAAAATCATTCTGATCAAATCTTAAAATAGCAGGTGCACATCTACATTATGTCACAAAGATTGTGTGTAAGTTTCATGAAAATCCATCAAGGGGTTTAGGAGGAGTTGCGGATAAGAGATGGGTACCCCCATGTAGTCGAATGGCTAAGTCCATGTTTTGCTATGGGAAACCCCAAAAATCGTTCTGATCAAATTTTGAAATAGTAGGTGCACATCTACATTATGTCACACAGATTGTGTGTAAGTTTCATGAAAATCCATCAAGGAGTTTAGGAGGAGTTGCGGATAAGAGATGGGTACCCTGAAGTGTAACGGAAGGACGGACGGACGGAAGGACGGACAGACGGACACCCCTATCACTATATACCCCCACTTTTGAAGTGGGGGTATAAAAAACAAAACAACAACAAAACGAAAACAGAAATAAAAGAAAAGTAATGAAGGGCAAAATACAGAATTGAGGGCATTCCATCCATACCATAAGGATTAGCCGTGTATTGCATGTAATGTAAACTTGTCACTTACGCAAAATGCATGGACAAAGAATATTTTGACTGAATCTTGGCCACTGATCTATGTTGAAGGTAGCTTGTTAAATGTTGCATCATGGATTTCATTTTTTTTTTCATATTAAAAGAAGTATAATTATGTAGCCCAATTATTTGGCATATTGCATGTTCCATAGACTTTGTCAAAAGTATTACAAATTTGATCGATTACACTTTGGTAAAACACTGCTATTGTTTCTTTTTTCTAGGAAGTGGCATTTTAGTTGGATTATGTGCACCATCAGTCACGCCATGGCGATACAAAATTCCTAATAGAACTGGTCCCGCACACAATCCTAGCATCAGGCTTCTGAAGTACGACAAATCGAATGGAAATCTTCTAGATTATACCCAGTTTTATATGGACCTTCCAGAGGTTAACAGGAACAATGTTTCCGAATGGAAGATCGAATACAATGCTACAGACGTGTACGGAATTCCAGATCTGTCACCAATGTCGATGGCACAGCTCGTCAAAAAGATGGAGGCCCGTGATGGGAAGGAGTTTGAAGCGTTCCATAGATTCTGGACAGTTAGTGTAAGCAGTGAGTTCCAAGAAGATTGTGATGTCAAGTGTCATGCTAGATTTTACTGTAACTTTAGACATCAAGATTTTGACAAGTTTCAGTCATGCTATGATAAGTTAACAATTTCCGCTTCAACAATACCAATAGTGAACAAAGTCTCAATTTTGTTCAGTTTGATTACTTTTGTTTGTATCATCTTGTTTTAAACAAAATTTACGTCGTGGTTTGACAATTTGAGCTTTCCAAGAATATAATTTTTCCAGCTACCTGGTATTCTATAATATCAGCAAGGACCACACTTATAACACTCTGACTAAAACAAGGATAGTCTCTGTGAAGGCAATTAGAGTTAGAAAAAGTATTATATCTAAAAGCTTACAAGAGCTTTAAAAACACTCATTCAAATGACCAAAAAAAAATTAATCATCTACAAAAAATTCCTTTTGGGAATATCTTAATAATTTTAAATCTTATTCATTGACAAGAAGAATAACAAATAATCAAAGCAAATGATACAGATACAGAAAATATTTATCAATATGTACATTAGAACCGGACTGTCCCTTTCTCTGTATAACAATCTGACTAGAACAAGGATAGTCTCTGTTGACCCATACAATGGAAGTCAATAACATTTCGTGTTTTGCATTTCTTAATGAAAATGAGTAACATTGCCGGGGACAAAAGCGATTAGAAAAATGCCTTTTGTTGTTATTTCATGTATTTTTGTTTTACAAATTAAGTGCGATAACGGGAAAGGGACAGTCCGGTTCTAATGTACATATTGATAAATATTTTCTGTATCTGTATCATTTGCTTTGATTATTTGTTATTCTTCTTGTCAATGAATAAGATTTAAAATTATTAAGATATTCCCAAAAGGAATTTCTTGTAGATGATTAATTTTTTTTGGTCATTTGAATGAGTGTTTTTAAAGCTCTTGTAAGCTTTTAGATATAATACTTTTTCTAACTCTAATTGCCTTCACAACCGTCTTGTGACGGAAAAAAACCCAACATGTTAAGAAGGTAAGGCGTCTCAATACCTGACTTCACTTGCCATATACCATTTTCGAATTTCGGGAGTAATGCGATTCGTCCTCATTTCTTTATTTATATAAAGTTACTTCTTACAATCACTTCTAAACATTTAAAAGAATCACAGACTTGGTTTATCCTTTTACCTCACAATTAGTTTTGAACCTTGTTGTGATTTGTGCTACTACCGGACCATAAGATGGCATTGGAAGATGAATTAGGTTTGGCACCATAAAAGCTGATTTAACCCAACATTTCTTTTGAGATGTTAGTCAGTACCAAGTCGGAACTATTGCGATCAACAATATGTTCGGAACGTCTTTGTCTATCCTTTTTGGACATATGGGATTAGGGAGCAACCATTTAATTTTTAGGGGGCGGGGGCTATGGTGAAATTTGAAATAAAAAGGCAGGATGGCAAAAATCCAGAAATAAAAAGGCAGGACAGTTCTTTGAGTTAAAAAAAGGCAGGATAAGTCGATCAAAAGCTCACCAGAGCTTATGTTATTTGTATATTGCTAATCGACTATAAATAAAGCTTATTGCTTCGCATCAAGGTGCGAAGCTATTAATTTCATAGGATATTCACGCCATCTTGAAATAATCAATCACTTATGAACGCGTTGATTGGCTGTTTAACAAGGTTGCAAAAGTATCAGATTGTTTCATTGGCTTAACCAACAACTATAATCGTGAATCAGTTACGGAGAAGAGACGATTTGATCATGATAAGGCTATTTTGTGTACTGCAGAACTGGACACGGTACAAATTAATGTTTACCGTTGATTAAAATTGCTTTGACCAGGTGACCTCGACAAATCCACTAAGTTAAACATAGTTTGACCACGTGATATTTATTGATCGCCGAGCAAGAATAGATCACATAGATTTTGTTGTAATCAACTGATTTATCATATGATTTATAAGTCCAGATTATTTTTATGTTTCTCTTGCTGTGTATTTTCATCCAACTACAAGCTTTTTTGTTTGGCAACACTTTGGGATAATAAGATCATAATGCACGGTGCTGAAAAGTTGTCTTCCAGACTCCTCGTGGTTTAAGACGGGTCCTATCTCCAGGGCGTATGTACCTGGAACAGCCAATACTGGTGGTAATGTGTCATGGCCTGGACGACCCATGGCACACAGCGAGTCTTTAATAATCGCTGCAGAGGCATATAGCCTATAGTCACGACTATAAACACACATATGTATGCTGAAAAGTTTGGCTATTATATATGAAATCACTTACATACTAGTACATTTGAACTTTCATACTCGAGCTTTCATATCATGTCTGTTCTAATAATAATGAGAACCATAGTGGTTTCATGGTTATTTACTTAATTTGTTCTTTAAGCACATGTACATTTTACATCACATTTATCTTCATCTGACTAACGAGTCTAAACATTTTAGCCATGCTCTTGGATATTTACTTATATGTCTTTTTTCTGGCAGGGGCTATTCCAGCATACCAATAAAAGACACATGGGCTTTAAATTGCAACTATGGGCGAGTTACCAATACTTGTGCACGTTCAGTTTATTTTAAAATTCACTTGCAATGTTTGCAAATACAGCGACAACTTAGAGTGACGTTTTCAATATCGTGGTGCTGTGGCGTCACAAAAATTCATCATCGCAGTTTTCGGTAACATATGTCATTTGCCAAGTGTGGATTTCATTTATATCTAGCATTTTTGTTCGTTTCCCTTCTGCTTCTTGTAATTACAGGCATGTTCCTGATACATTCTATAAAGTTCTGGTAGACCAGTGACTTGTAATTTTTAAATAAAAACCGATATACACTTTCAGTTCCTTTAAATGCCGCTACAGCGAAGCTTCCCCAGCTTTTTGAAAAGCTAAAACTTGTTTGATATTTGATTTGATGGTGTTTTTGGCTAAAAAATCTATAGTTGCTTTAAAAATAAAACAATTTGCGCGCGCATACGGGCAAAAAAAAACCAGGCTCGACTTATTCCGAAAATAAAAAGACAGGACGAAGAAAATATCCATAGCCCCCCCATAAAAATCAAATGGTTGCTCCCTTAATTATCCCAGTTCGGTATAGTTCTGATAATACCGTTATTCAGTTTATTGGTGATGTCTTTTCACTAAACAATCCTCGGATCGGTGAGTATTTACGTCTTATATATCATCAGGAATCTGAGATAGAGGTCGCTACAGATTCAAGGAATATGTGGATTTATATCTCAAAATCGACACACGGAAAGCTTGGTACAGCTCTATGACAAACGTGACGACTTCAACTTTCCCTTTCTGTCTAGCATTATTTCGTCCACTCTAGCTTATGTATATTCCTTGAAAGAGCATGTAACGTCTGACAGGCAAATTGATATCAAATGGTTGTTACTTAGAAAATTTTACTGGAATTTCTATCTATCAGATGAGCGCAGCTGTTGATTAGTTAGAGGTTGTATTTATTGCCGTGCTTTATCAGATCTGTCTCTCACTAAATCTATCGCTAGCAACGTGGCAGATGTGCAATAACAGACAAAAAAATGCTTACTCTTCCGGAGTACCCGAGTACACTCTCGTTTCAGCTTTAGTTCACGTTGCTGATTTCTGATAATTTATAATATGTGTTTTTGTATGTTTTTGTGTGTGTTTGTGTGTGTGTTTTTTGTTTGTTTTTTTTTTTTTGTTTGGATAATTTTTTGTCTGCCGATTTTTGGATTTATGTCAGTTGATTGCCCAATTGTCACATACACATTGGCTTCTTTTTTTGTTATCAAGCAAAAAATCTGTTTTCATGCTATTTTCCCATTGGTTTTGATAAATTGTACGGAAAAAGTCTTAATGAAATATGACACAAACGCACTCGAAATACATGTAGTCAGTACCCCGTGCATAACCTTCTAAACAAATCCTTGTCTGTTATTCAAGTTGTCCAGCATATATAAAATTCCACTTTATTACCTGTAAGAGTATTAAGGTGAATGTTCTCATACAAAGTAAACCGGATGAAAAAAGAAGGCCTTGAACCCTCTTGAATGAATCGAAGGAAATGGCGTTTTTATGGTTTTGCGTTTTCATAATTTTCCTACTGGTACCAGAATCTGAAACCTCAGATATAGGTGAGTCTATAACTGTTTTTCAACTTTTACATAGATTGCAAGAATAATAGAAAATACCCCAAAACAAACGAATGAATTAGAGAATTATCATTTTTACCAGTACACTATTGTGTAATATATGCAGAGAATTTTAAAAATGTAGTTTTTACGAATATGCAACAGGTTTAACAAATATTACCAAAGGGTTTCTGTTATTGCCCCTACTACAGGTAGGAGCCTATATATATAGTTTTCGTCCGTCCGTGCGTCTGTCATCCTTTTGTGGACACAATTCCTCTGAAACCTCTTGATGAATTTTTGCTACGTGTGATAATCTGGTTAATAATCAGTATAGTAAGATCACAATTTTATCAACGATATGGGCAATATAGAAAAGAATTTAAAACTTTTAAACTTTATAATTGAATTATTATAAAACCAGAAAAAAAACATATCTTATAATAATTAAATCAAAGTGACAACAAAGTTCCAGGCAATGAATTTTGCTACGCATGTTGCGCGTTTCGAGACTCATCAGAGGCGTTTTACCAAAAATATTGAAAAAAGCCAAAAACTGTATGATAATAAAGAGCAATGAAACAAAACAAAAAAACCGGAACGGGGAACCAAATTATTACTAAGATGATCAACCTATGTCTGGGGTAGAAAGATACTAGGGCTTAAACAATTTTGAAATTTAAACGGATAATTTAAAGCTTTGATGTGTTCTCCAACACAAAAGTGTTGGTGTCGGAGCGGGCTAACTTCGGGGTAAATAAAAACTCCACCATCAGCGCTAACCTTAACGGGTGTAGCAAGACCACAATTTTAACAACGACTCAGGCAATATAGAAAAGAATTTAAATTTTTAACTTCATAATTGAATTATAATAAAACATGAAAAAACATATAGTTATTTAATAATAATGACAACGCAGTTCCAGACAATAAATTTCGCTACGACTGACGCGCGTTTCGTCTATTCATGACTCATCAGAGGTGCAAGTAAATGATCAATACATGAACGACACAACTTTGCTAAAAAATAAAGAAGAGCATTGATTAGTTAAGTACAACCAAAAATAAATAAATAAATAAATAAATAAATAAATAAATAAATAAATAAATAAATAAATAAATAAATAAATAAATAAATAAATAAATAAATAAATAAATAAATAAATAAATAAATAAATTATAAATATAAAAAAAAAATTAACAATCGAACGTTTTCCTTTGTCTAAATCGATGGCTTTTATCCAAAAATTTATTGCATAAGACTGCATTTTAAGACTTATCTTATAAAGTTGATCTACAACAGTGTCAAGTAAAAAAAAAAGGAAAAATGGTACATGCCTTGACATAACGTGTGAGATGTGAATCATACACACTTATAACGTTTTATTTCCAATGATTCATTGAGTTATACCACATTCAACTTTGATTTTTTTACATCAGTCGATTGATGATTCTCAGCTAGCTGTCAGTAACAGCGAGTGTTCTATAGAGAGTTCCTTTACCGTCCTTTTGTTTGTTCTTGTTTTTTGTCTTAGGTTCTCTCTAGTAGAATTGGACTTTGATCGATTTGATTTTTATTGTGTGTTTAGTTTTTGTGCTTTGTCTAGGAATATTGATAGGGGGAAGGTTGGGCCCAAAAAACTAGTTTAACCCCGCCACATATTACATGTGCCTGTCCTAAGCCAGGAAGCCTTGACAAAGCTTTCGTTTGTACTTGTCTTTTTGATGTTTTCTGTTCCTTGTTTAAGAAGGGGGTCTATCTGTGACTATTTCAGGGCTGGATTTGAATTATATGCATCTTATTTAGACCATGGGCCAATTGCATAACCGCGAGCAGTGCCATATGGCCTCGTTGAAGGCTGCTGGCGGTTGTCCATTGTGGTTTTTCTAAATTGCCGTTTAATTGTGGGCTGTGTCGCGTACACTTATTCCACATCTCTTTATTTTCTATTTAAATTCAAATATATGATAAATGTAAAGCAAGCTCAATCAGCACTGGCTGACAAAACTTTGGTTTACAATTTTGAAGAAACGGACACGTCAGCTCGCATGCAAAAACAGAAGTCGGTGTATTAAAATAACGATTTTTTTATATTACAAACGTTGGTGTATTTTTTGACATAAAAACTGTTTTGGAAAAAAATAAAATTATCATGTTTAATGCAATGTCAATTATCACATTTTTGTGTTTCAGGATATTTTTGGCATGTGTCAGATTTCCATTGGGACCACACTTATATGGGGGAGGACTTGTCATGTAGCGATGTGGTAGAAAAGTATGGTTTTTACGGAGATTATTGGTGCGATGCGCCGTGGTCTCTGGTACTCGACAGTGTGCAGGCTATGAAGGACTTGAAAAATGATGTTGACTTCATACTTTGGACAGGGTTAGTATACTTGTAGAAAAACTTATTTACTGTGATAAGGTTTTTGGGAATTAAAATTGATATAAGAACATCTAATAGGGTATATATACGGGTCATTTTGTAAACATGTACATGTACCTCATAATAATTTGTCCTGTCTCACAGGGTGGGAACGGAAATTGTACAGTTTCCGGAAGCGCCGTTCGCGAAGCGAGGATATTTTTTGATACAGTTAGCGACAAATTCAAAAATGCCAAAACACGAAATTTAGAAGGCATTTGCAAGTTCAATATGAAGAGAGAAAGACAAAAAATATAACGAAAATATTTGAAGGTAAGTTATTTGAGCAGTAAGGTTCATAATAGTGCAATCAGCCATGTTTTTGACTATCTAATTCATCACGAACACTGAGAAGTAGACGACAAATTTGACATGCCGTGTCTTTTTCGGGGTCTGATGTGAAATCGGTTTCAATGTAGACCTGATTTAAAGCACCAATCCACAGATCAAACAAAGAAGAATCAAAACATTGTAAAAGTATTGCGCTATCTTTACGTTTAAATTGTATTATTGCATTTTTTATATCACCCCTAAATTTTAACACTTGAACGGGAAGCGTCCGGTGTATTGAACAGTTAGCTCCAAAATTCTTTTTTTTTTTGAACGGGTAGCTCACACTATAAAAACCAATATAATTCATTTGATAAGCGCATTAAAACACTACAAATGCTAATAATGAACAAATGCAACATAAAAATTAACTCACTGCACCAAATTGATAATCACAAAATTTGAATGAAGTCATTTGTGCGTTAAAAATGCTAAACCGACCTTTAGGAATTGCTGAAATTACCTTAGGAACATCATATAGCTTTTTAGCAACATCTGCATTGATATCGATACACTACAATAATTATCTCTATATTAATATTTAATCGTTACAAAAATTGTCCTGTGGTCGCGTATCATTGTAAAAAGTGTTTTTATGCAGCACCTTAAAACAATAAAAACGTAATATGCACTGAACAGGTTTCCGGATACTCCGGTTTCCTTCGGAATCATAAATGACCGCCCTGTGTGATTTATGTGCAAAACAATTACATTCACCCACTTTGTTTTTAGTGCTTCTCTAATGAGTCTTAAATATACGAAACGCGCGTCAATTATAAAATCAAGTGCCTAGAACTCTGTTTTTGCTTTCCGATAACCAGCGACAGTTAGTTTATGTTTAGCCCACTTTGGCACCCACTTCTTTGAAAAAAAGAGATGCATCTACTCCACCGAGAGAAAGGATAAACAATGCAGATATACCAGAGAAATCGATGACCATAATGATACTGACTTGGTACATGCACTCCCAAAGAAATGGTGGATTAAACCAGGTTTACGGTATCATACCTCCATCTTCCTTTGTATTCTTAGGGTAGGGAAATGACACGAAATATAACATAGTTGAAACTTTTTGTTTGAATTTTGTTTTCACAGGATGGGTAAACAGATTTTTTTGTGCATGAGCTGTGCAAATACTTCATCGACATTTGCTGCAGTTGTTGATCACTGCATTGTTTACCACCCCGACGCAGAGTTACAATTTACATGTGTGACCTCTCCTTCTTCAATTTTCCTGTGAGTATTCCTGGCGTGCCGGTGTAACATACTAGTTTTTCCCCCTACTCATCTTTCCCCCCGGAAAAATCAGTATATACTGAGATTTCCCCCCGGAAATATCAGTATATACTGAATCTTCCCCCCTAAAATTTGGGTAGGAAAAATGAGTATATACTAGATTTTCCCCTTTTCGCAAATCCATACTGATCTTTCCCCCTTCATATTAAGGCTCCGTTCAGTCTTCCTTGATTTAATGCTATAATTTTTATCACTATGTCAATGTTACACTTCTAATAATACACTTTGAGAAAAAACTTGATCTTTTTGCAAGAATTGTTTTAAAATTCATTTTATTTTTCCTTAATATATGGTTTAAACTTCAAAATTGTCTTGATTCTTTTTTATTGAGCTAGTCTTATTTGGCTTTTTGTTTCATAATGTGACATATTAGAAATAAAAACATAAACATCAATTTGAGTTAAAAAAATATCAAAACAGGCATTGTAAACGAAGCTTTCAGGAATTAATCAAATACAAGAACAGAATTTTTTGTCCCCCCCCCCAAAGCAAAACATTCTACGTCGGTTTGTTAAAAAGGAAACAGATAAGCGGCAGTCCTGAAAACGCATCCAACCATTTGAGACTCCTACCTTAAGCTGAATACCAAATATCAAAAGCCTGCAAATAACAGTTACTGAATACATAAACTGTGACGGACGCACAAACGAACGGACACCGTTGCATTTCTATGGTCACGGTTCACGTTATTTGGACATTCGAAACAATTCTATTTGTGCAATTGCTTTAATTTGTAGAAGTGGTTCAACGGTAATATTATAGCATTTAAGGCTCTCTTTTTGAGATGATCACGAATAAATAGGTTGAAATAGATAGTTATTTCTCTGCGTCACGTTGACTACGATATTGACCATAACATGTACAAGGGATATTCCTAATAGACTTAATAGACTGAAAATTTTGTTATGAAAACTGAAATCCGCATGGTCTTTACATTCTTAAATCTAAGCACAAACACTAAAGATTTCCCTTCTCAAATCTTTGCAAACATCTATGATATCACATTCGCACTATATATAACAATAAAAAAGGATACTCTTATTTAAACTAATCTAAACTAAAATTCATTGTAAGTAACTATCTTAAAGATATTGAAAGTCTCATCTATTTCACAGTTAGTAATAGTGCAACGGTCTTGAATACTGGGGGGAAAGACCAGTATGGCGGAAAAATGAGTATGTGTTTACACATACCAGATTTTCCCCTGGGGGAAAACGTAGTATATACTCATTTTTCCCCGGGGGAAAATCTAGTATATACTTGATCTTCCGGGGGGAAAGTTCAGTATATACTAATTTTTCCGGGGGGAAATTGTAGTATGGGGGAAAAACTAGTGTGTAACACCGGTCGACGCTATTTTTGTGGTTTGAAGAAAAACTGCATTGTTCGCAGCTATAAGTGGTGCGGACCTCTGTCTCAAGAACTTGGTCAATAGAGGCAATCGTTAACACGTCACTCATCTACCAAACAAACAAAAACAAACAAACAAACAATAAAAACAAAAAAACAAAATAAAAATAACCAAAAAAAAAACGAAGAAAAGAAAGAAAAACTTTTAAAACTTTAAGTGCCAATATTAATGTGCCTGTCCTATGTCAGGAATCTTCATTAAAGCTAATGTTTGTGTTTGTCAAATTTTTATGTTAATTGTTTTTTTGTCAAGAAGGGGTCTTTCATTGACAGTTTAGGATTTGGCTTGAATCAATCCAGGGCTAATTGAAAAACAGCGAGCAGCGACCGTTAGTCACATAAAAGGCTGCTGGCCATTTTACGTTGTGGATTTTTAAAACTGTTATCTATGTTGTATGTTGTGTCGCGTAAACTTATTCAATATCTCATTATCTTGGATTTAGTGTAAGAGCACTGCTGTACAAGGTGACAAGGCTGTCCCTTTGTATTATATTTTAACCAATAAGGGACCGACCATTTAACTTGAAGGGGGCTCGAAAATTGTTGTTTGCTGTTTGCCAGAATTAAGACATTACGACAGGTTTTTTTTAATTATTACCATTCTTCTACTGCCTAAATATTTCTTCCAATAATATCATTTTCAAAGAAAAAACAAACCCTCCCTTCTGCCCCTAACGGTTATATTTTGAATTTTGATTCTACGTCGAAAGGGGGAATAACAGTCAACGCCATTTTAAAAATTTAGAAAATAAGTTCTTCCATGAAATTTAAATAAAAACTATACAATAAACTTCAAAACATGGATGCATACTAGGTATTAGTTCATAAACATAAATATATCTATAAATAGACATGCTTTGAAAAGATTTAGTGCATATTTAAATAATCCCTTTTGTAAGATATAACTTCTGTGAATTACTTGCGCAAATTATCTAATGAAAAACAAATTCTACACATTTTAATATATACATACCTTCTTTGACTATTTCATTCGAACAGACCACAACCTTGACACGACCTAGAAAACAACTAACTACCGTTTTAAATTTAACCTCCCCCTTTTCTGTATCACTGTATAATGTAATCTAATGTTAAATGATAGCTTGACAGCTATAATTTGCATATTGCCATTTCAACTTGTCTGACTCATTCACGTAAATGTGTTTATAATGATAAATCTTTTGTTAGATATTATTCCTGTATTAATTTACTTTTAGATAACATCGTATTAGGTGCAGGGAAAAAAATGGGGGGAGGTGTTAATCTCACAAGGCTAAAAAAAAATATGGACGAGGACTTTACATGTAATACCCGGAAAATAGTTATACTACTTAATGCCACAAACTTAATGCCACAAAGTCATGAACAGTGTTACCAAAAACTCAGTTACATCGGGGGATTTTTAGTTATATTCCTAAATCGACTTGAAATGAGAAATTGCCCAAAAGATACCCCAAAAGAAAACTCTAAATTTCGGCGCTAACTATTCATACATTTTTTTCTGCCTTGGCGCTTCCCGTTCACTTTTAATTTCAGAATTTTGAGACAAAATTGGAAGTTATCACTAAATAGTTAATATCTGCTTTACAAATGCATTTGATTTTAAATGTTCAATATAAAGAGGCTTCAAAAAGTACAAATCGACGTTCGTTCAATGTGTGTTTATTTTTAAAACGATCGAAAAAAGAAGATGGTCTTGTCTTTTTGAGATGTTCGAGCTACCATTTTTGTTAAAGAATCCATGCTTAAACGCGAACATACAGATAAAACGCATTTAATGCAGATACTTGTCATTACATAAAGCATATATATGCACTTTATTGGTAGATATGGTTGAACGTTTTTGTGTATTTAACGTAATTAGAAGTACTTTTATTAACGAATCCGTGGGATTTGAACTTGGCGCTAACTTTTGCTTGTCATAAGAACGGCGCTTCCGGAAACTGTACAATTTCCGTTCCCACCCTGTTTGTCTGATTTTAATGAAAATCCTAATAATTTGATCGGTTAATTTTATGAGAGATATAAAATCATATATGGATGTGAATACACCATGAGACAATAATTAAATTCGATATGAATTTCTCAGATACACCAGCATGAGTTGAGCAAATTTGTAATATTAAAACAGCGGACGGAACATGTACATTGTACCATATTGTGAAATTAGGATTTTGTTTTACTTTGACTAATTTAGTAAGTATAAGAAAGTTGCTTAGTAATCGCTTTCTTAAAAACAAGAATATGTCCTGCAGACATAATGCCCTAGCTCGCAACATTTTGGACAGACGGATGAACGGACCCGAAAACTATATACCCCCTATTTTCTTTAAAAAAAAAAAACACGTAGTTTTCATTTGCAGGGACAACACACCCCATGCAAAAGACGACGATGTCAGCTTCGATATTCACGATGCTATTTTAGGAAATATAACCACCTTGCTAAAAGAGGTATTCCCCACTGTTCCTGTTTACGCCACCCTTGGCAACCATGACTACTTTCCTCACAACCAATTCCCGCCAAGAAACAATCTACTTTACAATAGGACGTTTGACAAGTGGGTGGACTGGATTGGAGAAAATTGTAGCGACAGCTTTCTGAAAGGTAAGAAACTTACTCTTATTTTTCTCAATTAACATAATAAAGTTAAAATACGTTAGATAAAATAAACGGTGAAATATATACACAACACAAAGCCAGGTTTCAGCTTCTTTTTAAAAATCCATGTTGACTACTCTCCGTATTTTAATGATACATTTTGATACTCCATATGTCTTCCTTGTTAAAATATTTTCAGCACTATTTTTAACGTGCGTAGTACATTTTAGGTGCTTATTATACCCTGAAGACAGAAGCAGATCTGAGAATTGTAGCACTAAACACCAACTTATACTATTCGTCAAACAAGCAAACAGGAACTATTGATGATCCGTCTGACCAATTTTCTTGGTTGGAGGGTGTTTTAAAATCAGCCCAGACAAGTAATGAGAGAGTTAGTACAATATATTGTGACCACTTCGCCTGTTTCCAAAGTAGATAACTAGATTTTGAGTTTAAAATGCGACATTTCCTTCATACTTCTACGCTTTTGTCATTTATTAGTTATAAAGGTACTTCCAAATGAAAAAAAAAATTAAATAAAAGACATATTGTTATGACATTCGAAATTTTAAAGACATTTGGTTTAAAAATCGAATAAGAGCTTAAAGGACACTTTTAACTATTTGTCAATAAATAGGCTGACAATAAATTTTTCATCGCCTTTGATATTCAGAAACATACATCTGTGGTTGTAAAAAATTTCATGTTTTTTCAGGTGTTAATTGTTGGACACATACCACCAGGAACTAATCCCTTTGCAGGTACAAAGATGTACGACCAGTATAACATACGACTAAACCAAGTTTTACAAAAGTATGCTGGGATCATCACCGGAATGCTATTTGGTCATGAACATGCTGATATTTTTAGGGTCTATCATGATGACGCAGGTAAATCTAAGAAAATATAAGCCCTTTATTGTTGAGTTGGTTCACATGGTGCTTTGTTTATTTGCTATACCATAATAACATTATAAGTCATACCATTAACTTTTTATTGGAACGACACTTCACTACGTCTGTGTTTTTAAATTGTCACGTTCGACCAATGGATATAGAACAAAATTTTAATAAAAAAATGTAAAAATTTAATAACCGAACAAAAAAATCTACTCGCAAATACAATCGTTGAATAAATTCCGCGATAAGGGAGAAATATAAGAACTGCTTACCTTTGATTCACACGAGTTCTCTTTTGCTGTAGACTATCGGCTGTTTTGTATTTTTGTGGTGTCATTTTTGACAGTCATGTCGGTGTTTATTGTTTTCCGTTGTTTTTATAATACGGACCAAAATTCCATGGCAAGTATGTTGCCACACCTGCCGAACACACTATTACCATAAATTGTTTGACAAAAGACATTAATGGTTTTATAAAAGGCATTAATAAAAAATGCATCCATAGTTTTAATGCTACATGCATATCATTCGTATTTCATTAGACATATATAAAATCAGGAGAACTTGTTTGACATCTATCATATTATTTTCTATTATAAAACGTTTTTTTGTCAAAACTGACTCATATTAAATGATATCTGATATATGCTCTGGAGCTATTATTAAAAAGGGGAAATTGAAATTGTACCGTTGTATGACTCTGAATAACCGATTGCATTTTAACTTTTCTAGGAAATAGCGTTCTAGTTGGATTATGTGTACCGTCAGTCACTCCATGGCGATACAAAACCAATACAGGGATAAAGGGTCCCGCACACAATCCTGGCATCAGGCTGCTGAAATACGACAGATCGAATGGAAATCTTCTGGATTTTACCCAGTTTTATATGGACCTACCAGAGGCCAATAGAAACAATGTTTCCGAATGGAAGATCGAATACAATGCGACAGACGTGTACGGAATACCAGATCTGTCACCAAAGTCGATGAAACAGCTCGTAAAGAAAATGGAGGTTCATGATGGGAAGGAATTTCAAGCATTCCATAGATTCTGGGCTGTTAATGTAAGCAGCGAGTTCCAAGAAGAATGTGATGCCAAGTGTCATGCTAGATTTTACTGTACCTTTAGGTATCAACATTATGACAAGGCTAAGTCATGTTACGATCAGTTAATGATTTCAGCTTCATCAAAACAAATTGTAAACAAAGTATCAATTTTGTTTAATATTGCCATTTTTGTTGGTATCTCCTCGTTTTAAAGACAGAGTATAAAAGTCAGTTTCACAAATTTGATATTTTTTTGAGAATCTATTTATCCAATAATAGAAGCAGCATTAGAAGCCAGGTTAGTTTTCAGGGTAGCCAGCCTGATAGATCTTACTATATTGTCTACTGCATCAATAATGCCGACTTTATTTGATTTTATATTTATATTTATTCATTTGTTGGTTTTTACCTATGATAGAATCTTGTATATGTATGAAAGTCAAAATAACTTAAATACAAAACCTTAATATTTTTTTAATCTTTATTTGCAGTCCCGTTCTTTTCACAAACCAATGTTAAAGATATAGTACATCTTCAAAGTTTGATCTTAATGTAGTTTGTTCTGGTAATTCAACTTAAATAAGTATGTGATCATTTGAGATTCTTTATCGCCTTTTAGCATAGCATTTGATGCCGTTTCTTGCTCTCATTACCATAGCCATCTGATGTACAACAGAATTTGTTGTATCAAGTTCTAGGGTAAATCTAAAAAAAAAAAAATTAGAAAGGCATTAGCTATAGGCTAAATGAAAGAACATATGTTTAGACGTATGTATTCATGAACAGCAGAGGTACCAAATTTGGCATTCGAACAAATTTAATCATCAAAAACAGCCAACACGAAAAAACAGGCAACACAAAAACATCAGAACAGCAAACTATTCTGAGAATATATATTGTGCAATTGCATGGAAAATTTTAAAACATTACTGATTTTACAACTCAAAATCTTTGAACACACGAGGTTTCTTTCCGTGTATTGTAGATGGTCGATATTTGCCTTCGTTTATCTAATCTTTAAGATACAAGTAGTTGTTTTTCAATACGTCTGGTTTCGAAACTTTTAATTATTCGTATTTAAATGATGATTTCTTAAAATAATATACAGCATAACAAATATAGGTAATAACAAAACAGGTGAATCAATCTCAAATGTTTGAAAGAAAACGCAAAACAAGGCAGATATACCTGAGAAATGGACCTGACATGGTACAGGCATTTCAAAATAAATGATTGGTTAAACCAGGCTTAAAATGAGCCGTTTTGGTAATTTTTGTTTTAAATTTGTCGTTATTTTTGTGGCTGTTGTGCATAGTGCACTTATTCCACACAAAAAAAGCTTTAAAACAGGTTTTAAAAAAAGGTTTTAAAAAAAATATTTCAATATCTTTAAATGGTCATATCCCTAAAATAAGGAAAAAAAACATAAAATAACCATTAATTACCGTTCTAAAATTCTGGCTATAACGGTTTTTTCTTCAGCCATCGCAAAGTGCTGTCCAATACAATTTCTGCAAGAAACGGATATAATAAACATTAAAATTAGTTTTAGCAGGCATTATCTCTTTGGTTTAATTTGGCTACAACAAAAATTGTAAATTTTCTGTAAAAACTATAAAAAGACAAAAAGTGATAATAGAAGTTATATTAAAGTTGTATTAAAGATACAAGTATTGTTCTAAAAAATCACCTTGGTCCAGCAGCAAACGGTATAAACGCAAAAGAATCCATCTCCTTGCTGTTGGCTTTTGAAAATCGGCTTGGATCAAAATCATGAGGATTTTTCCATACAGTAGGATTATGATGAACACCATACACTTGAATGTTAAATAATGTATTCTCTGGAAATGTTACCCCGTCTACTGTCAGTTTTCGTGTAGACTGTCGTGATATCAAAGGTACCGGTGAATGCATTCTCATCCCTTCTTTGATGCACTGGGTCAAAAACTCGAATTTACTCAAGTCTTCCCTATAAATACAATGATATTATGTTGTAATTTATCTTGATTCTTTACTAACTTTAGAAAAATATTTATTAAAAGAAACAAGTTTTAAAAACAGACAATTAATAACACAATTAAGAGTCAGCGACCACAAATTAAATATAGAATTAGGAAGATACAGAAATATTAAAAAAGAAAATAGACTGTGCCCTGTATGTGAAATTGTTGAAGATGAATATCATTTTCTTTTGTATTGTAACATCAACAAACAATTAAGACAAACTATGTTTAATAAATTTAATCTAAATCAAAACATCGACTTAAATAATAAAATTATACATATGCAACGAATTTTGAATCCCGATATAGAACTGATTCCAATTGTATGCGACTTTATAAAGCAGTCACTGGTACTACGAAAATAGGGTCCACATTGGTCAAGATGTTCTCCATATGTTAATGTTCTGTATACTCTGTTGTTTTCTGTATATGTTTTGTATTTTACATGTTTTTGTTTTTGCTTTGACCCATATGGGTGTATTTAGCAAATAAAGAAAGGTTATAAACTAACTTTGCATAATAACTAATCTTAGATAGATAAGTGTTTAATCTTTAAGTTAGATAATAATTCAAATGACAACAAAGTTCCAGACATTAAATTTTGCTACTCCTGACGCGCGTTTCGTCTATTCAAGACTCATCAGAGGCACTCTACCAAAAATATTGAAAAAGCCAAAAACATATGATTATGAAGAGCATAGAACAATGAAACCCAAAATACCGACATGGGGAACCAAATTGTAACTAAGATGGTCAACCTATGTCTGGGGTAGCAAGAACCTTAGGTTAAGACAATTTTAATATTTAATCGGATAATTTAAAGCTTTGATGTGTTCTCCAACAAAAGTGTTGGTGCCAGAGGGGGCTAACCTCGGGGAATTAAAACACCACCAGCAGCGCTAACCTTCACGGGTGTTAGAAATTAAAATGACAACAAAGTTCCAGACATTGAATTTGGTTACGACTGACTATTCAAGACTCATCAGAGGCGTGTTTAATCTTAGATAAGTGTTTAATAGACAAAAAAGCCTTCTACTTGATTCTTTAAAATTGTTATGAAAAAATATATGTTGCCATATAAAAGGTGGACACAGGACCAATAGTATGATATTCATTGAAATGCTCGTTAAATGTAGAAAGTCAACAATACAGACCAGCCTAACTAAAAGGTCATCACTTCGTTAAGGTTCAATACAGTAGCGGATCCAGGGGGTGCACGGAACACCCTCTCTGAGGTTCACAAGTATGGTTTTACTGGCAAATTTGAAAATAAACCGTAGCAGTTATTCAAAATAACATTTTAACGCAAAAAAAAACTCTATCGACAAAATTGTGCTTTCTTCAACAAAATTAATATGTGGATATAATAAGTCGTGTCCATATCTAGGTCCTACTATACTTTATTTGAACGAATAATATGTCGTTTGAGTTGTACATATACTAAAATTTTCTTCAAAAGATTTCAAACTGTCCTGATGAACCTTAAATATTTGGATAACATAAAGGTAATTAAAAATATATTAGTCTTAAATGTCAAAAAGAAATAAAGAAACAAGATTAAACTTTACTGGAGAAAATAGAGATTGCATGCCACCAATGACCCTTACTTGGTATGTAATAAAGACATTTAACAAAATGGTGGGTTAAACCAGGTTCTATATATACAATGTAGTGCAATTTCGATCACATAAGTATAATATAGAAAGTTGGCATTGTAGAACATGATTTAATACATCGTTTAAAAGTTCTTTGAACATACCTTACTATCTTCTTTATTAAAAGAATTTTGAGCAAGACCAAAAAGAACAATAAGGAAACAGAAAAAAGAAAATAACTCAAACCAAAAAATGAAATAAGAGCAAGTAGACAATACCATTTAACAAAGCCAGGATTTTCTTTCAAGACTTCATCTACTTCTTTCTGACATTGTTGTTGGTAGGAGGGGTTCTTAGCAAGCTCATATAGAATCCAGGATATCCCACTTGTTGTTGTATCATGACCTAAAAGTTATAAATAACGGCCTATTCATAAAGGGGTAAACTTTACATAATAATATTAACAAAAAAGAATTGACACTATGTTATTATTTCTTAAAACGTATATTACATTTATTTGTCTTTTAACTAATAAACAATTTTGTCGATTTTTTTGATGAACCGATTTTTAAATATTTTAAACACACTAAGCTATTGTATAATAAAGTTATTTGATGTAATATCTTAATTATAATCTTTCTACTAATTTTTACAGAGTTTTACCATTAGCTTCGACCATACGCGTATGATCCGACCATATGAGTATACCGAGATGGTCATGACCATATATGCGTATGGTCCAGATACTCATATGGTCCAGAACATATACACACTAACCTCCAAACATGAACGTATCGACTTCAGCTCTTATTTCTGCAGGTGTTAACCCGACACCGGTATCATCTTTTGCTGTCAATAGAATATCTAAGAAATCCAAATGTTTCTTCTTTTCTTCTTTTCCTTCTTCCTACAAAAAGTACTGTTATCATTTTTTACACGTGACATAAAAAAGTTTTCTGGTCTGTGTTAGATATGTATACTAGTGTCTCAACTCAGTAAATTTGTACAATTACAAATTAAAGACGAAAACACAAATTATAAGTGAAATAAATAGAAAAATTTAAACTAATAAGGGTTTTCAATAGTTGGTATTTCTATAATTGTGCAAGGAAAACCTTGTTTCTATATTTCAAGAACAACGCATCATTAATGCTGATACGATTTGTTTTTACAACTCAAGTTTTAATTCAAACAATATTTAAGAATGTTCGCTGGTCATTTCAAAGATAACAAAGCATTTGTTGAACTGATATTTTTGATGAAAAGGTACAAAATAAAAGTAGAAAATAACCCCCCCAAAAAATTTAACTCGGTTTCAAGAAAATAAGAGTTTAAAATTTTGGGGAAGGGGATTATGATTTTTTCATTGGTTTTAAGGGTACAAACCTATGCAAAAATAACAAGAGATTCATAAAACTTTGTAAATCAGTTCTAAATGATGCAACAAACCCCTTTATTAAAAGAAAATAGGGAATTACCAGGCAAAACAATGATCCTAAGGATCCAAAGATCTGTCAAAAGTCTCAAATGAAAAATGTTGAGCAAATTTAGGAACTTATCACTTAGGACCTTTCACGGGGTAGCGTGAAAGGCTTATTTATTCACCGGAAATTCGGGATTTAACCCATTAATTTTATAAACTGTAGAAATTTGGAATGTTTATGTTTTTTTCTGCTCCGGGAGCGTAGGATTTAGTATCTATTTTTACGGGAGTACGGGATTAGACCCCCTCCTTCAAATCCCCAAGGGGCATGTAACTGTTATATTCGACTTACTAAAACTTTTCTTCTACTAGATATGACATCATCCGCTGTTTTATGGATAAAATCACAGTTAGCATTAAATTCTTTCCCTAGTTTGCTGCGATTCCAAATAAAATCAAAAATATACATTGGAGTCCTAAAAAAAGAAAACACCGTGAAACCAAAGAACAACATAACCCTGTGATAATCCCGGCGACAGATTAATACAACAATTTACACTAAACCCTATGTAAGAAATTTGTGTGTCTAACGTAACTCTACGAAGTCATGAAACAACACACAAGCCCCGAAATAACAAATAAATTGCGTTTCGTAAACTCTATTGACTGGTCTTGAGCAGATGAATATTGCCCCCCTCCAAAAAAAGGAAAATTATACTATGAGAGAGCTGAAATTATCACGTACCCTTGTCATAGAGCTTAGGGAATTTTCTATAGAGAGTTCCTTTACCGTCCTTTCGCTTGTTCTTATTTTCTTTTGTCTAAGGTTCTCTCTATATAGTGGAATTGTACTTTGATCGATTTGATTTTTATTGTGTGTTTAGTTTTTGTGCTTTGTCAAGGAATATTGATAGGGGGGAGGTTGGGCCCCCAAAACAAGTTTAACCCCGCAACATATCATATGTGCCTGTCCTAAGCCAGGAATCTTTGACAAAGCTTTCGTTTGTACTTGTCATTTTGATGTTTTGTGTTCCTTGTTTAAGAAGGGGGTCTATCTGTGACTCTTTCAGTACTGGATTTGAATTATATGCATTTTATTTAGACCTTAGGCCAATTGCAGAACCGTGAGGAGCGCCTACTGGCCTCGTTGAAGGCTGCTGGCGGTTGCCAATTGTGTTTTTTTTTAATTGCTCAATTAAAACGGAGCTCATGAAAACAGATCAGAATGTTACCTTACTCTTTGGGTCATCAACATGGCGTTTTGGGATATCGCTTTGCAGTAAGGGTGTTGGTCCCTGAAATAAAAATGGCAACAAAGTTCCAGACAATAAATTTTGCTACGCATGACACGCGTTTCGTCTATTCAAGACTCATCAGAGGCACTCTACCAAAAATATTGAAAATGCCAAACATAGCAAATGAGCATAGAATAGTAAATTACTAAGATGATCAACCTACCGGGGTAGGAAGAAATGATATTATGTGTTTATACTCTGGGGAAAATAAAACAAGATGTATGACATGCATCTTCAATATTCCATCTAACATTCATATCTATAAGATGTTGGTAACCTGACAAAAGCGAATTTAAAAGACGCATATCATATTGTGAGCATCTCGTAATCAATAACATTTAATACGATTTCGCATTACTTGTTTTCCTGGTGGTATTTTGCATTAAATGCCATGTTTAATGGTATTCTCATTACATGTTTTTTTCCTGGTGGTATTTCGCATTTCTTGTTTTTCCTGGTGGTATTTTGCATTAAATGCCATGTTTAAGGGTATTCGCATTACATGGTTTTTTTTCTTGATGGTATTTCGCATTACTTGTTTTTCCTTGTGGTATTTTGCATTAAATGCCATGTCTAAGGGTATTCGCATTACATGTTGTTTTTTTTCCTGATGGTATTTCGCATTTCTTGTTTTCCTGGTGGTATTTTGCATTAAATTCCATGTTTAAGGGTATTCTCATTACATGTTTTTTTCCTGATGGTATATCGCATTAAATGTTTTCCTGGTGGTATTTCACATTATTTTTTTTCTGATGGTTACCGTGCATAATAATCCATACACTTAATGAAATGACACCGTATTAAATATTACATTGTGGTTAATATACAACCTGTCTCTTTGGCAATTTGTTTTATATGAGAAAGCACTCTGCATAATGATATCCAAAGTACAGTTACTGATCAACTGAAATAACTCAAAACATTCCCCAGATTCAGCATATTTGTCTATGCGATCCTGCAAAGATAATACATGTATGTGCAATGTATTTTGCATGCTCATTAAAAACATACAAGAACTATCGTTAAACAGGATGAAAGTTAGCGACAAATCAAATCCAACAATATGGAACCCCATGCGAAGAAAACTGTTACAAACATATTACCCCCATCCGACATTCACTATTTCCCTTTCTAAAATTATAAATTTGTTTTAACTTTTATCTCTTGCAAGCGCACGTTTCCTCTATGGAACATATTAAGACTTAAAAACACTATAACAGTTTTGCTCTTATGTAGGTATAGTTGTTAAAGATCATATGGAGTGTATTGGAAAACGATTGTCATAGGCACCCCTACATAAGAATAAAATTATTCTTTCTTTTAAAAACTCAATATAAACTTACCAAAAGGACATCAGTGCATTGATTATAGATCTTGTGGTAAGGTTTCAGTATATCAAAATGAAAGGCAGGGGTGAGCAGTCTACGTGATCTCGCCCATTTTGGACCACCAGCCAATAAAAGGCCTTCTCCTAGCCATGGCAAGATAGTCCGATAACCTCCGGTAAAACTCATTGGTTTGGGCTCTGGGAAGTAAAAAGCATTCTAGATAATTTAAATGGTGCCACGTGGGTAATGCAAGTGACATGTTATCTTTTAGGCGTCATAAAAGAGGTTTTTTCTTTAGCTCAGCTCACTATTTTGAACTTTATGCTTTAACGAATCGCAATAATACAACATAAATTACATTGCTAAACAAAAACAAGATTTAAAAATCATGTGAGTTTTTCCAGCTATATGATACGAATAATACCTCGATATTTTAAACAGTGATATATTTAACATGTTTAATACATTATAAAAAGTTCAATTCAGTTTTAGCACAGGATATGGACTAAGTGCATTCAATTTATGATTCTATGTATTTCAATTTTGCTTCCATATCATAATTTACCTGATGTTTTCAATAGAACCTTGACCGTGTCTGGATGAACTAAAGCAACACTCGGTCTGAACGATCCTAACCATAACCTGTAAAATCTTGGGAACCTCTTAACCAAATTCTCAAGTTCCACTAAATTGAATTGGTCATCTTTAATAAGCTGTAATATTATTAAAAGATGTGTTTAAAATTTAAACAAGTACAAAACCAAAATATAAAAGTCACAGGATACGTTCAAGACGGTTACGGCAATTTATGGCAAAACCGACGTTGAACAATAAAAATTCTTATTCAGTGTTACGACAAAGACGAAAACTGGTTACGGATGACGGGATGGAGACCGAATCAATTACGGCCGTAATATATATTACGACGATATGAAATAAAAGTGGCGTAACATTTTAGTAATTTATAAAATACATGCAGGCAAAACAATGAAAAATGATAAATCTAACACCAGGTTCGATCATCGTCAAGGGTAAAATTTCATGGACAAAATTTTCCGACTCTCTATTGACACCATTTGCGAGGATGATGCTAGTCCTATTATCAAATGGGCAAAAATGGTTGTCCCTTGTAGGGAATGGGGCAATTCAACTTTAAAAAATAATTCCAAACTTACAACATTAGGGGACATTAGCAAGGATTTTGGGACAGATTATTTATTTTCTTGCAAACAGAGGCCAAATTATTTATTTCTAACTTTTTCCAGGCCAGAATATTTATTTACAAAAAGTGCCAGCCCCCCCTCAAAATCAAATGGTCGTCCCCTTATAATCAACTTACATACCATAGGAATATCTCCACGGAGCCAATGTTTCGTCTCTTTGTCATAGCCTGGTAAATCGTCATAGAACTTCTTCATACGAGAAAGCCATAGTAGATTCCTGATGACCACGAAAGCAACATAGACTATTATACCAAATAGAACGGTAGAGGCTATAGTTCCTGATACAAACATTCTGTCCTGTTATCAACAAAATTTGTCAGCTAATAACATGCAGAATTGTGCACATATGTACTTGTAAACTTTTCAGTGAGTTCCTAAATGTTTTATATCACAACGTAAACGTTCTACATTTTGTCCGATCCCCAGTGGTGTACAATTATCTCTCTTGTAGAAAAAAAACACTTGCAAATGTTATCACACTGTTGTGACCTTGTAGAAACGAACACAGGGTAAATATTATACGTTCTACATTTTAGCGTGATTCAATTTAACAATTTTCCAATACAATTTTAAAGAATGATCAACGAGTCCATGCTATCATTATATCCCACCTCTTTTGTTCTAACAGGGGTGATCTGAGCCGGATCATACCTCAGAATACCCAGTTCTACCTTTTCAACTCTGTTGTTCTTCAAAGCACGTTTTTTTTTAGAAATAATCACTAAGTTGAACATAGAAATATTATAAAATCAACAACACAGTTTTTTTGAATATTGAAAAATAACGTAGTACCAACTTGGGCTCGATCGATGGTTCTCGCAGTTTATAAGTCTACCTTCTTATGGGGGGGGTGGACAGGGGGGTATCCAATTGCCGGTTCCCTCCCCTGGACTCCCACTTCCCTCTCCCACTACTCCCGGTTCCCTCCCCCTCAACTCCCGGTTCCCTCCCCCTTCATGGCTCCCATTGATTTTGCCTACTTTAACGGTCTAAATTACAAATGTATCACCTTGTCGGAGAGTCCCAATATTCCGATGTCCCAAATTGTACTTATAAACTTATGGATCAACAAGCAACTATGAAATTGAATTCAAGGACTTCAATAGTTTAATTAATGTCAGATTGTGATCTGGCGATGCATGTATGGAAGTTTTAATTTGTTCTATGTCGGTCGCAGGTGGTTCCGTTCCGAGGTTGGTCCGTCTTCAGTAGAACCGTCCCCTAGTTGATTTAGTTTGTCCGTCCCCATTTCTAATATAATGATAAAGTAATATCTTTTTTCAAGACGATTTACATATTATTTTAAACATTAAAATTTTAAGGAAATCGTTATTATCTAAAAAGAAGATAATTAGTTTAACTTATATTTCAATACTGGCTTTATTTAGATCAGTGTTTTGACAGTTCTTGATTGTTCTGTCCTGTCACCAACATGACCACCATGTTTATTCAACAAACGTTGTAAAAACTTTAATTATTAGAATAAAATCCTAGATCTGTATGGTTTCAGTTCGGAACATTTTTTGTTAAAGTTCAAATCGAAAACTTGAAGTCAAAAGTTATAAATTTCTTTGCATAAGCCATTTACACCCGAAGGGCCAAGACTTAATACTTAAAAAAACAAAACGAAACAAAAAACAAACACAAATCAGTGTCATGATTATAGAATCATATCGGAAGAATTTTGCGACTTCTTGTATTGAAGGAATCAACAAACTTCTTTTTTTTTCCTTTTTGGGAGTAGAACGGGGGTCGAGCGTGTGTGAAGCTTAAGGTAGTACTCCACAATTAGGATTTTTTCACATGCAGTATTGTTTTCGTATGTGGCCCCTGTGAACTTTTTTGTTAATTGAAAATATTGATTCATTTTGGTCTTGAAATAAGAACAATAAAAATCTGCCGGGACCCGTGATCCAAAGTTATTATTTTAAAGAATACTTTCGAAACAAGAGGCTCCCAGGAGCCTGAATCGCTCACCTGGTCTTGATGTTGACCCTATACTTTTGTAGAGCTAAATGAGCTGAACATTTAAGCAAGCAACAGCTTTTCTCTACCTGCAATAGTTTTCATTCTATAGGCCAAAAACACCATTTTTCACCTATAAGGGGCCATAACCCCTATAAGGAGTCATCTGACAACTTCGACCCTATGAAGACTTTTGTAGAGCTAAATGAGCTGAACATTTAAGCAACCAACAGCTAATCTCTATCTGCAATAGTTTTCATTCTGTTAGGCCAAAAACATGAAAAATGGCTATTTTTCAGGGGCCGTAACCCCTATAAGGGATCATCTGACAACTTCAACCCTATGGAGAATTTTGTAAAGCTAAATGAGCTGAACATTTAAGCAAGCAACAGCTAATCTCTATCTGCAATAGTTTTCATTCTGTAGGCCAAAAACATGAAAAATCGCTATTTTTCAGGGGCCGTAACCCCTATAAGGGGTCATCTGCCAACTTCGACCCTATGGAGAATTTTGTAGAGCTCAATGAGCTGAACATTTAAGCAAGCAACAGCTAATCTCTATGTGCAATAGTTTTCATTCTGTAGGCCAAAAACATGAAAAAATGCCATTTTATAGGGGCCGTAACCCCTATAAGGGGTTATCTGACAACTTCGATCCTATGGAGACTTTCGTAGAGCTAAATGAGCTAAACATTTAAGCAAGCAACAGCTAATCTCTATCTGCAATAGTTTTCATTCTGTAGGCCAAAAACATGAAAAATGGCTATTTTTCAACTTTAAGGGGCCGTAACCCCTATAAGGGGTCATCTGACAACTTCGACCCTATGGAGACTTTTGTAGAGTTAAATGAGCTGAACATTTAAGCAACCAACAGCTAATCTCTATCTGCAATAGTTTTCATTCTGTTAGGCCAAAAACATGAAAAATGGCTATTTTTCAGGGGCCGTAACCCCTATAAGGGATCATCTGACAACTTCAACCCTATGGAGAATTTTGTAAAGCTAAATGAGCTGAACATTTAAGCAAGCAACAGCTAATCTCTATCTGCAATAGTTTTCATTCTGTAGGCCAAAAACATGAAAAAATGTTATTTTTCACCTTTAAGGGGCCGTAACCCCTATAAGGGGTCATCTGACAACTTTGACCAAATGGAGACTTTTGTAGAGCTTTTGATGCTGAATCAGTAGCGTGGCCTCAGATTTCCTCTATCTCTAATACTTTTTGATTTATAAGCCAAAAACAGTAGTCTGACCCCCCTAGTCTATTTTTAGTAACGGCGGCCATGTTTTTTAACGGATTAAAAATCAAAACACAAGTTTGGTGCAGGACACCCTAAGGATCATTCATACCAAGTTTCATTAAATTCTGTTTGGTAGTTTCAGAGGAGAAGATTTTTGAAAAATTGTTAACAGACGACGACGACGACAGACGACGACGACAGACGACGACGACGGACGCCAAGTGATGGTAATAGCTCACATGGACCTTCGGTCCAGGTGAGCTAAAAATCAATCCAAATGCTCATAAAGCGTCGCTTCCGGCTGGGCATGGTGACCAGCGGATTGGCTTAAAATTTAAATGTGCTATTTTTAGATTTTTAGTTTTGAACAATTTTAGCGGAAAAAAGAGCCGAAGTCGGATAGGTTTATTTGGCCTGTTCACGGGCTTTCATTTCATACATGTTACGTTTCACCTGAACCGAAAGCTCGATTACTGGCAACGTTCAAAAAAGAATAAAAACCCGATTTTTGCGTATTTTTGTCCCCAAATTTTTAACATATGTTAAGAGTTGCTAGGGGCAACAAGTACACCAAAGAAACCAAATACGGCACTAAACATGACTAAACATGCCAGGAGTTTGGAACACCACCTAGTTTGAAGTGCAAATAGCAGTTTAAGCGATTGCAAGAACCCGGGACAAAATAGTCAATGTCAAGCACATGCAAAAATGAGCCAAATGAATTAATTAAGGAGTACTACCTAAGCATTGGTCTACAGGTTTCCTTTGCTGTCAATGTTTCTGGTATCTTTTGTCAACGAAAATCGTACGAGTCGCATTTGAAATAGGTTTGCCTAGCTCTTTAATGTGTACAGTGTAATTTTGTTTTCCATGGTCCAAGTGTTCCCATGCAATCGAAAGTTCAAAGCAAAATAAACAGGGTTTTATATATGGTTTTGTCTCTGCCCTTTCGGACTTTGACATTCGGATGCCGCATTGGTACCTCTGTTTCATTCAGTAGTTTCAGATGAAAAGATTTTAGAAGAAAAGTTAACGACGGGTGCCAAGTGATGGCAATAGCTCACCTGATGGTATTGTGAGCTAAAAAAGGCAGAATTGTGTTTTTAACTGAAAAAAAATATATAATATTAAGTTTTAAAATAAAAAAATGTGCAAGCGTCGCGCGAAAGAAAAACCCAGTATCCCATTTTTCTTGTAATCTATAAACAAATGAAAAGTGACAAAAGTCACATCTTTAATTATCTGATCGGCACGAATATGGCGTGTTTTTTTTTTATCTTGTATCGTTGTCTCAAGGACAAACTTTCAATAAATTCTAATACGCCATTGGTGGAAAGCTTTAGGGACACCTCGTCCATACTATGACTTCGGCCACGGACACATCGTCCATAGACACGTCGGCCCTAGTATAGGTCGGCCATACTGTATAAGGACACTTCGGCCATGGTTTTAAAAATGGGACTCGGGCTTAGAGTTATAATTTTCTCAGTTAGGGGTTATTCTTATGAATATTTTGACAAATTGATTTGTACTATTGGCATCTAGACCTGTATATTAGATAATTTTACTAGTTACAGGTCTATGATATTTGTAAGTGTATTAAGATGAAACGTACTTAGTTCTTCTTCCAAAAATGAAAAAAGTTCGCATGGAAAATAATATAAAATGAATTAAATTGATTTTATGGTAGCAAGTAAAGCGACAAATACTATTAAAATATGTTATATTGAAAGATTCGACGCTCTCCGAACGCCGTTCGTGTAGTAGGTATACTCTGAGAAAATTAAAACTAAATAGTTAAATTATCTCAAGTATACTACCTCTTTATCTATAATCAATTTCAACCTTGTCTCATTTACAGAAAGCTATTTTAGTTCAAATAACCTGCATAAATAATGGATCCATTTCTATATATATAAATTCAGATTTTCTTCAAGGGTTGGTAACGTAGTGTCATTTTGTCCGTTTCGTTAAACGATTTTTTTTCCAATTAATTTCGAAACGATGCGGGTTCATCTCTGGACCACCTGAATTTACCCTCGTGCCGACTCGAGTCGGTGTGGCTGATTGCCGGTAATTTTGTTGCTTCGTTCGGTGTGTGTGTGTGTGTATTTTTTTGTTTTTTTTTTTTTTGCTGTTGTTGTTTGTTCCTCTTATTTTTTCTTCAACTTCCAATTTATTTGTGCGACCCCCATAAAAAAAGGCCATTGGTATTCCTTAAGAATTGTTATTTATTCAGACAAAGGAATTAGATCTATATATATAGTTCTTTGTTCAGACTCTAATCAAAATAGCCTCCACCAAAACCAAGATAGAAAAGATGACACGAAAAATAGATGTTTCTAGCAATCTTTTTAAATATGTTCGTTAATTCTAATAGCCATAACAGACATATAAACCAATGAACACATAACTTTGTTGTAGCATGATAATTTTCATCCAAATTTCCTTGCAATATGCATTTGAGTATTGGATGTGTCGAGTTCGAGTAAATGACCATACTAATTGTTTTAAATTGAAATTCAATCAAGTGTTAGCGTGTGTCACAAACAACATGGCTTCGATAATCATCTAAAACAACAGTCAGGCCGAATATAATAATTCAATTAAGAAATAATTAGCCAAACACTATGCATCGAATTTTAATGGCAAATTTTATGGGTCTTAGACTAGAATAAATTCCACTTGATTTCTGGAAAACTCGTGTCATTTGAGAACTACTTGGAACTCTCATGCCCCTTCTTTGTGTGTCTTATGACTTATAAGTTAAAGAATTTAAAAAAAATAAAGGTGTCTAAAAGACGGTTGATGACCTAGACATGTATTAGTTTTTTTACGGTCACCGTAAGCAAAAACAGTTCTCTGTATTATATGCAATAGCGAATATAACCAGACCAGACAGGATAAGTATCATTATACCACATTGATGATGTTTTAATAGAAAATAATGTTTCATGAAAATACTAAAGAGAATATTTTCCCGATTTTATTTTACGCTGAAAAAAAAGGGAGATGCAAATCTAGTCTAAATTGAAAATTGTGCCTAAAATCTATCAACTGTGCATAATTGTTCAAATTAATAAAAATAAATATCATAATAATATGTCATAGGCCGCCGTATCATGCTTTTTACATCTGCCTTTTATACTTATTCCTTCATTCATTTTTGTTTATTTTTAAAATATCATATAATCTGTCAGTTAAGGCAATTCGATTTATACATTTGAAAAAAAATCAGTTACTAAGAATATAGACTAAGTCCCTATATATACACCTGAGATTTATATAGTATGGCCGAGACATGTATGGCCGAAGTGTCTACGACCGAGGAGTCATATGGCCGAGACTTCCTATGGACGAAATAAAGTGTGGCCGAGGTGTCCAAATACCGGTGGAAAAACTGTATTAGTGGATATTATTGAAAATCATGTCCGTCTAAATATAATGCGACTGTCTCATGTACTGAGAAGATCATGTTGATGTTATTCTATTTAGGGGTTAATTGCTTGAATGACATACTGTCAGACCACTTATCTACTAGTATGTTGAAAAAAGTGGTTGTTCTCCCTCGCATTATGAAACACTTATAAATGGAAAGAATTCCGGTCAATTTTAAATATAACTCACAATGAACTTTTGTGTGCTCCGGAGTTATTTGCCAAAAAGATAAAAGTGTCTTGTTTCATTAACACAAGAAATCTATTGTTCCATTTTAATAGAAAATTACATTTTGAGTGAATGATTTGTATCATGAGGGTATGGATAGGAGTGTCCTCTATTCTGTATTCTTTATAAAATAATCCTTAATTCTCTATTCTTTTAATGTTATGTTGCAATACTCTCAGGAATTGTTGCATATTTTTATGGAATTGCATTTTAGTTGGATGACATGTATCATCAGTCACTCCATAGCGCTACAAAAATGATGTCGGCACACAATCCTGTCATAAGGCTTCTGAAGTCGACAAATCCAATGGTAGACCTTAAAAAAGACTTATAAGTGGGTAACATTTTAACAGTGTTTGAATGCAATTCTACGGGCGTGTATGGAATATCAGATCCTATGGCGGATCCAGAAATTTTCAAACGGGAGGACGCGCAATTTAATAGAATCTTCTTGGACTTCTTGTTTCACACAATTCCTATCCAAATGTTCCTGTCAAACGAGAAGGTGCACGCCCGACAGGCGGGTCCTAAATCCGTTTTTGAGATCTGTCACCAAAGTTGACGGAGGAGCACGTCAAGAAAATGAAGGTTCGCAACGAAAGGAAATTGAAGCAATCCCTAGATTATGAACTGTAGGTGTAAGCAGAACCCTCGAAAAACATTTGATGACAAGCTAATGTCTTGCTAACCCTTACCAAAAAAAGAGGTCTTCCGCAACCTGTTGCCGCTGATCTGCAGCAAAGTTGCTGTAAATTAGCGGTAAACTGTCTGCTGCAGACTTGCAGCGACTTTTTACCATGCAAATTAGGTTTGCGGCAAGTCTGCAGCAGATAAATTCTTTGACCTTATATGGGCATTCACCTGCAAACTCTCGCGAACATCGCAGCTAGCTGCAAACCTGCAGCAAGTTTTCTGCGAACTTTGCCGTAAGTCTGCTGCGACTTTTTACCATGCAAATTAGGTTTGCAGCAGGTCTGCTGCAAACTCTTCATAACCTTATATGGACATTTTCCTCAGATGTTGCAGTAAATCTGCATGAATGAACAATTTATATTAAGTGATACATGTATGACAAAATTTAATTATACATATATGGTCTTTAGTTTGCATGCATAAGACATTTTTTTCAAGCATGAAAAAATCTATTTAATAAAAATTATTCAAGATGTGAACCATCAAATTATCAATGATTTGAAAATTGAAAACAGAAAATAACAAAACAACAGCAGATGAGAACTATATAATACTGTTGTAGAAAAGTGGAAAGAACTATACATGTACCTTAAAAATAAGAGGACCTTCTAAAACTGCCAATTCTAAAATTTGAACTCTTAAACTGATAAAAATGCCATTCATTTTTCATTTGTTTGCATATCTCTACCTTAAAAAGATAATAATTCATCCATATACATGTATGCAACCTTGGAGTAAAAATTGGCAAGGAATTTAGCTTATTTGCATGTCATATTGCAAGAATAATATTATTTTACTTACATTATCTTCATCTTTCAAAATGTACACCATTAAATCCTTTTAAAATACTGATTTGAGCTCATAACATGTGAACTTCCATTAGAAGAATCTTTGCCTTCAAAACTGATGATGTCATAGATGACATCATCAAGTGTACCAGGGTTAAAATTATCAATTGCTGCAAACTTGCTGCAAACAGTTAACTTTTCCTGCATATCTGCAAACTTTGTATTATTTGCTGCAGATTTACGGCAAACTCGCAGAAAGTTTGCAGGTAGCCGCAAACATCTGCGAACTATTATCTTTTCTTTCTGCGAACTAAAAAGTTTGCTGCAAGCTTACTGCAGACTTGCGGCAGGCTTACAGCAGACATTAGTGTTTTGTAAGGGAAATTATACTGTAATTTTGAGGCATGAAGATTATGACAAGATATTATGATTAGTCAACAGTTTCTGCTTCATCAAAACTAATATTTGACAAAGTATCAATTTCGCCAGTCATGGTCATTGATGGTGTCAGTACGATCATTTTTATTTGTATTTTTTTTGTCACAAATAAAGATTTTTAAAAATACAATTTTTTGTAAGCTTTTTTAATATTCTATTTATTCAAACATAATTTACAACCATAAAGGGGACAAGATTGACTCAATCACTGATATTCCTACTTCATTGCTGAATAATTACATACAGGGTTCGATAGTTTTTTATCTGTTTGTTTTGTTCTCTTTCACCTATGATACTCATTTGTATAAGCTATTGGTTACAACAAAAGAGTCCTTTGTATCTGTGTGCATCATTTTTTTAACAAATACACATCGTTATTCAGATAAAATTAAGAGTGTGATCAAATTCTGATTAGCATTTTAGCAGTTCTGGTAAACCTAATTCAAATATATTATTGATGCTAAGAGATTCTTCATCGCCTTTTAGCATAGCATTTGATGCCATTTTTTGCTCTCATTATCATAGCCATCTGATGCTGAATATGATGTTTTGGATCCAGTTCTAGTGTAAACCTGAAGAAAAATATTCAATCGTGATCAAAAACAAACGTCAAGGCCTTTACATCAAACGATTTAGCGACTTGTCGATTCAAATGCTGCTGATAAGAAGTTACATATGCATAATGAGCAATTTAGCATTTGATTTCTGTTAAAGTACTTTACATTTATAAATTAAAATTATTTTTCGTGGATGTTGTGTATAAAACGTACACTGTTATTCCACATATGATTTAAGGCTAAAAAACCAAAGTTCTTTTCTCCAATGATCACAGCCTTAAAACATTGAGAGATACACAACAAGTAAAATTCAAAAACACATGTGAGTTCTTACCAGGCATGGGGTAATGCAAATGTGTAATGGTAATGCATTGCAATGCATTACATTTTTTCAAGTAATTCAATGTAATGTGTAATGCACCATTTTTTGCATTACATGTAATGGTAATTCAATGCATTTCTTTCTCAAAAATGCATGTAATTCATGAATTACAAATGAATTACATTGCATTACTATTATAAAATGTGAAAATGAAGAAGGGTCAGTAAAATTTTCAACATTTTATAGCAGGTGAAATCATAAAACATATTGTTCTAAAAAAATTGAATTGAAGACATACAAACATAAAATAACTAAATATTTTCTTTTGACACTGTTGTAAAAACAACTTAATCAGAGTGTCAAAACAAATCTCCTGTCAATATTAAATGGCTTCAAGTTAAAAATATTAATTAAATTATTTATTTTTATTTATAATGTTTATAGTATATATCTTTAACAGAAGAAAGTTGACCATGAACCAAGAGTGTTGAATTGGCAAATGAATTTCAAATTACCCAATAGAACATGCAAAAATAACATATTTTTCGATTGTTAATCCTCATTCAGTAATACCATGTTATCGATCTTCCTTGACAAAAATGATAAAATCTTTGCAATTATTTCTAGAATGCTTTAAATTCACTTTACAACTGCTTTGCTTTACAATCTTATTTTTGTACAGATCACAAGCTGGCTTTTCAACAAACTATGCCTATTCATTATATAATCTTCTTCAATATATGAGTTATGAGCATATGTTTTTTTATGAATAATATTCTTCAATACATGAGTTATGAACAATATTCTTTAATATATGAGTTATAAACATATATTTTTTAAACTCCTATTTTTCCATACATTGTTTTGTTCATGGCATGATTTATATCTTTCCTTGTAATGCACATGGTCGATATCCTCGGTGCTGGATTTGGCTTCCTTGTTCGAACGTTTTGGTTTTGAGTACTTTTCGTTTTCAACTGTTTTGGATTTTGACCTTCCAATGTTCTGGTTTAAATGCTACTGATGAGAGGTTACTCCTTGAAATATCGATATATAGCATATCCAAATTAACCGTTTATACCCGCGTTTTGGTATTTGTAATTTTGAAACCACTGGGCGATAACCGCTGCTGGTGGACCAGAGGTCCCCGAGGGTAATCACAAGCCTGGTGGTCAGACTTGTCTGACACGAATTACCATAAAATTTCTAATATATTGTCACTGAAATTTCCGATTGTTAAATTCAAAATTGATGAAAACACCAGGTTTCTTTCCTTGTAATGCACATGGTCGATATCCTCGGTGCTGGATTTGGCTTCCTTGTTCGAACGTTTTGGTTTTGAGTACTTTTCGTTTTCAACTGTTTTGGATTTTGACCTTCCAATGTTCTGGTTTAAATGCTACTGATGAGAGGTTACTCCTTGAAATATCGATATATAGCATATCCAAATTAACCGTTTATACTTGCGTTTTGGTATTTGTAATTATAAAAAAAATTTACATTGAAAAAGATGCTTTAGTTCTTTGAAACAAAGCTTTTGCTTAGCAACTTTTTTAATATTCTGTTTTGTGTTTGTGCCAAGTCATACAATGTATCAGCATACAAAAGTTTATTAGTTCTGACTTATTAAGTTTTTATTAGTAATCTTTTAAAACAAAGTTTGCTTATGTATGATGGATGTTGCAAACAAGTTAACGGCACTTAAAAATGTAATGGTAATTCAATGCATTACTTAGTTAAAGTAATGGTAATTCAATGCATTTCTTTTCAAAATCCTTGTAATGGTAATGGTAATTCAATGCAAGTTTTTTCAATGTAATGGTAATTCAATGCATTACATTGCAATGTAATTCGCCCCATGCCTGGTTCTTACTGTTCCGGAGCACCTAAGTTCACTCTTGTTACGGTCGATTTTGTGTTTTGTGTTTCTTCGTGCTGTTCTTGTTCGTTTTTTCCGGTTTTGTCGTTGCCCTTTCGGACTTTTGACACTTCAATGCCCCATTGGTGCCTTTTTGCTTCTTACCGTTCTAATATTCTTGAAATGACGGTTTTCTCTTCATCCATGGCAAAGTGCTGCCCTATACAATTTCTAAAGGAAATAAGAGCAAGCATGTATAATAATCCTTTTATTTTTTTTTTCCTAGTCTATAACAAATATGAAATTTTCAATATAAAATAGATAAAAGGTGATAATATAAAGTTATTCATTAGAAATACAAAACTTTTCAATCAGAATTATTTACCTTGGTCCAGCAGCAAACGGTATAAATGCAAAAGAATCCATCTCCTTGCTGTTGGCTTTTGAAAATCGGCTTGGATCAAAATCGTGAGGATTTTTCCATACAGTAGGATTATGATGAACAAGATACACATGAATGTTAAATAATGTATTCTCTGGAAATGTTACCCCGTCTACTGTTAATTTTCGTGTAGACTGTCTTGATATTGCAGGAACCGGTGAATGCATTCTCATTCCTTCCTTGATGCACTGGGTTAAAAACTCGAATCTGCTCAAGTCTTCCCTATAAATACAATGTAATAATGATGTTAGCAAGTTAATTCCAGAATAATTAAGAGAAAACGTTCATGGTTTTTTTTTCTGATACGAGTTGTCCATAAATATGATTCAAGTATTTTTATATGGAAATAAAGATAAAACTAACTTAATCTAAAATATGAATAAAGAAATTTTAACACAATTATGTGGCAATGGAGAAAGACTGCATACACCAAGGAGACAGAAGGCCAAGTTACAAAATGTATGCTCTATTATTTAGGTAATCTATGAAGAGGGATACGATACCCATCTTTAGTTAAACAAAGGGATTACGCTCAAGAAATGTTAGAACACAACAAGAGGCTCCCAGGAGCCTGAATCGCTCACCTGGTCTTGATGTTGACCCTATACTTTTGTAGAGCTAAATGAGCTGAACATTTAAGCAAGCAACAACTTTTCTCTACCTGCAATAGTTTTCATTCTGTAGGCCAAAAACATTAAAAATCGTTTTTTCAGGGGCCGTAACCCCTATAAGGGGTCATCTGACAACTTCGACCCTATGGAGAATTTTGTAGAGCTAAATGAGCTGAACATTTAAGCAAGCAACAGCTTTTCTCTACCTGCAATAGTTTTCATTCTGTAGGCCAAACATGAAAAAAACGCTATTTTTCAAGGGCCGTAACCCCTATAAGGGGTCATCTGACAACTTCAACCCTATGGAGACTTTCGTAGAGCTAAATGAGCTAAACATTTAAGCAAGCAACAGCTAATCTCTATCTGCAATAGTTTTCATTCTGTAGGCCAAAAACATGAAAAATGGCTATTTTTCACCTTTAAGGGGCCGTAACCCCTATAAGGGGTCATCTGACAACTTCGACCCTATGGAGAACTTTCGTATAGCTAAATGAGCTTAACATTTAAGCAAGCAACAGCTAATCTCTATCTGCAATAGTTTTCATTCTGTAGGCCAAAAACAAAAAAATGGCTATTTTTCACCTTTAAGGGGCCGTAACCCCTATAAGGGGTCATCTGACAACTTCGACCCTATAGAGACTATCGTAGAGCTAAATGAGCTAAACATTTAAGCAAGCAACAGCTAATCTCTATCTGCAATAGTTTTCATTCTGTAGGCCAAAAACATGAAAAAATGCTATTTTTCACCTTTAAGGGGCCGTAACCCCTATAAGGTGTCATCTGACAACTTTGAACAAATGGAGACTATAGTAGAGCTTTTGATGCTGAATCAGTAGCGTGGCCTCAGATTTCCTCTATCTCTTATACTTTTTGATTTATAAGCCGAAGACAATAGTCTGACCCCCCTGGTCTATTTTTAGCAACAGCGGCCATGTTTTTTGACGGATCAAAATACCGAACACAATTTTTGTGCAGGACACCCTAAGGATCAATCATATCAATTTTGAAGAAATTCTGTTCAGCAGTTTCAGAGAAGAAGATTTTTTAAAAATTGTTAACGGACGACGACGACGCCGACGACGACGCGGACGACGACGGACGCCAAGTAATGGTAATAGCTCACCTTGACCTTCGGTCCAGGTGAGCTAATAACAAGAGGCTCCCAGGAGCCTGAATCGCTCACCTGGTCTTGATGTTGACCCTGTACTTTTGTAGAGCTAAATGAGCTGAACATTAAAGCAAGCAACAGCTTTTCTCTACCTGCAATAGTTTTCATTCTATAGGCCAAAAATACCATTTTTCACCTATAAGGGGCCATAACCCCTATAAGGAGTCATCTGACAACTTCAACCCTATATAGACTTTAGTAGAGCTAAATGAGCTGAACATTTAAGCAAGCAACAGCTAATCTCTATCTGCAATAGTTTTCATTCTGTAGGCCAAAAACATGAAAAATCGCTTTTTTCAGGGGCCGTAACCCCTATAAGGGGTCATCTGACAACTTCGACCCTATGGAGAATTTTGTAGAGCTAAATGAGCTGAACATTTAAGCAAGCAACAGCTAATCTCTATCTGCAATAGTTTTCATTCTGTAGGCCAAAAACATGAAAAATCGCTTTTTTCAGGGGCCGTAACCCCTATAAGGGGTCATCTGACAACTTCAACCCTATGGAGAATTTTGTAGAGCTAAATGAGCTGAACATTTAAGCAAGCAACAGCTAATCTCTATCTGCAATAGTTTTCATTCTGTAGGCCAAAAACATGAAAAATGGCTATTTTTCAGGGGCCGTAACCCCTATAAGGGGTCATCTGACAGCTTCGACCCTATCGAGAATTTTGAAGAGCTCAATGAGCTGAACATTTAAGCAAGCAACAGCTAATCTCTATGTGCAATAGTTTTCATTCTGTAGGCCAAAAACATGAAAAATGGCTATTTTTCACCTTTAAGGGGCCGTAACCCCTATAAGGGGTCATCTGACAACTTTGACCAAATGGAGACTTTTGTAGAGCTTTTGATGCTGAATCAGTAGCGTGGCCTCAGATTTCCTCTATCTCTTATACTTTTTGATTTATAAGCCAAAAACAGTAGTCTGACCCCCCTAGTCTATTTTTAGTAACGGCGGCCATGTTTTTTAACGGATCAAAAATCAAAACACAAGTTTGGTGCAGGACACCCTAAGGATCATTCATACCAAGTTTCATTAAATTCTGTTTGGTAGTTTCAGAGGAGAAGATTTTTGAAAAATTGTTAACAGACGACGACGACGACAGACGACGACGACGACAGACGACGACGACGACGACAGACGACGACGGACGCCAAGTGATGGTAATAGCTCACCTGGACCTTCGGTCCAGGTGAGCTAAAAATAAGAGTATAATACAGCCCAGCTGAAAACAAGATATCTTATTACATGCAACTGTTGATAATACCAAACAATTATTTGTATCTTACAAAATACCAAATGGTAAGGATATGCTTCCTCAGCATTTTTGTAAATCAGCAATAAGACTTGCTCTTTAAATGAGATTTCAACAATATTCCGTTTCACAAAGGTAGATATAGGTGTTAGGAGATGGTTGGACGAAAGGTTCTATTCTACAGACAGGAAATGCTGACCCTTTTGAAGCACCATATTTCACTGCCTTTAATTTTTATTACTAATTGCAAGTTCGTTTTTGTGTCCGGTTTTTCGTGTTGAATCCTGTGCATTTGTGTATGCCTTTTTGGACTCTCTAAACATTCGAATGTCTGGTTGGTACTTTTTGATTCATTTAAAATAAACTAATGATTTTAGCTTCCTAGCTGTCTTGAAAAACCTCTTTACAATTTGATTATATCAGAAATCTGTGCACGGATCCAATAAAAAACAGAAACAAACTAAATGCCAAAAGCAATGACAATACAACCCCCCCCCCCCCCAAAAAAAAACAAAAAACAAAACAAAAAAACAAAAAAAAAACTCACAAAACTTCTATGACCTTCTATCAGGGTGAAACAAACTATAAAAATGAAATAAAACGTTACCATTTGACGAAGCTAGGATTTTCTTTCAAGATTTCATCTACTTCTTTCTGGCACTGTTGTTGGTAGGAGGGGTTCTTAGCAAGCTCATATAAGATCCAAGATATACCACTTGTAGTTGTATCATGACCTAAATAGTTACAGGAATCCTACTTGTACAATTGCAAAATTTGCATGATAGAAGCAACGAAAAGGAATGTACAAGATTTTTCTTGTTATCATTGTTATGCAAGACAATAGAGAAGGAAAATATTAAGATTACCGTTTTTTTAATAATTAAGAAATCTATTTCAATTTTTTGCCGATTTTTTGTATGTCATGATACTGAAAATGCAACACACGCAAACTTTTTTTTAATGATAAGGTTATTAGAAAAAAGTTCAATAGCTTCATAAAAAGATTAGTATTCTATATAAAAAGACATTGTATAAAGAGTTTAACCATAAAAACACTTACCTTCAAACATGAACGTATCGACTTCAGCTCTTATTTCTTCGGGCGTTAGCCCGACACCTGTATCATCTTTTGCAGTCAACAAAATATCTAAGAAATCTAAATGTTTCTTCTTTTCTTGATTTTCTTCTTCCTACAAAGCCTGTTCTTGATTTACTTTACACAAATCGCATTTGTGGTGTTAATAAGGTGTATTGGTCTTGTATATGATATTTATTAAAAAAAACTCTCCTTAGTACAAATTGCACTATTTAGAAAATACAAAAAAAACCACCCATTTTACCTTAAGAGATGCTTGTTTTCCGTTCCGATTAGAAATGTTTGGGTTTTTTTTCTGCACAGAACGAAAAAAAGTGTCCAGAATTTGTTTTCTAACATTAGCACTATATGACAAACTGGGGCTTTTTACAATGTGGAAGGGAAAAACCTTCCGATCTAACTTTCGTTGATATTAAATTTAACAACTAAAGTATCATTAATCTACAAATGTATCAATTAATCTGAATGAAATAAAATATGAAAAGAGACTATCACCAGTTTTATAGAAAACTTACCAAAACTTTTCTTCTACTTGTAATAACATCTTCTGCCGTTTTATGGATAAAATCACAGTTTTCGTTGAATTCTTTCCCCGGTTTGCTGAGATTCCATATAAAATCAAGTATATACATTGGAGTCCTTGAAGAAGAAAACACATGGGAATTAAAAGTCTAAAAAATGTCAAAGACGGAAACGGTCGGATTTTGTTTAACAGGACAGACCTGAAATAGAATAACATATTAGGGGAGCTCATGCTGATACTGCATACCAAATATCAAGAGGCTGTGATTAGTTGTTGCTGAGAAAACTGTTACGAATGGACATTAATGTCAAAAATTAACTTAGTCGATAAAAAGGAAGTAGGTGAGCGACAGACCTGAAATTGAATCCCATTTTATGGGGACCTATGCTGATGCTACATAAAAAATATAAAGAGGCTGTGATTAGTTGTTGCTGAGAATACTGTTACGAAAATTATCTACAATTGGACATTAATGTAAAAAATTAACGAAGTCGGTAAACAGGAAGTAGGTGAGTGACAGACTTGAAATCACCCTGATGCTGTATACCAAATATCAAGTGGCTGTGATAAGTAGTTGTTGAGAAACTGTTACGAATTTTTTTTCCCGCCTGCACACCACCCACCGCAATTAAGGAAGGTCTTACATATGCACACACAAAGCTTCCTTTCTCCCGAGATCCAAGTAAAGTTGTCCGATGTTGCCTTATTTGATTTCAAGATTTGATTTTAAAGAGCGGCGATTTGATCGGTCATAAATATGGTCCAACTTCGAATCGACGCTTTTTAAACAGCTTGAAATCAAATATGAATGCCATCAGTTTCCATGACAAAAATAGAGAAAAGGATGAAAAATTCACTGAAAGGAGAGAATTTACACAGACACCTAAATATCATGAAAAATTTTCAATATTCTTCAAAGAAATGCCGGTTAACCTCTGGTAAAGTGAACATAAACGAAGTGTGGATAAATTAAAAATTGTGGTAAGAATTTTTGTATCTTGTCAGATTCCCCGTTTTTTATAGTATTCTAAATATTTTTTGTAAAAGATCCTTGCTTTTGCACGGAAGAATTTTTCCAAAGGGGCACTTGGAAGGGCGTACATTATTGAAACACATTAAATTGAATAAGGCCGAAAAATGAACATGACGACCTTGATTAAATAAACATGCAATGGTAATGATGATAAAGTAAAGAGAAAAAAATAAATACATGTTTCAGCTATACAAATTATTAAATTTTTATAATATAATATCAAATAGTCAAAAGTCGAAGTCGAAGCATAGCAAAGTAAAAGTAAGGAGCTAAGGAAATTTGTATGCTCCATATGGCGATTTCGAGAATTTATCTCTATTTCACTGGGTGTTAGGGCCTAAAATGATTGAATGTTGAATATCAGATCAATGATGTACTTCCAACAATTTACATTGATAGACATTTTACATCTTGCTCGTGCGAGTTTTGATTTTCCGGGAAAATAAACAATACACATGGGAAAACAATGCTCGTATATATTAGAGCTAACGGCCCATTTTAAAGCTCTATATTATTGATGGAATGGCGGGATGTTCCAAGCGTAGATGGTAATAGCATAACATTGATGGATATTATTAATATCATATAGAATACAGTAGATAGAACCCAACAGTAAAATGGATCATGATCAAAGTCGAATTTAAACATTGAGGATTGAAGCAATTTTACAACAATTGCAGTTTATTGCATACATGATAAAAGCAAGACTTTTGATTAAATTTTAATGACTGAAGTTGAATTATTTATCACGATTGAGTAGTTTTTTCTAACTTCATTTAGCCAGAGTCCATGGAAAAAAATCAGAATCTTACCTTAATTTTGTTCCTGTCAATATTGCGTTTTGAGAGATCGCTTTACAATATGGATGCTGGTCCCTGAAAAAATATATCATAGAGATAACAAGCTGTATACAGTTATCAGAAAAAGTCAAATATTTGATATCATATTTAGCTTCTTTTCCACGTCTTAATTGTCTGATATCCACAGGATATCGCATACTCTATAGCGCATGACCTATATCGCATCAACTAAATCGCATACCCTATATTGCATGACCTATATCTACATCTCAAAATTGACTCTCAAGAAAGACTTTCAATAAAGCTCTATGACAAACGTGATGACTTCAACTTTCCAATCGTCAACTTTCCATTTTTGTGCAGCAACATTCCGTCCGCTCCTGCTTATGGGGTCTTCGTATCACAGTTGATTCGTTACTCAAGAGCTTGCGGCAATTACATCGATTTCCTTGGCAGAGCATCACGTTTGACACAGAAATTGCTGACTCATGGTTATGTTGCTCCACGGTTGCTGTCTTCACTCAAGAAATTTTACGGTAGACACTGTGCACTCGTAGACAAATATGGGATTTCGATCTCTCAAATGAGTGCAGATGTTGGGTTGTCGTAGAAATTTGTTTTGTCTTCCTTTACCGGATTTGACACACTGATTTGGAAATTAGCAACACGACAGGTGTGCTTTAGCTGGCAGGAACCGCTTACTCTTCTAGAGCACCTGAGTTCACTCTTGTCACGACTTGAGTTTTTGTTGTTGATTTCCGTTCGGTTGATTTTGCGTTTTGTGTTTCTTCGTGCTGTTTTTGTTCATGTTTACCAGTTTCGTCTTTGCCTATCGGACTTTTGACACTTGAATGCCCCATTGGTGCCTCTTTGCTTCTCGCATACTTCTTAGTATATCGCATGACCTATATCAAACTCCTATCACAAAAGAACACAAAATTAATTATAAAACGTTATAATGTAAATATGTGGTACAGATTTGGACGTGTACATGTAGGGTATACCCTAATATTCAGTATCTATAACTTTTGGAGGTTTCTCTCTGTCTATAATTGGTATTTGGGTTTTTTGCAGCACATGTTTTGTTGGTCGTTTTGTTATGGTTATTTTTTTGTGTGATTTTTTTAAATTGTATAATCATAAAAGCTATCCGATTACTCCAAAAATGTTGAAGTACTATAAAGAGCATCACACTGAATCCCATTAAATATACCTATCCCTCTGACAATTTGTTTTGTATGAAAAAGCACACTGCAGAATGATATCCAAAGTACAGTTACTGATCAGCTGAAATAACTCGAAACTTTCACCAGATTCAGCGTACTTGTCAATAATATCCTGCATAGAAATAAGGACAATGTTGACCAGCAAACAATCAATTTTAATGATAAATATGAATTGAAATCAAATTAAAATTAGTAGTGGATCGCATTGAAGAATACACATGTATATTGAAATACATTTTTTAAGTAAATTCTTTCGCGTAGGATCAATTTTCACTCCATTTGCGACCAACACAGATTAACGCAAAAATAACTACTCACGAAATAAAAGTTTATAAAATAAAATGTTCTAAAATTTAAGAAATCGGGAAATTACATTAAGCGAAAAAAGCGAAAATAAAATCATGTTTTTTTCTTAAACAACACGAAATATGCAACATAAAAAGCACACTGCAGGAAGATAACATCATGGTTTTAAAAAGTAACTCAAAACACGACAAACCTGTTTTTAATGTGATATAATGTTACAAAACAGTTTAGAAAATTAATATATAAGCATACCAATAGGACATCAGCGCATTGATTATAGATCTTGTGATAAGGTTTCAGTATATCAAAATGGAAAGCAGGCGTCAGCAGTCTGCGTGACCGCGCCCATTTTGGACCACCAGCCAGCAATAGACCCTCTCCTAGCCATGGTTTGACTGCCCGATATGCTCCAGTTAAACCCATGGGTTTGGGCTCTAAAATGTTAAAACTAAACAATTACAAATGAGACTTACATAATTAGTATATTCTACGGAAGCAACAATTTTATATTAATGGGGTGCTATGGATAATTATTTCGTCCTGCTCTTTATTTCGTTGAACAACAACAAAAATTGGAACCTTGATTTTTTTTCAATGTAAAATTGTCTATATATTTTTCAGCATAAAAATACCAAAAGTCCCTTTTCTGAAACAAATTATATAATGACGAATGTTATATTGTATAAAATATATGAATATACCATATCTGGAACACATGGAATCTGTCATACTATTCTTCTTTTGTGGAATACTATGACCTTTAATATATTAAATGATGCCGCAGACTAAAGCGATCAAAATCCAAAACAAGCTTCCATTTTTATAAAAGTCGAGGACAATTAAGCTGATTTTTTGGTTCTGACCATGTCGTACATATATTTTTTTAAAAGTTTGAATAGAGTACCAGTATTAGAGTTCCAATGGGGCATTCATATATCGCAAGACGCACACCAATTGAACGCGACGGAATAAAGGCCAATACTACATGTACATGTAACACTGACATTTTCCTTTAAATCATAATGTAACCCACCTGCTGTTTTCAGGAGAACCTTGACTGTGTCTGGATGAACTAAAACAACACTTGGTCTGAACGATGTAAACCATAGTCTAAAAAACTTTGGAAATTTCTTCACCAGATTTTCAAGCTCCTCCAAATTCACAACGTCGTCTTTAATCAACTGAAATATCATTTCAAAAGTGTAAACATAGCCGTAGGCGTAAGCAAAAGAAATGTTTTGAATAATAAAAAATTATACCTGTCAAATAGTCTCTTTTTAAAAAAATGACTGAATTGCAGAAGTTCAGTTTTCAATCAGTAAGTAACTGAACTGAAATATTTTCAAGCATCGTCATTTGGAAAAGTGGGTTTCAAAGTTGTTATCGATTCATGTAAGTGTAGCGTTTCGATATCTCTTTTTAAAGTCTCGTACAAACACAAAACGACGTAGACCTAGTAAAATGTCTGTTGCATGGCAGTTTTTCATGCCAGGTCTGTGTCTGAGGTCTCACACTATATATATATGCAACCAAAGAAAGAATACAAGATCCATGATTGGTTTCTGAATTTGCTCAATCTCCGGTCGAAAATATACCATTATGTCAGCTATAAAAATGCGAGGTTATAGAGATCCCCTTTAAAGTATAAACCAGTTAAAATTTTAAAGAACATATTTCCAAAACTGCCGTTGTGTAGCATTATCTGTTTTTCGTTTAACGATATTTTTTTCCAAATCCCGCCTCTTTCAAAAGAGATATTCAGTTCTGGCAAATATCTGAAAACAAAATACCAAAGTGCATGTATAAAAATTGGCTAATTGGTAATGCTGTACATGCATATTTCAAGGAGTAACCTCTCATCATCATGCAAAATATTGGAAGGTCGAAAACCAATTTTTTTTAAGGAAAACACGGTACACAAACCAAAAACGTTTGAACGAGGAAACCAAATCCAGCACCGGATATTTCAACAATGTGCAATATATTTTAAGTCATTGTTTTCCTACACAATGAAACAGTTTCTCTTGTATTTATTCTTTTTAAAATGGAAGATTTAAATTATGTATGCGTTTGGGTGTAGATGTTGTACATGTTCATGCATCTTTGATGTGGATCAAGCTACAATGTTCAAAGAAAAGCTTATATATATTGAATGGTTTTTGTCTCGCCTGCGAAGCAGAGCGGGACAAATGTGTTACTTTACCGGCGGCGGCGGCGGCGGTGACGGCGGCGTTATCTTTTTGGAAAAGTTTTATGAGCACCTCCATATCTCAAGAACTATAAGTCCTAGGTTGATGAAACTTGGTATGTATATGCCCCAGAAGTAGCTTAGCACAGTTGCATCCCCATCTTTTGACATTGACCTTGATTTTCCGGCTGAGTGACTTTGATTATTTTTATTGCATATATTTGCAATATTTAAGTTCTATAAACATCTTTTGATCTCAGAAACTGAAAATCCATGTAAATTCAAAATGTAGTGGAAGTAAGAAAGAATAACTGTTTCTGATGGTGCCGGCAGGCGAGACATACTTTAGTGTTAACTCTTGTTTTCTAATTTTTATTTACTTTAAGCACACGGTGTCACCTCAAATATATTCAATTTTAATTCAAAATTTTAAATACAGTTTGGATTATACCATATACACTGTATGGAAAGAGCGAAAGGGAAAAACGGTTGATTTCTGTGCCCCGATGTAGTTTATTGCTGTGCTCAAAATGAAGTCGTCTGTTTTTTCTGCCTTTTTACTTAATTATTGAATAATTACATATCCTGCATTGTCGGTGATTTCAACATTAGATAGTAACGATTTAGTTTTTTCAAGTTTTACTTGCATTTTTATGTCATTAGCTATTTTGATCACAAAAAGTCATCAATTTATAAATAAAACACGCTTTTTTGGAAAAATTACATAAATAAAACACTTGCAGATGAAATTAAAGTGAACAAAAACTGTTCATCGTGTATTTAAGTATATATATAACTCTATTGTTGATAAATAAAGTTTAATTATGCAAAGGTTCAAGACAGATCGATGAAATAAGAGTAGGTGTTAAAATTTGCACCGAGAATGTATATTTCTGTGCTGATTTTCTACATGCGAATGTATATTTCAGAGCCCGCGGAAGTTTATTTGTGTGGTTGCGAACGTTTCGTTCTGAGTTATAAATACTTGGCCATAGAAAATCAGATCAAATAATGGAAATATAACTTTAGTTCTAACTCTAAATCAGGTGACAGGTTAATGAAGCTGTCCTAAGCTGTATCCTAAACAATGTCTTATGACTTAAAATTGGATGTAGAAAAGATCATCCTTAGACGCGCCCAATGATGTTAAACGGAACCATCTTAGGATAACCTTAAATAGGACCATCCTTATACGAATTTAAGATAATCCTGAATAGCCATATGTCATGCATTAACGCCGATGTGAAGGCGTTTGAAAAAAAACTTGAAGATTTTTGTTTAACATTTTCAGATGCAAAATAGATTTAAGCATTTTTATTGCATTGCCTTTGGATTTTTTTTTAGAGAATAAAAATAATGTATTCCAATATCATTGCATTCCTTCATTCATTTTTGTTATGCGCGTTGCACTTATCACTAATACCAAAAGTAAATCCCTAGGTCTGGGAAGCAAATATCCACATGAACTGTTAAATGTTAATTTCAAAAGTCTAGTACTACATATACATGTATTAGAATATCGTCAAAAGTAACTGGTAAAACGCCATTATATGAGTAACTATTGGGAAAATTTAATCAATGACAAAAATATCTTAGTTTGCTAAATGTAGAAAGTAAAATATCAAAAATGAGAGTTGGGCCACATACAACCCTTATTCAAGGGGATAAAACCTATTTCAGACACTTTTTTTCAAATTTAAAGTCACAAGGATGGTCCTAGGACAACAATTTTTGCAACCTTAATTACGGACCAAAAGGACGTGCCATTTTTAGGATGCTTTCAATAACACGACTAAGAACCGAGACATGTCCAAAGGCCATCCTTAGACATGTCCTAATCCTAGGACACCTTCGTTAACACGGCCCCAGGATAATTTTAAAACAAGTGTTCATTTACGATTCCTGTCTAAACCATCTAATGTTTTACTTATTCTATAAATTACAAAAATAATATATAAAGCTTTTTTAAACAAAGCACGACAAAATTAATTGGTGATAAAATCTATATTTATACAGAATAGAATAGAATAGTATTTATTGAGTTATTTTTGTAGGCTGTAAACCTGGGATTTTTTTTCGCATCGTCTTTGCTTTTCCTGGAAGGACTACTGAGTTTTAGTTAACACAGTCTTAAATTTACACAGTAATCGTATTGTCCATTTAGACTAAAATGGAGGACACATATCGCGCCGTGTGTTTTTTTCAATTTAGGTGCAGCAATGTCAGTGCGAAAATCGCAAAATAAAACTGTCTCGATACTTTCCTGCTATACAGTATTCGGTTTGTTTATGATTACATTTCAAAATAACATTTCCGAACAATAAAACTAACAGTTTTATACCCAATTTCAATAGACAATGGGGGTTCCAAAACATCATCAAAGTCAACAACGGTTATTGTAAGTTTTTTATTCATCTAGTACAATGTTTTGTCCATCTAAAATTTCATCTTCTGGTCTCAAATCAAATTTTAAATGTTTAAACTTGTTCTTTTTCTCATCCACTCTAATTTTGATATTTACTTTTTCCTTGGGATGGTTATGGACAAAATGCAAAATTGTGTCGTTGAATATGCCAGAAAAAAATCACAATATTCGCATTTTATTTTATCCATATTATATTTCTGAAATTGAAAAAAAAATATTTCCATTAGTGCCTCTAGCTTGTATTTAAAAGCACATTCATGTTATAACATTAAACAATAAAAATTAATTATAATAAAAATAAATAGCACAGAAATAAACTACAACAATTTTTGCTACACAGAAATCAACATTCGTGAACTCGGAAATAAACGACAGCATTTCTTCAACCCTTTTTATTGAGTGTTTACAAAACAACGAATCAGTTACTTATTGTAGGTTTTTTTGTTAACCTTTCATAAAATATTCCATCAAATTAAGATTAAAAACGCAAACTGCTACTTAGAAATGAGTTTTTCTATAAATTAAAGGCTTTTTCTATTCTGATAAATTTTATCAGAACACATAAATAAACTTTCGCTACTTTAAAAACTGCTCTCAAATAAACTACAGCGTGCACAGAACTTAACAGCAGCAGGGCACACAATAAACATTCGCCTCATAAGTTAAACACAGCTGTAAAATCATTTGAGAGGACAATTTCTAATCTTCGACAGTAGAATATGTTCTAAAATATTATAAAGAATATTTACACTTACTAATTGCTTACAGATGTACCAAAGAATTATGCGATTTTCAGCATTTTAACTTTTTGTTTTTTTCACTGCGATATATCTTACATTATTTATCTATTGATTTAAAACTTGTTAAAAAACAATAGAGTGACTAGTAAGAAACTACAAATGAACCTTAACAACACTAGTATATCTATTTTTCAACCTAAATGACATATTTTCGTCTTCCTGATGTTTACAATCGTCTGTTTTACCCACAATACAACAATGACACAGGAGTAAACTACACCGGGGCACAGAAATCAACCGTTTTTCCCTTTCGCTCTTTCCATACAGTGATATATATTAACTGTGTGCTCTATGCGTGACGGACATAGTCCATGTAAATTTCAAAATAAATATATTCTATAATCAATAGACCTAGTGTATAAATATAGAAAAAATAGTTAACAAATATTCGGTTTGAAAAGCTTGACGGAAATGTCCTACGGAGGCAATGTGGGGGCATAAATTATGTAGAAGCATCGCAATTGGGAAAAAAAAGCTATGTCGAAATTATAACTATGTTGCGTCGTCTGAATGTTATGCAACATGTCTAATAAGCTGATCATATTTTATGTGAAATATTGTTTTGTTTATTGAGTCCATATCTATTCATTTCTTATCATATTCTAATATAATAAATTTCTAACTCTGAATCTAAAAAAATACCTACCTTAGGAAGATCTCCTCGGAGCCAATGTTTCACCTCTTTCCCATAGCCTGGTAAATCGTCAAAAAACTTCTTCATACGAAAAAGCCATACTAAATTCCTGATGACCACGAAACCAACATAAACTATTATACCAAATAGAACGGTAGAGGCTATAGTTCCTGATGCTAACATTTTGTCCTATTATCAACCAGTTTGATCAATTCATAACATGTAACATGTGGACATAATGTAAACAAATTTTACCCACCGATCCGTGACCTTGCATACATAACGTTCTACTTATTTAAAGTTCATGATTATACTGGTGGCTAATATTTGACCTATTTTTACCTGCGTCGCCGAAGGCGAAAGCAGGTCTAGTAGTCGGGTCACTCCGTCCGTCCGTCCGTCCGTCTGTCCGTCCGTCCCGTTATGGGGTGCCTGTCTTGTGTAATCTGAATCTCAAAAACCAAATGCTGGATCTTTCTGAAATTTTACACAGTGATTACAGATATATTGAAGATGTGCACCTCCCCTTTTGGGGTCATTTAATAATTTCGTTTAGAAATTAGGGGCCTAAAAGGGGCCAAAAAAGCGATTTTTTTATTTGTTTCCACAATAACTTTTGTTCTGGTTGGCCAAATGCTATGAAACTTTACAGTAATGTTACCTACTATAAAAGAAAGAGTGGGGCTGATTTTGGGTGTCCCTGCTTTTTTCGTTTAGAAATAAGGGGCCCTAAAGGGACCAAAAAAGCGACTTTTGTTCTGGTTGACCAAATGCTATGAAACTTTACAGTAATGTTACTTACCAGAAAAGGAAGGGCATGGCTGATTTTGGGTGTCACTGCTTTTTTTCGTTCAGAAAGTAGGGGCCCGAAAGGGGCCAAAAAAGGTACTTTGTTATTTGTTTCCACAATAACTTTTGTTCTGGTTGACCAAATGCTATGAAACTTTACAGTAATGTCACTTACCATAAAAGGAGGGGGGGCTGATTTTTGGTGTCTCCTATTTTTTTTGGTTTAGAAATAAAGGGCCCTAAAGGGGCCAAAAAAGCAACTTTTAAATTTTTTTCGACAATAACTTTTGTTTTGGTTGACCAAAAGCTATGAAACTTTACATTAATGTTACTTATGATAAAAGGAAGGGTGTCCCTTCTTTTTTGGTTTAGGAATGAGGGGTCCTAAAGGGGCAAAAATGAGATTTTTTTTATTTCCGGTGCAATTTAGAAATTTTTTTTTACAAGTTAAGGGATAAAATAGAAACTTTATTTTTTTTTAATATGATTTTAATATTGGGTTGCATGTGACAAATATGCTTTGTAAGTCCACCATAGGATGCAAGTGTCAAAAATTATTGTCTGTCCATATTGGGCCTAGAACGTACATGATTCAACGTTTTGCCGTGCGACGCAGGGCCAGACATCGATTGGTCTTGTTTTTCTAGTATATGTAATTCTTCAACATTACATAGACATAGAAAATAAGTTAAATCCGCGTTTAAGATATAAAATTCACCATGTTTTATCTTCCCAATTATTTAATTATCTAACGAATAGGCTCGAGGCAGAGTCTAGAGCTTGTCGTAAGAGGTGACCAAGGATCTTGGGATTCTGTTGTTCGAGCGGTGTTCCTGTTACCTGGGAATACGTTCGTTCTCTCAAGAACGATGGTCTCGAATGCAGCCAGCGTGTAAGTGCTCAGCCCACATAGCGACCTGCATTCGAGACCGTCGTTCTTTAGAGAACGAAGGGAGGTATGTACTCTAGGTAGCTGAATAGAGTGACCCATGTCTGCGGAGGTGTCAGGTCTATAATACGAAAAGCCTGATCGTCAGCCCCTACCCACTTTTTCTCTTTTCCCGTGGTATTAAAAATTAACTGTTCGTTTGTTTACCCACCCATCACGAATTTCTCACTATCATGTCAGGTTCATTTTATATCACCCTCTTCATGTCAATCGCGTGTGTTGCAAGAGCGTAAAACATTTATACTTACTCACTCACTATTCAATTTCTTTAAGTTGAAGGTAATGGAGTTTCATTTTTAAACTCAATTGCAACAGTAACTAGAGAACTTTGCACTTGAAGGCCAAATAAAAGGGTAAATAAAGATGAAATAAGCTTCTACAAACAAGCAAAATTTAAAGTTATTTTAAGACATATTTAAAAAGTTCTTCCATGTGGGCCACCAATTTCTGAACGATAAAAAGGAGGAATTGGAAAATAAATTCCGTCCTCCCGTTTATGATACGAAATATTGGGAAGCGATCACTTGATTTGTACAGATGGGTATGTATACACCTCGCCAAAGTTAAGCAACACCAACTTTTTAAAACAATTATCATTTTATGCCTTGAAATATTCGCATAATACAAAATGATGGAAAATCAAAAAGTAATCACTTCAACGTATAGACTCTAATTGTGTAATGGACTAAACATGTTTTATCAGAAATGTTTGATGCAAGTCATGAAAATCCAACTTTTTGAAATGGTATAAAAACTAAGATAAAATAGCGTTTAAAAAGTTTAACTGTCAATATCAATTGTAGACTAATAACAGTTTATCAATGCATATAATGTATGCAAACATAACAAATTATCACTATAAAAGCACAAAAAACTGGTTTCAAGCCCAAGTTGCATCCAATGTGGCCAACAAAGGGACTTAATCAGTTTTTACCATAAAAAGTATGAAAAAAGCTAAAAAGGAAAATTTTTTACAAACGTGTAAGATTTTTTGTCTTAAACAAATTCAATGTTTTTCCTAACCCTAAAAAACATGTTTAAACCTAAAAGATGTCACTTAAGCATTTCAATTGAGAACATATCCATAAAAAGGGGGGTTGGATACATAAAATCTGTTATTGGCTTGCAAATATGCAATTCCTATGTTCTTGTGTGAGGCAAAACTTTACCATTGGTGTAAGTTACCACATCCATATTGATAAAATGACAAACTTAACTTCTACTTCCGGCAATAGAAGGTCACAATAATGCTTTTAAACGAAAATATCGAGAAACTGAAAAATATCCATTAAAAATTTCCCGCCTTGAGATTTCCGGAACGGTTTTATGAGTATCATTTGGTATGAGTATCAAAATGACACCTTTAAAATCAATAAATGTAAAAATCTGAAGTCAGCATTTTGTACCATGCAATGTCATGCAAAAGTCATGCAAAATAAGCTTTCATTTCTTTACAATGTTAAGGTCTCAAACCGGAAAAAAACAATCCAAAAATGCTGGATGTGATATGTTTACATTCTTATTGTTACAACAGAGCCAAAAACATATGGTTTTAATCAATAAAACTCTAAATTTACGCAACCCAAAGGTTGTTACTGAAACAACAATTTTTTGGTTGCTTGATTTGTTTGCCAATATTGAATATTCTACAAAAGCCCAAAATTGTACGATGATTGATTAGAATCAGAAAATGTTGTAAATATGTGGAAGAAAATATAGACTAAGTTTCAGGATTATAGACGCTGAACTAACGTGAGTATAGGTGTTGCTTAACTTATGGTGAGGTTTTCGAAAAAAAAAAAATTGAACAAAAAAATTGCTTGTTTTTGCGCGTGCATTTTTTTTTATTTAAAAACTTTCTATATATATAATTTTTTCAACTAAAAGCACCACATCCTGACTTTTTTTTAGTTCAAAGCACTGTCCTGCCTTTTTGTTTCCTAAATTTTGGCATCCTGCCTTTTTATTTCAAATATTACATGTACCATAGCCCCATAAAAATCGTATGGTCCTGAGAGAATTCCTAAGACTGCCCTTCACTGCATGGACACCTCTGGAAAGAGGAAGAGAGGTAGACAACGCACGACCTAGAGAAGAACTGTCACATCAGAAATGCAAGACATGGACTACTCACGGGGCAGGCATAGTATCTTGCAAAAGACAGACTCACCAAGGTAGATGGCGGCAACTTGTTGAAGCCTTATGTCTCATCGGGGACGGACATGATAAGTAAGTAAAGTTTAAGTAGCTTTATCATTATTGAAAACCTTTGAAAGAAATTGTTACAATAACATGACATCTCAGACATCCATTTGAGTAGTTTTTTTTATTACCATATGCATTTCAGCTTTTAGTTGAAAATCTGATTGGGAATATAAATCTAAGTTTGCCACCAGATTAATTGTAATTTTCATACTAAATAATTTTAATTATTTCAAGAAAAAAGGTGACTGGAAAGCTGACGGTGGAATAAAGGATAGTGGCAACGTTCTTTATTCTAGGTACAAAAACTGCAAACGTGACTTCCGAAAAGAACTTGACAGGACATATCATTCCTTTATGAGATAATGTGCAGTGAAGATTGAATATTCTATTTACACCGATCAACATTATGTGTTGTCTTAAGACTAAAATGTCGTAGGAGAGATAAAGCGGTTTGTAAAGAACTTTGTATTAATGGAAAATCTTACACAAATAGCAATCAAATAAGTGAAGCACGGGTTGATCACTTTGAAACAATTTTTTCGCACGGACAGAAATCTACTCGATCGCATCAGAGAAAAATTCATGAAACAAGAAAGAAATGATATCTGGGTCTTTTCTGAAAACTTTAACGATAATGTGGATGCATTTTTCTATGATGAAGTCTTAAAAGTTTGTAGAAGTCTACAAAACAATAAATCAACTGGACTAGACAATATTGCATACGAACATGTAAAATGTGGTGTAACATACTTTTCAAACATTTATGTAATTTGTTCAACCTGTTACTGGTAAATAGTTATATTCCTGCTGTTTCCGCTTTCAAAGGGTTGAAACCAAAACAAGAAAGATCCCAATTCTTACCGGGTATTTCATTGACAAGTTGTTTGTCCAAAATTGCGGAGAAGTTGTTATCTACTCGAATGGAATCCTTACGATGCTTTGGTTTCGGGAAAAACATACCGCATTTGTACTTGGAAACGGTAAGCAAGAACGACACATACAGGAGAACATTGATTGTCACTTGGTTCTCTTTTGATAAATGAATTTTGTCGACTACTGTAATCTATAACATGTATTGGCGAATTATATAAATCAAGCTTTAGTTTAAACATGCTTTTATCCAGGATTGGAAAACAAGCTTAATGCGTATGTGATTCCCTTTCAAGTTCACAGTTTGTGAATGTAGTCATTTTAGCGGCCCCCATTGAACCTACTCTTATCAAACTCTACAAAGGGATCTTTAACGTGCTTAGGGTACCATTCAATACCGCGTACCAAAAGGGCTGTGACACCCTCAAGCATCGTTCTTTGAGACCATCCTCGCAAATGGTGCCAAGAGAAAGTCAGAAAAATGTTTCATGCAATATTCAACCCTGGCGAGGATCGAACCACAAACCCTGGTGTAAGATTACCTGGATCTACATGTATTACTCAACAGCTTATTAAAAGACTACGAACTGATCCTTCCGATATTTGTATAAATTGTCGGTAGGAAAACCATATCATGGTTTAATATTTTACATGATCGACTACTTATTATAATGATCTAGTATCAATTGTCAACTTTTGTCGATATATATTTGCATGCTAAAATGTTTTTATTAATCCTCTTAATAGAAACCGCTAGGCTTAATTGACTACTAGGAACAATCTCACATTGAAACAAATACAATTCAGAACTTGAATTCTGTTATTTCACTCAGTATCTACTCTGTTCGAGTTAGCATGCTCAACCTTTCTGTCAATAGGAGATAAAAGTTTATTGGAAACGAAAACCAGTTTATTAATTCAAGATAACATCTACAATCACTGTCGGATTTTTATTGAAACATATTTCTCTGTGAAATTCCTTTTAGTTTCTCTATAAAATCAATGCCTGCAAATGAAATAGAATAACTGAAGGATTTAACTTTTGAGTTGTAACAATGCATATTTTTAAATGTTATTTGACAAGGGATTAATGTAACTTAATGCAGTCAGCTCGGTATTAATATCTTTGAACAATAATTCTGATATATGTTGCTGATACAAATTGGCACAAGGATGACCGAAAACAACGTTGTTGTATTACTTGTTTCGGGAATAACTTACCGTATTAAAAGAGACATTCTCCTAAAATATCCAGATACATATCTTGGTCGGTTAGCAAGCACAACAACCGGAGGAGAAATATGGATAGATCGGCCGATTGCATGTTTTGAGGCTGTACTTGCTTACTACCAAACCGGAGAACTTCACATTCCTACGCAAGTATGTCCTAAAGCTTTCAAGACAGAATTGGAATTTTGGTGTCTGTCGGCAACTGAGCTTGAACAATGCTGTCTTTTCAGGTATCTCCAATTTATGGGGGATCTGAATATGAAAGCAAATTTTTTTAAGCAACATGTTAGTGATGAAGGAACATCAACTTATCTAACAAAGAGGCAGAAACTTTGGAAAATTGTAGACAACAGGGACAATACGTTGGCAGCCAAGGTACATATGTAACGTTTTCTATTATCATTTAAGAATGTAAGGTTGAGTTGGAAAAAGATGTCCACATTTAAAAACGAGCTAAAAATATCTGTCCCTTAACAACTGACAGAAAAGACAGTATGTTAAATATTTTATTACAGAAATCTGGAAAATTAACGCAAATAAAAAAAAACAAAAAAAAACAATTCTGTGAAACGTTTTGGGAGACGTCAAGTATATGTATTGAGGTTAAGGGATAGGATAGGATAGGATCAACTGTGGACGCTGGTTTCTTCAACCACTGTATCCACCTCTTGGTAGTTAAAGTTGTCATAATTCTGGGATTTCGAAAATTAAATTCTTGAAATTTCTGATTGGATGGTTTATTTGTATTTTTTTTTATTTCCTCATATTCAGCCAAAAATCACTCGGTAATGGTGAGTACTGTCTATGATATGAGTAGAATATTTTCATTGACTTCTTCATTGATTTATGATTGCCAACATGTTTGTCATGTAAGGTGTACAATGTTTTTGCAACTCCAAGAATTGTTGAAAAAAAGATGTTGCTCGTTGAGCCCTTTAAAGAGTTAATTCTTCTTAAAAAATGCCACCTTTTTGAGATTACATAATTAAATAATTTAGGATAACTAACAACTTTTTTCTCAACAGCGGCTCGCTAAGTTAAACTTACAATTTTACAGATATTTTTGGTGATTGGGATATCTTTCGTTCTGGCTTCAATCGTCACCATATCATTGAGCACTCTCTCATACAACCGTCGATACCTAAGTCCATGTGAGATACAAGAATATTATAGAGACGAGTTTGATGAATTTATCGAAGAAGAAACAGAATTTCTGTCTGTAGATTGTGAAAGTATCATTTTACACGATAGTTACTTCACGATAGAAGGTGAAGATGATAATCATACTTTGCCAGATACGTTACCGGAAACTACAGTAAAAACCAACATCTTCATGACGGTCGAATACATTACTACTACTTTTTTCACTATAGAACTGTTACTGCGTTTGATCAGTACGCCATCATTGAAGCAATATTTCAAATCCATCATTAATATTGCTGATATTCTATCCATCATTTCTGCCTACGTAGCTCTAGGTATTATTCATTGTACGAAGACCCACCAAAATACAGTGCTGAAGAACGTGCTGGAACACCTTCAAGTTCTCCGCTTGTTGCGTCTAGTGAGGTATTGTCAACACTTCAGGACTATTCAAGTTCTGAAATATTCTTTAATTCACAACTTCAAAGACTTGCTCGTTCTGTTGCTTTATCTTACCATTGGAATTTTCATGTTCGCCAATATCGTATACCTTGCCGAAGAAAAATCTGCTATTCGGAACATCCCAGATGGATGGTGGCTTGGTATCGTTACCATGACAACAACTGGATATGGTGACATAACTCCAAAGACATACATCGGAAAAACAGCTTGTGCTATATGCGCGGTGTGTGGTGTGCTTTTGATTTCGCTTCTTTTGCCTATTTTTGTGGAATCATTCATGGCTCTTTATGGTGTTGCAAATTTAAATATGAAAGAAAACAATAAAACAAGTCGACCAGGTAGTAATGTGGTAACTATGGACAAAAATAATGATTCATCATCAAAAGTGTCAACCCTCTGGAGATAAGTGACACATTCAAGAGGAACTTTGCGTGTACACATTTTGTTAGACAACTGTAACATATTGCGTATTAAGTCCATCTGTTTAAGGTTATTTTGTCAGTGCTTAAGGTGTCATGTCACATACTATATACTTGACAAATGCGCAACGTTGAAATACTTTACATTCTAATTCGCATATTGAATATGTAGCCCATGACAAACATTCGTTACAACTAGTTCAATAGCATTAATTGTCGATCTTAGGACAGGAGAATAAACGTTTGAACGATGCTTGGTTTACTGTTCTTGTTTCTTGTTTTTGAGTCAGAACGTATGTATACCTAGCATTTAGCTTGGCCTTTGCTATTCGCTTACTGATGTTTATAGAGTTGCTACGTGATTTATATTTTTCTACGTTATGTTTTTTTCATATTTTTGAATATCGTACGTTTGTCTTTGATAGATGATATAAATGTAATTACATTACCGATCCAATGAATTTTTTTGTTTGCCTTTTTCTTATCCGCCGATGCTGATAATAATGCAAACGTAAATACCATAGATGCACTCAAATCGTAAAGTATAGAAAAAGACGAAACCAACGACGCCCATGGCAAAAAAAACAAAACCAAAACAAAAACAAAAAACAAAACAAAAAAACCCAAAAGATAATGAAACCTTTTGTTTTTATTCAGCATGATAATTTCATATTAAGGTGTCCACTAATCGTGCTATTGGTCACAGTATGACTATGAGCTCAAATTAAGCCTCACATTTTTGCCTATTTTCAAAATACAAAAGTCCCGTGCGGGGCTCGGGTGGCGAATAGATCCGCAGCAGAGCCTAGCTTGTTGTAAGAGGCGACTAAAGGTCTTGGAATTCTGACGTCGGGTAAGTGCTCAGCCCACTGAGCGACCAAGTGTGTACCCTAGGTGGCTAAATAGGGTGGCCGGGTTGTCAGGTCTATAATACGAAAACCCTGGCCGCTTACCATAGTGGGCCAACGCGTGTGGAGAGTGCCACGCTTCATGCAAGTAAAAGACCCCTTTGTGGACCGCCAAGTAGTGCACCACATACATGACATAGGCTAAATTTTCCGCCCCAACCCACTTCTCCCCTTTTTCTGTGGTTCTTCAAAATTTTCCGGTCCTATCTTTCCCTTCACACCCCCATATTTCATTTATCATCATCATTTCATGTTCATTTTATCATCCTTTTCATGTTCATTTGTCAGCGCTAAAGGTGTCATGTCACATACTTTATGCCTCACATTTTTGATCATCAGCAGCATTGGGCTCAAAATATTAGGAGAAAAAAATCAAAATACTAGTATATTATGAAAAGTACTCAAACCTTTCACATTCAAACATGAAAATAAACATATATAGCGTTGCACTTGCGTAAAACACCAACTCACTCATTCAAAAGTAAAAGTGGTTAAAAAGAACAGTGCAATTTGGTTATGATGTACATGCATATTTATGAATCAAAACATTGGAAAACCGAAAACCAAAAGTATAAAAGTATTTATTGAAAAGGATTCAAACCTGAAACGCTCAAACAGGGAAGCCAAATCCAGCACAGAGGAATTCGACCATGTGCAATTCAAGGGAAGAAATCTAATGTTTTAAACAATTTTTCAATTAAAGACAATCTGTAATTTCAATAATAAAAATATGTGTTGGTAAATTCGTGTCAGTCAATCTGACTACCAAACTTATTATTACCCTCGGGGACCTTTTGTACACCATCGCAGTTATAAACCCACTGGTTTCAAAATACAAAATTCCAAAGTGGTATAAAAATGGGTAATTTCCGGATTTGATCAACACTAAATCGATCTTAGGCAACATGACTGGTGAGCTTTAGCAAGCAGGAACTGCTTACTCTTCTGGAGCACCTGAGTTCACTTTCGTTTCGACTTGAGTTCACGTTGCTGAATGCCATTTTGCTGTTATGTTTATGTTATTGTTGTTGTCGTGTAGTTTGTTTCGTTGTGATGTTTTCTGTCTACCGATTTTGTCTCTGTGTTTTTCGGTATAATGATATTTGATTACCTTTGGTACACCTTTGCCTCTCTTCTTTTACAAAATACCAAAGAAAAAGTGGTTTGAAAAGAATTTGGTTAAGCTGTACATGCATATTTCAAGGATTAAGCTCTCATCAACATTATTTGAATCGACACTTTAGAAGGCCAAAAACCATGAGTATTTAATGATAAGTAGTCAAACCTAAAACGTTCAAACGGGGAAGCAAAATCCAGCACCAAGGATAACGACTATGTGCATAACAATGAAAGAAACCTTGTTTTTTAAACAATTTTTTGAATTTAGACAATCGGAAATTTCAATATTAAAAAGATATGTGTTGGTAAATTTGTGTCAGGCAGGTCTGACTACATAATCTACCAGCTTGTGATTACCCTAGGGGACCTCTGGTCCACCAGCAGTGGATATCGACCCAAAATACAAATTACCAAAGTGGTATAAAAAGGGGTAATTTAGTTATGATGTACAGGCGTATTTTAAGGAGTAACCTCTCATCAGCAGCATTGGGATCAAAATATTAGGAGAAAAAAATCAAAATACTAGTATATTATGAAAAGTACTCAAACCTTTCACATTCAAACATGAAAATAAATTCCACCACCAATGATATCGACCATGAGCAATACAAGGAGAGTGTTTTAAACCACTTTTTAATTTTGAATAGCGGAAGTTTCCGATTTTTAAATTCAAAATTGTTTAAAAAACCAGTTTTCTTTCCTTGTAATGCACATGGTCGATATCCTCGGTGCTGGATTTGGCTTCCTTGTTCGAACGTTTTGGTTTTGAGTACTTTTCGTTTTCAACAGTTTTGGAATTTGAACTTCCAATGTTTTGATTTAAATGCTACTGTTGAGAGGTTACTACTTGAAAAATCGATATAAAGCATATCAAAATTAACTGTTTATGCCTGCGTTTTGGTATTTTAATTTTTTTAGACTTTCGGAAATTTCAATAATTACATACCTGTTGGCAGATTCGTGTCCAAATTCGGAAGATTTTTCGTAATGGTAATGACTGTATTATCACCAACTAGACATCACGAAACAACATCAGACATTAAACATTTAAGATGCTGTCCATGTAGAAATCAGGCAAAAACCTACAGAATCAGGCACATGAAGACTTTTATCCCAGCAATTTAAATGTTTTAATGTATTGTTGGGCTCATATGTAAAACAAAAATCACCATGATTCGTTTGAAAGCAACATGGATGACTTTTGATTCAGCCTAAAAGTTCATGACCAAACAACTAAATTTGGCAAATATGCAAGAGTTATCTCCCCTTTTCTGCATATTTTCAATGCATTCTATATAAATTATATCTACGTTATCACTTCAATAAACCCAAAGTCTGCATTTGTTTTGGGGAATGGATGTTAACCTGATGTAAAATCAATGAAAAATTGTGAAAAACAAAATTTGTCATGTGCAAGCTATTGCCCGAGTTTTGCTTGGACAGCCTCTTAAAAGAAATAAAAGGACCTGTACCAATGGAGCATCTGAATATCTAATGTCTGAAAGGGCAAGGAAAAATCAGTAAACACAACAAGAAGCACCCAAGAACCTGGATCGCTTATCTGGCCTCTAGCCATAAGAATCTCTTTTATGTAAAATCATCTGACAATTTCGACTAAATGGAGACATTTGAAGAGCTTAATAAGCTGAAGAGAGCCGGTGGTGTAGTGGTTAACGCGTCGGGCTACTAACACCAAGGTTCGTGGTTCGATCCTCGTCCGGGGTGAAAATTTCATGAACCAATTTTCCGACTCTCTCTTGACACCATTTGCGAGGATGGTCTCAAGGAACGATGCTAGTCCTTCGGAAGGGACGAAAAAGGTTGTCCCGTGTATGTGAAGAGCAATACCCCATGCACGTTAAAGACCCCTTTGTAGAGTTCGATAAGAGTAGGCTCAATGGGGGCCGCTGCAAAGGCCACACTCGCAAGCTGCTAGCTGGAGAGGGATTTACATAAGCATTAAGCTTGTTTCCCAATCCAGGATAAATAAATATGTTTAAACTAATAAGCTGAAGGTTTAAACAAACAAAAGCTTGTCCCTATCTTTAATAGTATTTATTCTTTAGAAAGACAAAAAGCATGAAAATTGTTATTCTGACCTTTAAAAGGACCAAAACCCCTATAAGTGGTAATCTGAAAACTTCAACAAAATGAATATTTTTGTTGAGCATTTGATTCTTAAGAACCAAAAATCCTTCGATTTTTTTTCTATCTGTTATAGTTGCTGATATAAAAGCAATTTTAAGTGATTTATCCATGTTTATTTTTGGTAATTCTTTTCAAAATGAGGATCATTTGTTGCCAATATGTCATAAATAATTCCTGCAAAGTTTCAGACAATATAATATTGGTTTAATTGTTTAAGAAGAGAAGATTTTTGAAATTAATAACGGACGACGACGGTCGACAACAAACGACGACGTACTTATAGTGATGGCATAGCATCAAATGACCTTTGGACAGGTGAGCTAAAAGTGGGACAACATGAAGAAAATTCAAGCTGAGAGCATTAAACTTTAAGTCTGTCGTCTTTATTGTATCATTTAAATTTGACGCTTTATTATCTTTTTGAGTTCCAAAAGTGTTCATCAACAATTGAGCCGTATTTTTGTCTTTAGAAATATGAACAACACTACTTGACAACATACTGGGACACTATGTAAAAAGTTAATTGGTTAAAGCTGAAATGGGAGATTTATTTAACTCGGAAATCACGTTATATATAATAGAATTCTTTTTTTTTAATTTATGAATACAACAAATTCAACATAATTATTTAAGAAGAAACTAGGCTTTTTCGTAGAAAAAAAATGTTTTTAGGGGAGATAATTAAAAAGAAGATCCGTGACCCCAATGATTTTTTTGTTTTTTTGTTTTGTTTTAAATTATACTTTAATAATGCATGTCATGCATGTATATGACTTGTCATTTGAGAAACATAAAGCTTTAGAAAGGCTTAACCCGAACTCTTTGCCAGATTCAAAGTTCATGTTTTAAAGTTGAATTGTGCAAAGTTTTAGAAAAAAAATGATGGATTTTGTTTTACACCCGAACCACCTTTAAACTTATTTAATCTTAATTTCTAATGCCATATTACATTGTAACGTTAATAGAATTGCCTCTGTGAGATTTTCGACCTGTATAGGTCCAACTAGTGTTGTTGTTTTCCATTTATTTTTATTGTGTCAGTCATTTTTGGTTTTGTTAAACTATGTTCAAGTCTATTGCAAATAAGACAATCAGTCAATTCCTGCTTTTCATGGAACGGCATATGTATTTTTTACAATAAATAAAACGAGAATTTTATTCAAATTAGAATCATGTCATGCATGTAGTCTTTATTACTTTTTAATGACAGTACGTCAAAAAGTTTATCTGTCAATCTAGTGCTGCTATGTCATCTGAAAGAAAAAAACTATATAACTATATATATATAATGAAAAAAGGCAAAGGAAACAAATTAATTACTGTGAAAGTATTGATTCTTTTGTGGTACAAGTTTTCGTTGTTTTTGTTGGTCAAGCAAACCACTAAATCCGACTCGAAACGAATGAAAAATTTAACATGGCTGTCAGTAAAGAATTAGATAAAATTCCATGCAAATCCACGAAAATTTATGCCAACAAAATTACACATTTTGTATAGAAAACTATTTATGTAATTGAAGAAAAAAGTAATTTTATCGACAGTTTTCAAGACGATTAAATATAGTTTTTGTCCATGGTAAAGTAACTGGATATTTGTTTTGAATTTTTTTGATTGTTTTCAAAATGTCAAATACATTTCGTCCTACAATTAACCATGTTGGTTTATCTAAATTAACTTAAATAATGTATTCTGCAAGATAATTACAAAACTTTCTTAAACAGACAAACAGACAGAATATTTAAACATATAGGATCTATGATTTTGGCAATTTTTTTAAAGCATTTATTTCATTCATTATAGCTTTACTTCATCAAAATATAAGGTGAATACATGAAAATTTTGCAATTCATGAAATAATTAGCTTAGAATTTGCATTTAAAAGTTGTTTTTGAATTATTATCTACCAGAAAGAAATTCAAGTGTTCCACCCAAAGGCATCAATAACATGCCAATCAAATTACACTCAAATGTCTTGTCCAATGGTTTTGACCTATTTTCAAAACATTTCACAGGATCATGATTACCTCTGACCAGAGCACACATGTTTTCTTTGTTAGAAAGTTGATTGACAGCATGTGGGGAGTTACAAAGTAAATTACATGAATTAAATTTCGTTTTTTTGAAGCAATTAATGCTTAATTAGTGTACCTGATTAAGATTTTATCTATCATAATTGATAAGTTGCAATATCTTAAGAACAAAATGCAAATAAACAAAATTTCACCAAAATCGTAGATCCTATCACTTTAATTGTCAATTTGACGTCCATTACTGATCAGTATGGACAAAAAACAATATAAGGCAACAAATAAAGTAATAATTGCATAAACAATATTAATATGGCATACAGATTAAAGCCTACTTTATATGGCATGCATGGCAGCAGATTTGTCGTTTGATAATAAACTATTACATTTAACATATAAATTAACTTTTACAAGAGGCTCTTAGAAGCCTGAATCGCTCACCTGGCTTCGATGACTTAATGTAACAATACTAGTATTTTACATTGCCAACAGCCATCATGATATGAAACCATTGGAAAGCTATAAAAGCTAAGCATTTAAGTAATGTGTGGCACAATCTTCTATGGTACATAATCTTTCACGTACACTCCATTTTGGGCATTTAAGGTGCCGTAACTCCTATTATGGTCATCTGACAATTTTGGCCTAATGGACAATTTTGTAGAGTTCAATTAGCTGAACCTTTAAGCAAGCAAAACCTTTTCTATAACTTTAATGGTTCACAATCTACTAGGCCAAAACCTCCATTTTGGGGGTTTAAGGGGTCAAAACCCCTATAAGGGGTCATCTGACAATTTCAACCTAATGGACAACTTTGTAAATCTCAATAAGCTGAACATTTAAGCAAGCAAAACCTTTTCCTTATCTTTTATTGTTCACAATCTGTTAGGCTAAAATCAGTATTATTTTTGCGTTTTAGAGGGCATAACCCCTATAAGGGGTCTTTGACAATTTTGGCCTAATGGACAATTTTATAGATCTCAATTAGCTGAACAATTTAAGCAAGCAAAACCAATTCTCTATCGATTATCGTTCACAATCTATAAGGCAAAAATTAACCCCCTACTTTTGGCTTTAAAGGGGCCATAACTTCTATAAGGTGTAATCTGTCGACCTAATGGAGAATTTTGTAGAGCTCAAATAGCTGAACAATATGCAATTAAAATAACTTCAATATCTTGTTTATTTCTTGAGATATAAGACAAAATAATTGCAAAGCGCAGAAAAAAAAAATCCAGAATAGGGGCAATAACTACCACATGGTTTGTTGGAATTTTTTCAAAATTTTATTAGAGTAGGTAGATCTTGACATGCTGATCCCTTTTACCCTCTGCCGATATCTGTCACCGTTTTAGAGTTATTTGCAAAAAAACTGCTGTTTTACCCCCTTCTCTATTTTTAGCAACGACAGCCATGTTTTATCAGATCAACATAAAATGAGGATCATTTGCAGCCAACTTGTGATATATCATTCCTGCAAAATTTCATTTAATTGGTTCAGTGGTTTCAGAGGAGAAGATTTTTGAAATTGTTAACGGACGACGGCGGACGCATAGTGATGGCATAAGCTAACATGGCCTTTGGCCAGGTGAGATCAAAAGTGGGGTTCCAGTCCCCGGATCCCCTTCTAGATCCGCCACCGGCTTTGTTCATTTAAAATCTTTTAATTTATGTATACATATACCGTTGGTTCGTGTCACAGTGTAGCTCACGAAGCAAACATAAGACTACAGTTTTGCATGAAACTCCTCTTAACAATTTGGTATTCTGTTTGAAATTTGAAAAAAATACTTACACATATTTTTGGTGGATTGAAGTAAGCAGCATCTGCATGAAACTCTACCATATTTGTAAACTTTAGATCTCTGAATAATACTGCATAAAAAAATAGAACCATTGTTATAAAGCTGGAAACTGACAGACATTCAAAATGTATTACCTTTATTTACCTTTAAAACAATCTTGTAGAAGCTTTTATAAGCAGTTTCATTTTTTATTGAAATAAGAAAATAAATCAAATAAATGAACAGATGAAATATTTAAAGGACAAAACTTAAAGTGTATTGGTATGGAATTAGTTCATCATAGAAATCAAATATACCCACATGATATGAAAACATAGAGTAATTTTAAATTTAACATAATAATGATTAATAACTTATGATCATTTGGACTTAAAAGGTGAGTGTTATCTATAAACATTGATATAAAGTCGTTTTATGAAATTTCGTACTGTTAAACATCCTATCCTCATCATTCGCTTCAAATTTGTAATATATTGGCAAGCATCCATCATCTGCTACTGTCATAGAAGCATTGTGTTGATTGAACATGAAGTGGTACATTGTCGTGCTGACCTTTGCACTACCAACATCCAGGTAAGATTTTTGTTTTACAATAGCATCAGCTGTAATTACAATAAGTAAATGAATATTTATCCTTGTTTGTAAAGAATCATAAAAACAAAATATTTGTGTCCTCTATTTTTGAAATATTTGTTTCGTTTTACTAAAATGCTAAAAAGGTGTTGTTTTACTTCTTGATATTATTCTGAATCAACAAAACCATATATTAAAAACATATATTAAATACACATTCACAGAATTTTACCTGTATACATATAACCGTTTGCGCTCTAAGGAACACGCGTATCGAGCCAGGCATATTTTACTAACACTTTATAAAGGCGATTAGAGTCTAAAGATTTTTACTGACATGTTAAGGATTTTTCATAACCCTAATTTTATGTCGTATGGAAACAGTCCGAATTCCATCGTAAAAAAAATATCTGCCCTATTTTTTGCTCTCCTGTAAAGAGGTTGAAAATATTACCTTAAAAATACATGACGCTAAGGTAAGATGCACTCTTATACAATGTGCGATTAAAATAAGGTGTTGGGTTAAGCGACTTGGGTTAAGTGTAATTTAAAAGCTAAGATCTTAACATGTTTCTGCTTTTATCAATACAATTTAGAACACCATGCCTAATAATAGAGATTTATCATTTCAACTCAAACACGTCGCTGAGGCGAAGCGGAACTTATACTCTGTTTTTGTTGAAAAATTCCCGTGTGTTTATTTCCACTGGTCCCACCTACAAACTCGGTTTAGAAATTGCGGTAACAAAAAGACATCGAATCATCTAATTAGAAAAATTCTATATCAACGGGCAATAAAGTGTAGCACTTTTGAATAGCCCGTAGTCAAGTATTTTCAGCGGAATTAATGTTATATATCTCCAAGTACAAGGGTTGCGTTTGATAGATTTTTATAGAGATGTAACATTACACAATAGAAAATAACGAATATAAAAACATGGCATCGACTAATTTCAAAATGCAAACTTACTACCTTAATCTTAATTCCAAATTATGCATTGTTTAACTGTAATTTGACGTCAACATTTGGATAGGAATCAAGAAATATTTCAAGGTTTTAAGGTTGGGGAGGGGGTACCGCGCTCATAGTCTACTGAGGAAAGGAGGGAGGTGACGGGTCAATTTTGCTAAAAATTTGCACACACAAAAAAACAAAACAATATCCAACGAAAGGGCGGGTAAAAAAAAACTCGGAATACCCTTCTTGATCCGCCACTGCTATGCTCCTATTTATTGTTCATATTCAAATGCATGCCATTGGTATTGATAATTTGAATATTCACTTCACCTACTAACTACATGTATGAATATGTTAAAATTAAGATCAAGTGATCCCTGTATACCTTGAAAATTTAATCGCTTAATTTCATGAAAGTTCTGGAATGTATTTGAAAAAAAGGAATGTGTGTAATATATGAAATTATTGCAGTTTCTATACGTGAAAATAAACTTACTTATTTATGAAATTACAATACATCACCCGGGTTAACCCGTGATCGTGAAGTCGGTGGTTATCGTGAACTCGGTTAGGCAAAAGGTAAACAAACGAGAATTGACCAATGGGAAAAGAGAAATTTTGACTAAAATGTAGTCGTTAACGCGGTTGATGTTATCGTTCAAACCGGTTTGTTCCTTTTTACTGTTATCGTAAACTGCGAGTTTTTATAATGTAATATGTACCCAAAGCTTCTTTCTCTTATCAAAAAGTGTTAGTTCAGATTTCTGAAACCTTTCTTAGTGTAACAAATTAACTTTTTGGTCTTTGTAATTAAGGAAAGAAACCCAAAAGGATAAATATAGGTAATAAACAAATTACCGGACTATAATTATATATATAGTAAGGTTATCAGCCATGTGCAATTTACCACTCTCTAATTAATTACAGCCGGTGTTTGGGAAACTTGGGGTATATACATGCGTCCGATTATTTACTTCTGACCCTCTTAAAGTACTTTATAAAGATTTATATTACTTTTTTATGCCCCCTCGACGACATGTCGGGGGGGATTAAGTTTAACTCATGTCCGTCCGTACGTACGTACGTACGTCTGTCCGTACGAATTTCCGTCAAGCTTTTCTCAGGAACCATACATGAGAATGATTTGAAACTTGATAGGATGGTTGAGTATGACAAGCTATATGTCCTTAGTGATTTTGAGACCTGTCGGACATCTACTTCCTGTTTGGGACTTAGGCCAATTTTAAAATATGTGAACATGACTATGAAAATTTCCGTCAAGCTTTTCTCATGAACTGTACATGAGAATGATTTGAAACTTGGTAGGATGGTTGAGTATGACAAACTATACGTCCTTAATGATTTTGAGACCTATCAGACATCAACTTCCTGTTTGGGTCGAGCGGGGGTATCCGTGTCCCATGGACACATTCTTTCTTTATTTTAATTTACATTTCCATAACAACTGGGTTTATTTGTTTTGGTCGTGGTCAAAATCTTGGAACTACATGTATATATAAACGGTATATATATGGCAAATTGCAACTTCGAATTCGGGTTAAATTTATAGGCCAAAAAACGTTTACGAAATCCTTAGACGGACAGACACACGGACACGAATAGATATCATTAACATAATAAACCCACCGCTTATTCAATATTGGCACCTATGTAGTACAAATGTACGACCAATTATCTTTTTTTATAAAAAAAAATAAACCATGTCAAGACAAAATGACCGTCTTTTTTATACATGAAGTAGATCGAGAGCGATGGGACTGCATACTTATGCTGCTTACCAAATACCAAAAGGCTGCGGTAAGTAGTGGTTAAGATAATTGTTACGAATTTTATAAACCGGATTTTTTACTTCATGGAATCCAACAGAAAGAGGGACATTTGAGACACATAATCATATTATTGACCTTTATTATTAATTATCAATCTTATGGCAGTCGTTATGTACAGAATATTTAACATGAAAGAGGGCTTCACTTGGTTCCGAACCCGTGCGGTGCATGGGAGGCGAATAGGCCCACAAAGGCACTAAGCTTGTCGGAAGAAGTCCACTAAAGAGCGCCCAGAAACGCCTGACATTGGATCCGTTCGCTTAGCCCATAAAACGACTTGGGTATGTGCTTAGTATTATTAATAAGGTGGTTGAATGGGGAAGCCCTGTCATAATGAATACCGGAGTCATCATGCTATAAAATTCGGAAAACTGACCGCAAACCATAATGGGTCAAGGTTTGTGGATAGGGCTTGTGACTGATCCAGAAATTTTGAAAGGGAGGGAGCGCAATTAAAAAAAGTCTTTGGGACTTCTTATTTAAAACAGTTCCTAACCAAATTTTCCTGTCAAACGGGAGGGCGCGCACCTGGCACGTCGGTCCTTACCCACCTTTGATTAGTCACGCTTCTTACAATTAACAGATCCCTTTGAGGATCGGCAAGTAGTTCATCACATATAGGCTAAATTTTCCGCCCCTACCCACCTCGCCTTTTTTCCTGTGGTCTTCAAAATTTACAGTTCTTTTGTTGACCAACCCAACTCCTTTTTTCTCGCTCAGTGTGTGTAGGTTCAACCAGGACTCAGTATTGTATTTTCGACAGATAAGGGTTGCCTATGTCCAGCACTGTTAAGTGTTCCAACTAGTATATGACCTCATTTCAGGTAAGGGTTCTTCATTGTCAGTCACCATAGGTAAAAGTTCCAGATAATGCGATTTTTTGGGGGAAGGGTTTCGTTATTTTCTGGGTACATTGGCCTATGGTGCATTGGGTGTACATTAGCCTGTCTTGTGAGTTGATTCGTTTTCCTTCTCGTTAGCCCTTTTTGCATGGCATACATGAGGCTGTGCTATGGATGCTGTGTTTTGAGTCACAATTCAATTCCTTGTTTCAATTAGTTCTTGTCCTGATTATAATTGAAATAATGTGGACTGGACATAAAACTAATATCAAACAATCCTTGGCTCCGTGCGAAATAGAACATTTTACAGGCATACATGACCACACATTTTTATTAAAAGCCTCATTCTTTATATATCAGAAATCCTTTTCAATGTTTATCTAAACCTGTGCTGTCAAAACATATTTTTACTAAAAAAAAAAGCTTTATCATGTTTTTGAGGTTTTCAAGTTTCGGAAATGGTCGGTCACTTAAATACTGTGCAAAAGTATGCTGTTAAAATGTTAAAAGTGTGTAATGATATACTGGCAACGCAATAATGATAAACTATAAGAGTTTCGGTAAAACTAGTTTTAGTTTGTCGACTAAATTATAGAGATGTGGAATAAGTGTACGCGACACAGCCCACAATTAAACGGCAATTTAGAAAAACCACAATGGACAACCGCCAGCAGCCTTCAACAAGGCCATTTGGCACTGCTTGCGGTTCTGCAATTGGCCCATGGTCTAAATAAGATGCATATAATTCAAATCCAGCCCTGAAATAGTCACAGATAGACCCCCTTCTTAAACAATGAACAGAAAACATCAAAAAGACAAGTACAAACGAAAGCTTTGTCAAAGATTCCTGGCTTAGGACAGGCACATGTAATATGTGGCGGGGTTAAACTAGGTTTTATTTATTTATATTTCTTATTTAGTTTTAACCTTTAAAACGTGGCTTCACCATCCATTTATTTATCTTTTTTATTTATACATTGGTCATAGTGTAACATATTTTATTATTAAGGAAATACATTTTTATATAATTTTTTTAGTGATCATAGAGCAAATGCTTTACCGTTGAAGGCATATGTAACCATGATATGTTGACGATAACATAAACCGAGTTAAACGATAACAATTTTGATTCTTAACCGCGTTAACGACTACATTTTAGTCGAAATTTCTCTTTTCCCATTGGTCAATTCGCGTTTGTTTACATTTTGCCTAACCGAGTTCACGATAACCACCGACTTCACGATCACGGGTTAACCCGGGTGATACATGATGCATTAAAAAAGGTTTTAGAACAAAGAAAAATATTCTATTCACCTTTATTTTATATAAAAAGTTTGTGATGATACTCAAGCGATAAACTGTGTTTTTGTTTTCTTAACGGGTACTTTAATTCGATTCGTTTATCGACCCTCTTTAAAACCGGTTCTCTATTATTTTGGATAAAGCGATCAAAGGTCAACAAAACACAAGATTGACTGTCATTTAATGCCCATGTATTTATATTTGTATTTAAGTAAGTCAAATCCTCGCCACTATAAAAAAAATCATTTCGATTTTTTCATGAAAACGTGTTTAACTTTTAGTTTTTATATATAGACTTCTGAAAACTGTTTTTATAGAATTTAAGAAAATGTTTTAAATAACTAAATAGCATTTTCTTGTTAATTTTAAAAATATCAAGGACGGGTGTGTTCGTTGGGCAAATAGTATTTGGATTTTTTTTGTAGATTTTTCCTGTTAAGGGCAAAAAAGTGTAGCAAAATAACAACACCCCCATTTGACACAAAAGCTAGAATATTTTTAAACGTAAACCATTTTCGGTGGTAATATTTCGCATGTTAGTAAAGAAATTAGTGTTAAATTCGTATTTAACAACAATTTTGTCCAAAGGTGTCGTTTAATAACTTTTTAAAGCTCTTGACAACAGCATAAACAACACAATAGAACTTTTCTACCTGGTTTGATAGAAGAGTTAAATTCTTTTGTTCTCTTTTCGGTGGAAATCGGACTGGGAAAGCCGTAGTGGATCTCCGCATTAACAATTTAGTTACAATTGGTGTCAAAGGGGAAATGTTTAAGTTCAATGGGTTCAACAATTCAATGATTTGACGAATTTATATTTCGAACGAACGCAGCCTTAATGATTTTAATAAAAGTTATTTCATTCGATTTGATAAGTATAAAGTTAATGCAGCTTATTATAAGAGAAATCTTTTGCGGAGTAAAAGTTACCTGGATCGATTCGCGTGTTCCTTGGAGTGGTTTGGATTTTTGTTAAAAATAGATTCGTTATTTGTTACGTTCTGGCTTTTCTTGTTGAAAGAATATATCAGAACCACATGTATATCATACGTACATGGAATGCAGTCCAAAGGAACATTAAAGTGTGCATTTTTTGTATAGGTACACCTTCCATTTTCAACATGCCATACTTCTTTCTATGAAAATTAGGCGAAATAAATAAGTCAAAAATTGAGCAAAAAAAGTAGTACATGTAATATTTTAATGGCTTAAAAGGTATGGATAACACAAATCTGATACACATGTATTATTATATTTCAACAAAAGTTTTTACACAAATTTTCTGCTTGTCTGAGAAGTTTGAACTAGCCATAATATAATATTTGGCTGCAAGACCATCTATTTAAAATGAAAAAAGTGCCATTCTTTTTTCCTAAATATTTGTTTTTTTAAAGGTAAAAATATTTTAAAACATGAAACATTTTCTCCGCTTTGCGCGGAAAAAAAATTCTGACCGAAACAAATAAAATAGGATCCCCTCCAAGTTAAATGGTTGGTCCCTTACAAATATTCTTTATTTTCTTACGTTTATATCACTTACCGTATGCAAATTTCGATAATAAAGAACAGGTTGCAACTGACTGTTTGTCCAGTTCGTCACAATCCTCTTGAGATAGTCGTCGTACGTAGCGGTTTCGGTCTTTAAATTCAAAATACCAATTTAAAAAATGTACAATTGACAATTTGTAAGATGTTCAAGATGTTTCTTCTATTAGAGGATAGTTTTATTAAAATGAAATGTAAAAACTTCACTGAACTTTTAAAGTTTGGTGGAAAAATGGTTATTAGGGCCTCGCACCAAAGTGGCGATCGCCCTACCGTAGTCAGTCCGTCCGTGTGTCCGTTACAAAATCAGTTTTCCGCAGTTTTTTCCATGTGCTTACAGATATTGGGATATTTTTGGTATGTTAATGAAGTAAGATGAGTTTCAAATCAAGCTTACATTATGTTCCGGTTTGCAAACTCATAAGGGTGTAATTACCTTAAAAACTTTGAATATTCACTGAAATTTCAGTTTTCTGAACTTTTTTCCTAACGCTTGTAGGGAATGAACAAGTTTTTGGTATGTGAGTCTTCCATGACAAGTTACTGTAACAGATCAAGTTGACGTATGGTTACGGTTCGCAAAGATTTATGTGAGTTATTGACCTTTAAACTTCGAAAATTCACTAAAATTTACGTTTTCCGCACTCTTTCTTGAAAAGCTTGCAAATAATGAACAGATTGAGTCTACCATGACATGTTATAGATCAAGTTTATGTTTCGTTCCAGTCTACAATTTTTTACAGGAGTTATGGCTCTCTGAAATTACAATTTTTGGCAATTTTTCTAAACGCCTGTAGATAATGATCTTGTTTTTTTGTATGTGAGTCTACAATGATAAATTATATTTCTTTTGGTCTGCAATAATTTACAGGAGCAATGACCCTTTGAACTTGGAAAATTCACTGAAAATTCAGTTCCCTGCACATTTTTTTCTCAATGCTTGTAGATAAGGAACTGAGTTTTGGTATGTAAGTTTACCATGATAAGTGACAGACCAGATTTATGTTTTGGTCTGGTCTGCATTTTTTGGAAAGTTTGATATGACTATTTTAACATTGAAATACGTGAACAGAAGGGGAATATGAGTGTATTGTTTCGCAAAACTCCACAAAATTCTTGATTCTTATCAAAAGTTTATAGTCCATTCACCATTGACCACATGTATCAAAGAGAAATACAGGGTCAATATCGGTTCCCAGAGTACAGGGTTTAACGAGCGGGGCCCTTAGAGATGGCTGCCATCTCCCTGATATCTAATTCGTGCAGTATATACGTATTTCAAGAAATAACCACCACGGTATGGGTGCCGTTTTAATTACAGGTGCTTGATTTTAACTTGGAAGTCAAAGACTTCCAAAGTATACTATATAGTAATGATCGATTTCGGAGAAATCCATCCGCGTTTTTCCCCGAGACCGCGGTATAACCTATTCTATTGTGCATTCGCTCTCCGGTAGAAGTGTGTTTATATTTTTGGTCAACGAGCTTTCTTATCTATGTTAGTATAACCCCTTATTTTTACTTGATTTGTTTATTTCGTTTTAAATGATGATATCGTATTTGCTATATTTTTCATAACCTTTTAAAAACTACATTTTGTGTATCACGTGACTTTAGTCACCTGTGCGATGGGGAAATATATTTTAGCTGGAATATACAAATTATAGAAATTAAAACCATTAATACTTTTTATAAAAGCTGAGATAATTAAACTAAGGATTTTCTCAGATAAAAGTTACCGAAAAATACATGTAGTTATATCGAGTTCATACCGTTGTCATACATAGATAAAGATATATCTAAATTCAGTAATTGTATGCCTTCTTCTGTCGAAAAAGTTATAAACCACAACACAACTCGCATGCCTTCGTTCAAATGTGACTTCCAAGTACACGGTACCAACGGTACTTTGATTTTTCTCATTTATATCAACTTAAAAATTCAAAGGTAGGGGGTTGACTTTTAAGGTAAGATATATGGCGAAAATTCAAACCCCTGTGATTTCAAAAGGGAAAGTGCCTGTCAAATAAGTCTTACGATCATTATATATATATATATAATTAGTGATTCATTGTCTTTTGAAGAATAACAATACCCCTCACTTCAAAAACACCCCCAGCAACAAAACAAGCTCACAAAAACACTCAAAAACAGTCAAACGAACGGACGAACATAGACAAAATATTATAAAAAGCAACCAACTTTATCACCACACGGCGTAAAAACGTATAAAGTCTAACGTGAAAAGGTTTCATATTTACCTGACTATAAACAGACATTTGGACAGAGTCGAACTTTTCACTGTCAATTAATGTCCCTCTCCACTGTTTAGGAAAGCAGCATCCTAAAACCAAAACCGGTAGTACTGCTAGGACAGCTGTAGATTTCATCGAATTGGCGATATTAACAATGTTTCAACCGACTATTGTCTTTTAAAGGTTTGACAGACGCAATATTTCTATTATGTGGGAGTAACAACAAAGTGTTTACAAGTCTAGTGCTGATAACACCATGGGAGAAAAGTGTACATTTAAGTACAAGTGCGCAAATGGAAACCCCGAACAAGAGGTATTTTTTTTGTTTTACCCCGCACCTTAAACCGTAGAATGAATTACATCCATTAATTATTGGTTAAATAGGTATTTTAATACAGCATTGATTATGTTTTGAAAAAAAAATTGACAAAGAAATTTCTTTAGCAAATTCTATCTATCTAAGGATTTCATTTCCTTGAACAAAATTGGTTTTTAAAACAAACAAAAATATTTTACCTAAAACTACGCCAAAAATTGCCAAACAAACCCTTATATCAAAAGATTAAAAGAACAGCTTGAAGTTTACTTTCAAATAGGCACCGAAGAAAGTAAAGTAGCGAAGAGGCACCAACGGTGCATTCGAGTGTCAAAAGTCCGAAAAGGCAACGACAAAACCAGTAAACATGAACGAAAACAGCACGACGAAACATAGAATATAAATTAAAAAACACAAAATCAACACGAACTCGGACACTACGGAAGAATTTCAGATTAAATCTTTTTAATTACCCCTTCTCCTATGCATGTAATAATAATAGAAAATACCTTGTTAATTGCTGCCCTAAATTTGAATTGTAATAGTGTTTGCACTTACGATGAAGCGCAACCTAAAAATGTAATTAAATGTTCATAAAAATAAATTATCATGCTAATTCAGCTGAAATAAAGTTAATTAAGGGAAAATACTTAAATGAACATGAATCAATTTTAAGTAACCTCTCATCAGCAGCATTTGAGTCCAAACATTGGAAGATCAAAAACCAAAAATATTGAATGAAAAGTTAGAGATCAGGAAAGCCAAATCCAGCACCGAAGTTATCGACCATGTGCATTACAAGGAAAGGAACCTGGTGTCTTAAACAATTTTGAATTTAACAATAGGAAATTTCAATGACAAAATATATTAGAAATTTATTGGTAAAATCGTGTCAGACAAGTCTGACGACCAGGCTTGTGATTACCTTTGGGGACCTCTGGTCCACCAGCAGCGGTTATCGACCCATGTAGTTTCAAAATACAATACCAAAAAAACGGGTATGAAACGATTAATTTGGTAATGCTGTATATCGATATTTCAAGGAGTAACCTCTCATCAGCAGCATTTGAGTCAACTTCAGACTTATTTACAAATGTCCGAATCATTTTGTGCACGGTTTAGTACAAATACTATACAGTTCAAAATTTTGGTATAATGTTGTGTAAATTGTGTAACATTAACACACTTGTAATCTTAAATTACATAAGTATAATGTTTATCTCCTTTCTGGTACCATTCCTTGGTCATGGTTCCGGTTTAACAAAATATTCCCATTATTATATTTAATTTAGAGTGTGGAAAACTAAAGATCAACATCGTTACTTTTAACATAAACAATGAGAATCTATATTTTTTTTTCATTAAAACACTTTATATAAATACATTAGGCTCAATCATTTCAAAATATGTGAAGGGGTGAAACCCCCTCTTCCATTACGATCATAGGGTTTGTTAGTAACACCATACACGACACAGTTGTGAGACTCAAATGGATTATTGAGGCGATCACCACGGCACAACTAAGTAAACATGAGGCTCCCAGGAGCCTGAATTTCTCACCTTGTCTTGATGTCGACCCTATAAAGACTTTTGTAAAGCAAAATGAGCTGAACATTTAAGCAAGCAACAGTTTTTTTAATCTATTGTAGTTTTCATTCTGTAGGTCAAAAACATGATAAAAACGCTATTTTATGAGCCATAACCCCTGTAAGGGGTCACCTAAAAAAAACTTTTTTTCACCTTTAAGGGGCTGTCACCCCTATAAGGGCTCTTCTGACAACTTCGACCCTATGACGACTTTTGTAGAGGTAATGAGCTGAACATTTAAGCAAGCAACAGCTTTTCTCTATCTGCAATAGTTTTCATTTTTTAGGCATTAAAAAAGTTTTTTCGCCTTTTAAGGGGCTGTAACCCCTATAAGAGATCATCTGACAACTTCGACCCTATGAAGACTTTTGTAGAGCTAAATGAGCTGAACAATTAAGCAAGGAACAGCTTTTCTCTATTTGCAATAGTTTTTATTCTATAAGCCAAAAACATGAAAAAACGCTATTTTTTTACCTTTAAGGGGTTGTAACTCCTATTAAGGATCACCTGACAACTTTGACCAAATGGAGACTTTAGTAGAACTTTTGATGCTGAAGCAGTAGGGTGGCATCAGATTTCATCTATCTCTTATACTTGTTGATTTACAAGCCAAAAACATTAGTTTTACATCCCTGGCCTTTTTTTTTAGTAACGTTGGCCATGGTTTTGACGGATCAAAAATCGAAACACAAGTTTGGTGCAGGACACCCTAAGAATCATTCATACAAAGTTTCATTTAATTCTGTTCAGAAGTTTCAGAGGAGAAGATCTTTGAAAAACTGTTAACAGAAAACGACGACGACAGACGACGACGACGGACGCAAAGTGATGGTTATAGCTTTGGACGTATTATTTTTTAACAAAGCTAAACAACGATGTCGAGTGATAATATGTAGACACAATATTTGCTTGTGGAATTCTTGTCCAGCTTCAAATCCAAGAATGACATGATCACACGGTACAATCGACATTACAATTTTCCTGACGTGGCGGAATTATATGTCAACTTTTTTGACGTGCGAGTTAGAAAATGCAAGAAAAACAAAAAATAAACAAGGTTTTCATTTTCTTTGATATCATAATTTATGCGCAGTCTCTGGATCATAAACAATTTTACTTAAATGTATATAAACATATACTCTAATGTGAATTACAACTGAGAACATTGAGCACAAGTTTCAAGAAATGATACGGATGATCGCGGATAAACTTAATCAATGTTTAAGTGCGCATTAAAACGTTCGCCCCTTTTCTAAATGTATGATAAAATATCAATCGTAAAAGACTATTTTTTTCTATTTGAATATATAAAAATGTGTTCTTTCTTTCATTTCTTCTAAAAATAAACAAAACTTAAGGTGAAAAATCACCATTCATGACACACCAGAAAATAAGACGTGCGGAGTATGATATGCAGTTTATTGACAAGAAGGAATAAATAAATAATTAATTGCATTTAAAAGATAATCTTACTAAAAATTCAATTCGAAAAATTCATGTTGTTTTTTGGTCTGCTGTTAAAAATTACATGTTCCAAAATACTGTTGAACTGATATGGATTCAGTTTTTGACATGGTTTCTTTTAAAAAAAATAAAACCAAATGGCTTTACAAAAAAACATCATTGCATTATAGCCCAAATTTTTTAAAGTAAAAGAAAACACATATTCAAATCTATTAAAAAGTTGTTCGTAAGAAACCAATTTCTTTCTACATCCCAATTCAGAGTAAGCTGTGCTGCATGGGATACAGGTTTCTTTGTTACTAATATTTCAGCACAAAAACAAAACCAGGTGACTTTGAAGATTAAAATAATTCGGAAGTGCTTTTTATTATGTCATCACCAAAATGAAAGTATAGCCTTTACATGTAAAACGAACAACCGCCAAAAAGTGCACCACATAGCCTAACTTAAGTTTCTGCTCCTACCCACCTCTTCCCATTTTCCCCGTGGTTTTTCAAAAAATTGCTGCTCCTTTGTTTCCCACCCACCCCCATATTTCATTCATATTATCATCATTTCATGTTCATTTTATCACCATATATAGTGTTGCAAGGGCGTAAAACACCAACTCATTCACTCACTCACTAAAAGCAACAATAAAACCCGCGTTCTATGCGTTCTTCATCCGCAGTCCTTCGTGTCCAAAAATCATACATGTAGTAGACCAATTAAAATATTGGAAATGGTCAGCTGACAAACAACTCTCACTTGTGTGTCCCGCCTGGTTCGATGTGACCGAATACCCGGCGTGATAGATAATGAGATATGGAATAAGTTTTTGCGACACAACCTATATCCTTGACAACAATTTAAAAAATACACAACGAAAAACATCCAGCAGCTTTCAATGTAACCAGCGGTCGCTGCTCGCTGTTCTGCAGTTAGCCCTGGATTGAAAATAAACTACATATGATTCAAGCCAAATCTTAAAAAGTGTAAATAAAAGATCCCCTTCTTGATAGAAAATCGTCAAATACAAACATAAGATTTGATACGTGTGAGGATTCTCAGGCTTAGGACAGGACAACAGGAAAATAACGGGACGTAAAGATCTATATATACTTTAAGTAGCTCTTGAGAACACTCGATAAAGCCGATAAACCAATAACGAAAATGTGTCCTTGTGATTCTTGAAAAAGTCTTAGTTAAAGCTCGGTAAAAATGAAGTACCAGACGGAATGACCTGGAAAGAGGATGCATAGTGCAATGCATTGTGCCGAAGTGTTATCCCAATTTTAGAATCAACTCACTTGTAGAAACCGAGATATTAGTTACGAAAATTTGTACATAACGAACGGAAAGAAGTATGTATTTGGTGATTGTCATAAAGCCTCTCTCTTAGTCTTACAAGCGGGAGTGCATTATTGCCCATCATAAAATTACCAGCTTAAAGTTTAAAAAATCTGTCAAAGTAGAAAATTACCGCATTTCGTTTAACAGGAAGTAGATTAGCGCCATACCAGAAATCAAATCCCACGTTATGAGACTTTTCCCTATTGCTGTATACCAAATATCAAGTGGCTGTGATTAGTAGTTTCCGAGAAAACTATTATGCAAATTTCTTCCCCGCGCACCCGCCTGCCCGCCGCCCGACATTCACCACTTTATAACCCTGATTTACCACTCCGTGAAATCCGGCCAATAAGTAATCAACATACACGGCATATTTTTTTAAATTAAACTCATACATATATGTAGTAAAAGCCTCATTGTATCCTGTTATGAAATCTCAAGAGTATAGGGTGTGCTTTATTATTAGCTTAATTTCGAAAGGTACCCCATTAACCTTTTTTTAGTGCAACTGTTGTTCCGTCCCGTCAAAAAGAGTGTATAACATTATCCACCACGTCAAAAACTTTGCTTGTCGTACAATGTTTGGATAAAAGTATATAACAAAACCCAGTTTTGCAAAACAAATCACATATCTGAAACTTAGACACATAGAAAAAGATATTGTCAGTTGCAAATAGTATTAGGAGTTTGGAATTTTACTTCTTGATCATGAATTATGTTTGTTTGTTATAGCTGATCATATATTTCGGCAGAGTGTTTGAAGCACGTAATGCATGGATTTGTATGAAAGAAACAGCAATTGAAGACAATGCTGACTGCTTCGGACTTGGCTATATTTCATTCAAATATATTTTTGGGAAAGTAATAAATTTTATACTTTTTCCGGTGAAATTTCATAATTTTAACATGTTTTGTTCCGCTCGCAACTCACTACGGTATGTCGGTTATCCGCACGCATAAAAAACTGATATATCGATTGTACCGTGTGATGATGGAGTAAAATAAATACGTGAATCAAGAAATTCAAATCAAGTCGGCGTGACGATTGACACAGCTAGTGCCCATGGATCCAGCACCAAGGAAATCGACCATTATATTTCCATAGTTTTGTATTCAAAACGTGATTGATAAGCTCCAAGAAACCTTCAATCTACCAAATAAGGCATCTATATTCATTGTTGTTTTCAAATACAACTTATTTATTTTTTCTCCTTTTTCCACAGTTAATAAACTTTAACTATACTGAGTTTTAATCATGATCAAACCGTTAATTTGAAAAGGTGTTTAAATCTTAAAACTACGTAGCAACTGCTAATTTTTATTTACAAGAAAAAAACACCTTTTTTATCAGTATCTATAACCGTTGGTGGTACTCTCTATCATTTCTTTCCTAATGTTCCATTTTCAACCTCTGTAATAGGTTGAAGAAGATTGCGTAGCCTGATGGTGGGTTGACTGCTGTTGTTTCCATCCTTTAATCCTGCGATGTTGTTTCCCTTGCCCATTTACATAATTTATCCACCATGCTTAAATGTTCTTAAAATTTCATCCTAAACTTTGAAACAAGTTCGTGGTCAAATCCAACATGAGCACCCCTTCAGACCCTAACATCCTGGAAGGTTTTACTCAATCCCTTGGCAAGTCATATGGTCTATATTTATATTGTGTAGCCATCTTTGATTTGTTCCACCATACATTAAATTGATTTGTGCCAAAAATATGCTACTAGTTCGCAATTTTCATTGATGGTTCTTATAACTTCACTAAGTCCCAATATATCACATCTTTCATTCTCTCTCGCTAACATGACTGGCCGCCCTGTTTCGAAAAGTGTTCTCATCATCAAAAATCTAATATTAGGCGAGATATGATACAGCTGCCAGATTTCCACTTCATTTGTTCTCCCTTCGATTCTGTAATCCATTTTAAGTATTTTCTTTGCAGTTTTTGTGATAGGTAGAGCAATTATTGCAACGCAAAATTTCAACCCCGTCGGATCGGGTTTGTTCTCTGGTTGTGACCTTCCCATAAACGATTGCAGAAACAATTGCATGCTACCGATATGCTTCTGTCGCCCTTCATTCATTCTGGGTTTACTCTCTTTGCCTTAAGCTTACTCCCATGCCACATACAAGAGTTTAGACAGAAGAGCTCTTTTGCCCATAGCATGACAAAGATTGATGTATGCAAGGCATATCAACACACTGCATCACGAGGGTCCTTCTTCAACGGTTTATCCTAGGGTCGTGAGATCCAAGTTACCGTGCATTGCCATGAGGATGCATTGTAGAAGCCTTTGTAGTGAATAGACTATAGTACTGAATAGCTTAATTGATTGCTAACAATGAGCTGAACCTTTCGAGTTTTGTATATATTATCGACCAGAAAACCGTATCATGTCATGATATTATGACTTGACATGATTGTCAGCTGATGATACTGATCACGTATCAGTTGTCATCTTTTGTTTTGTCTATTTGCACGCTAAAATGTTTTTAATCAATGGAAACCGCTAGGCTTAATTGACTGTTAGAATCAACCTCATATTGAAACAAATACAATTAAGAACTTTGATTCTGTAATTTGAGTCAGTAACTACTCTGTATGCTCAACATAACTGTAAAAAGCAAATAACATTTTATTAGAAACGAAAACCAGTTTATTAATTCAAGATAACATCTACCATCCCCGTCGGTTTTTTATTGAAACATTTTTCTCTGTGTAATTCCATTTAGTTTATCTATGAAATCAATGCTTGCAAATGGAATAGAATAACAGAAAAGTATAGCTTTTTAACTGAAACAATGCGAGGTTTTAAATGCGATTTGACAAGGGATCATTTATAATCTAAAGCAGTCATCAGGATATCCATATTTTCACATTTGTTTCTGATATAAACTGACACCAAGAATGACAGAAAGAAGCATCCTTGTATTAGTTGTTTCAGGAATTACGTATCGCATTAAAAGAGACATTCTCCTTAAATATCCGAACACATATCTTGGTCGGTTAGCAAGCACAACAACCACGGGAGAAATATGGATAGATCGGCCGATTGCATGTTTTGAGGCTGTTCTCGCTTACTACCAAACCGGGGAACTTCACATTCCCACGCAAATATGTCCTAAAGCTTTCAAAACAGAATTAGAATTTTGGTGCATATCGGCAACTGAGCTTGAACAATGCTGTCTTTTTCGGTATCTTCAATTTATGGGAGATCTGAATATGAAAGCAAATTTTACTAAGCAACATGTTAGTGAGGAAGGAACGTCAACATATCTAACAAAGAGACAGAAGCTTTGGAAAATTGTTGATAACAGGGACAATTCGTTGGGAGCAAAGGTACATAAAAATATTACGTTTTAAAGTAGTTTTGTGCCAAATTCATTCGTTATTTTTTTCATTTTTCCTATTAGTTTCTATGTAAAATCACGAATTATCAAAAATAAATATTGAAGCTGTTTCTGAATGGATTTTCATAATTAAAATTTCTAAAATATGAAAAATGTTTGAATTTTATATTTATAATTTTACACAATTTTCACATGTTTTGTTTCAAAATGACAATGATTTTTAATACAAGTAAAAATTATGACGTCACAATTTTTTTTATGGGCAACAACAATTTGGATATCCAAATTTTTAATGTGATAAAAATATAAGTCATTTAACAAGAGGCTCCCAGGAGGCTGAACCGCTCATCTGAAATACACAGATACATATATTATGTAGATATTATTGTGCTTAACCATATACAATTTAAAATTCTGAAATATCTTGTTTAGTTTTCAAGATATAGGGCTTAATAAGTGCAAAATTTAGCAAAAATTACGAAAAAGGGCAAAAACTCCCATATCAGCAGTCATACCTTTTTCAAAATTTTAGGACAGGTAGATCTTAGGGTTATAACTTTTGATTCTTGCACAATTTTAATATCTTTACCATTTTTAGTCATTAGCAAAAAAATGCAATTTACCCCTATGATCTAGAATATTTTTAGCCATGGCGGCTATGTTTTTTGACGATTCAAAAATCCGAACGATATAATTGTAGCAAATATGCTTATAGACAAGTGTGCCAAGTTTAGTTGGTTATATGGTGTCAGACAAGTTAATCTTTGAAATTCAGGGGAAAAGTAATGAAAAATGGTAAATTTTGGTGCTTTAAGGGCAAAAACTCCTAAAAGAAATGGTCCTACAGCTTTGACCTAATTACATGAAATGTAGATCTTCTTGTGCTCAATCTTATGCTTTTTGAATTTTTGAAATATCTTGTATAGTTGTCAAGAGGACTAAATAATTGAAAATTTTTGAAAAAAAAATCCAGAAAAAGGGCAATAACTCCTACATCGGTTGTTGGATCTTCTTGAAAATTTCAGGGTGGGTAGATCTTGAGGTGCTGAACACTTTTACTTAGACAGAATTTTGGTATCTGTAACCATTTTTTGAGTTATAAGCAAAAAACTGCAATTTACCCCTATGTTCTATTGATATATATAGCCATGTCGACCATGTTTTTCGACGAATCAAAATCAGAACGATAAATTTGTAAAGGACACACTATTGTACAACCTTACCAAGTTTTGTAAATAAAGGTAATAACAAAACTACCGAACTTGAATGATCAATCTCATAGTCCAGAGAAAATGACAAAAACGAATCAGTCACACCGGAGAATTGGTGGATCGCAATGGTCCTGACTTGGTACAGGCATTTCAAACGAAATGGTGGGTTAAACCAGGTTTTATGGCGCCTAACCTCCCTCTTCCATTGCGATCTTAGGATTCGGTAATGACCATAGAACACAACATAGTTGTGAGACACAATAGGGATATTGAGGTGATCATCTCAATACAGAAGACCTGTCAAACACTAATTAAAACAATTAACTATCATATCTTTTAACTCAATTTTGAACTTTTCTACTAGTGGCTGATAACGAAGAAAGAATTTTTTTAGTGATCGTATGAGACGTATTTTCTTATAGCCCTGCTCCAAAAGTCGGTCACGAAGAAATCGGTGTCTGATCAAAAAATCTGTGAAATGTGTGCAAGCTCTGGCATATCGAATAAGTTGTGGAATAGAAACACCGTATGCAGGAGAAGTAGGTATATTGCTCTGTAGATTAGGAAAATTAATAATTTGAAAATTAAAATCGTCTCGTTTATCGTACATTTTTGTACTGAGATGACCACCTGGGTCAAATTCGAGGTGCAAATCCAAGAAAGACGTGAAGCAATTTGATTCGGTGGTCTCTTTAATCTCCAATTCCGGAGGATATATTGAAGGAATCCATCTACCAAATGAAGTGTTATTGACAGAAAGGACATCATCAATATATCTGAATATAAGATTAAATGACCTTGCCTCTTTCATCTTCTTGTTCTTTACGAGTCCCTAAAGTCTCGTAAGAGTATGAAAACAAATCGGCGAGGAGAGGAGCACAGTTTGTGCCCATTGGAAAGCCGATTTGTTGTTGACAAATCTCTCCTCCGAAGGTGACAAATATGTTGTCAATGAGGAAATCAAGCATACTGCAAACTTGTTCCAGTGTGTAACAAACTTTATCTTTGAAAGATGTTTTGGAAAAGAAGGTAGAATTATAACCCAAAACAACAAAATTCCTAGAGTTTGAAAAGGCTTTTTCGAGAAGTTTTTTCAGGCGACATTTTAGTTTTTCGTGTGGCAAGGTAGTGTATAAAGTTGAAAAATCGAACGTTTTCAAAGAGTGAACCTCAGAAAATGATCTAGATTTAAAATGATCTAATAAATCTTTTGAGTTCTTCAAAATCCACATATGGTTAATTCCACTACGATTATAAATAGTGTTGCAGTATGCTTGTTGACCTTCTTTGGCAGCAGACAAGATTTTAGTTAAATGAACGGACAGCTCTGTAGTTGAACATGATGAAAATCCAGCTACAATGTATATACCTTTCTTTGTACGGATTTTTGTGAAGTTTAGGTATCCAGTACAAATATGGTAACTCTTTATGTTCCTCTTTCATTGGAATATTGAAAGAGATGGTTGGGTATGATTTCATCTTTGTTAAATGTAGTCCGTGTGTATGTAGCACCAGCGGAAGTATTACCATCAATGCCTAGTTCTTTTATTAGACAGTTGTAATAGTGTGCTTTACATACAAAAACTATATTATTGGAAGTCTTGTCTGCTGGCGTGACAACATACCTGTCATGTAAGGAAGAGAGACAATTGAGAGCTTCACGATCTCTTAATACAGAAGAAGGCCGGGGGTTCATTTGCGAAGTTTGTCTATTCAAAAACGCCTAGCGGTTTCAGAGAAGAAGATTTTTGGAAAATTGTTTACAGACGACGACAGACGACAAGTGATGCTATTGCTAAAAACAAATGACCGTAAAATTATGTGAAAATAAACAATTTTCCAATTTATAATGAAAAAATCACCAAAATTGACCCAGAAATAATTTCAGAATATTTTTTGTAAATTTGTAATTAAACATAGGAAGTCATGGGAAAATAAAAAATAGCGAATACTTTTGGCACCAGACCTGTAAAAATTATATGCAGAGTTTTTAATGTTTTCGTTGACACTTTGATTGGGCATAGGAAACAAAACTTCGATTTTGCAGTTTTCACTGTTAAAAAAGCAAATGTGTAGCAATGAGGAAATCAGAAGTCGTAAATCCAAAATCACTGAAGACAAAATTGGTTGACATATTCCATATTCTTTCGTTTTTAATATTATTTCAGAGTTTGGCTTTAGTGCCGTGTGGAGGTCGTAGAAAGCTTCCCCGTGCTTCATTTGTATGCTCTTATATATTTTCGAGTACTGGAATATGTGTTGGAAAGACACAGTTTACATATTTCCAAATTTAACAACGTTTGGCTGTTTCTTCAAAAATTGATAAATTTATCTGTTTGGTCATTGTGGTAGTATTGTTTGGCATTTTTTTTTATCAAATTTAATATTCTACCGATTTTCCAGGTTTTCTGCTCCTAGCGTGTCTGATGAAGGTTGATCCAGAAGAGCGCTTCACACGCAGTGAAATTTTGCTTTTGTACATTTATTAAAATCATTTCAATATGTGCATCGTGTCTTTTTGGCACATATTCCATATTCTTTCGTTTTTAATATTATTTCAGAGTTTGGCTTTAGTGCCGTGTGGAGGTCGTAGAAAGCTTCCCCGTGCTTCAGTTGTATGCTCTTATATATTTTCGAGTACTGGAATATGTGTTGGAAAGACACAGTTTACATATTTCCAAATTTAACAACGTTTGGCTGTTTCTTCAAAAATTGATAAATTTATCTGTTTGGTCATTGTGGTAGTATTTTTTGGCATTTTTTTTTATCAAATTTAATATTCTACCGGTTTTCCAGGTTTTCTGCTCCTAGCGTGTCTGATGAAGGTTGATCCAGAAGAGCGCTTCACACGCAGTGAAATTTTGCTTTTGTACATTTATTAATTAAAAATCATTTCAATATGTGCATCGTGTCTTTTTGGCACATATTCCATATTCTTTCGTTTTTAATAAAATCATCACAACAAAACAAACCACAAGCAAATACAAATAGAAACACCAAACCGCGACCAGAAACGTGAAACCAAGCAAAATGAGAATGAACTTAGGTTTTCCTGAAAAAATAAGCAGTCATTGCTTGCTATAACACACCCGTCACATATGCTAGTGGGTATCGAATCGGATAAATGACGACAATACTAATCCTTTATATGAAACCAACATCTGTGCTTATATAAGAGATAAAAATATCGTACTTTGTCTACAAGCACATATGTTATTTGGAATTTATGTAATTTTGGACTTCAATACAAAGATGGAATGTTATTATTTCTTTCTCGTCAACAGAAATGCAAAACAAAATGACAAATTTATTATTGGCAACATATTTGTCATGTAAGGTAAACAATGTTTTTGCAACTTCAGAGTGGTTAAAAAAGCTGTTGCACATCAAGGGTTACAGGTATCGAGAGTTAATTCGAGCCAAAAATTCCACCTACTCAATAAAATCATTAAGGGTAACTAACCACTTTTACAAAACTACAGCAAGCTCATTTAAGCTTATATCTTTTTTACAGATATTTTTGGTGATTGGGATATCTTTCGTTCTGGCTTCAATCATCACCATATCACTGAGCACCCTTTCATTCAACCGTCGTCATCTCAGTCCTTGTGAGATACATGCATACTATAGAGATGAGTTTGATAAATTTATCGAAGAGGAAACAGAATTTCTGTCTGTAGATTGTGAAAGCATCATTTTACACGATGGTTACTTCACGATAGAAGGTGATGATGATAATTATACTTTGCCAGATTCGTTGCCAGAAACTACAGTGAAAAATGACACCTTCATGACGGTTGAGTACATTACTACTACTTTTTTCACCATAGAATTGTTATTGCGTTTGATCAGTACGCCATCATGGAAGCAATATTTCAAATCCATCATTAATATTGCTGATATCCTATCCATCATCTCTGCCTTCATAGCTATAGGTCTTATTCGTTATACGAAGACACATCAGCACACAAAACTGAAGATTGCTCTAGAGCACCTCCAAGTTCTCCGCTTGTTACGTCTAGTAAGGTATTGTCAACACTTCCGGACCATTCAAGTACTGAAATATTCTTTAATTCACAATTTCAAAGACTTGCTCGTTCTGCTGCTTTATCTTACAATTGGAATTTTCATGTTCGCCAATATCGTATACCTTGCCGAAGATAAATCTGCTATTCGGAACATCCCAGATGGATGGTGGCTTGGTATCGTTACCATGACAACAACTGGATATGGTGACATAACTCCAAAGACATACATCGGAAAAACAGCATGTGCAATATGCGCGGTATGTGGTGTTCTTTTGATCTCGCTCCTTTTGCCTATTTTCGTGGAATCATTCATGGCTCTTTATGGTGTTGCAAATTTAAATATGAAAGAAAACAAGAAATCTTTAAGTAATGCAAGTACATCTAGTAAGGTTACTATGGACAAAAGTAAAGACTTATCCTCAAAAGTTTCAACCCTCTGGAGTTAAGTAATGCATTTCAAGAGGAACTATGCCTGTATACATTTAGTTATCAGTGAGAATAACCTCCTTTTGTGTTTGAAGTCCATCGTTGTAAGATTATTATACAAGTGCTGACGCGCGTTTGTCTCATATTTTGTTTTTGACAAACGTTCACTGTTGAAATTCTTATTGACCGACCAGTTAACTTAAGAGGAGTCTTGTTGTTTGTTCTGATCAGATTTTTATCCCGCACACATACGATTTTTTTGTCACGACTGTAGTTCACGTTGTTTATTTCCGTTCGGTTCATCTTGTGTTTTGTGTTTCTTCGTGCTGTTTTGTTCATGTTTACCGGTTTCGTCGTTGCCTTTCGGATTTTTGACACATGAATGCCCCATTGGTGCCTCTTTGCTTCTTTCAATATTAGCATTTCATTATGTGACAGAGGTATTTCTTTTTTTTTCTTCTTAATCTTTGCTGCACCTTATAAGCTAAATTTTCCGCCCCTACCCACCTCTCCCCTTTTTATGGTTCATCAAAATTTATTGTTCCTTTGTTTCCCCACCCCACTTCCATATTTTATTTATTATCATCATTTCATGGTCATTTTATCATCCTTTTCATGTTCATCGCTTTTAAATTACCTTAATAGCGTTGCAAGGGCGTAAAACACCAACTCACTCACTCACTCTATTTTTTTCCTCACCAAAAAGTAGATTCAAAGTATTTTTTGGAAGAAAAGAAACAAAGGCCCTTCTTTTCAAGTAAAATGGTCGTTGCCTTAAAATTTCACTTCGTATATTGAACATGAAACATATAACACACATTACATTCGTTAGAAATGGTACTGTGACGTTAGTGGGTCGATTCTTAGACAGGACGAAAAATAATGTTTGTATTTTTTATATTGTTATATACCTAGCATGTAAGTCTTTTGTTATTTGTATATATATATAGATGTTTATATTGTTGAGCTCCGCATGAGGTTTCCGTTCCAACGAATCCGCAAATCATTAAATTTTAAGTCTTCACCTTTGTAATCATTAATTATTTACAAGAAACCATGTCATTTTTACATTTTTTTTTTCAAAAAGTGGTAATTGAATTAAAAAGGGGAAGTGGTTACTAAATAATGAATGTAATGTCTCAAAAATTACCCTTGAAATCAAGTAATCGTCACCTTAAAAACGACGCCTATACTCAAGTAATCACTTTAAAATGATCAAGGAATCAAGTAATCAAGAAACCCATGAGGAGCCTCCATTGTTGCTACGTGGTTTATATCTTTTCTACAATATATGTAATCATATTTCGAATATTTTATTATTGTCTTTGACTGATGCTTTTAAAAATAATATTGTAATCGGCCTTTTGACATATTACTGACCAAACAAAAAATGATATTGGCATTTCTCTTCAACGCCGATGTTGTAATACAATGTAATGCATTGAAGTTTTCTGAAATAATTTAAAAAAATATGAAACCAAGTAACGCCTATGTCAAAACAATACAGCGAGGAAAAGAGAAATAGAAGCAGAAGCCTAATAATTTGGTCTGATTTTGGCAAGACTGTGAGCTCAAAAATGCAACCTTGATACATGTACATGAAGAAGAAAAAACATGCATGAATTTCGAAATAAAGACCTGAAGCCGCAAATATGGCCAGTGAGTTGGCTGTATTACGACATTTTAAGTTTTCAACTTGTTCTCAGCCCCAATGCAAAGATCAAATTAAAAAAGAGAATAATGCACAAATAAGTTCATCTTCTAATCTAGAAAGTACGGAAGCCCTGGAGGGACATTTTGAGTTAAGAGTTAGGAGTTAAGAATTAGGAGTTACAACTTACTACTTAGCACTTATTTCTTATGACTTTTTTGTTTTTTTCTTATGACTTTTTTCAGGTCTGGATTTTGCAACTTGAGGGGTGGGTTGCTACATTTGAACAATATCGACTTTTTGTTAGGTCCCACGTACATTAAAGTTTACGCGTAGGCTTTAAGCTCTTTTCTCTGAAACTGAAAATATAACGATCATAAGACCTTAATTTATACTGGTGTGCCAACACTCGTACACAAGTATAGCCCTAGCCTTTAAAATGATACTAAAAATAAAAATAGAAGGATATAGAGTAGGCATGCAGAATCCGTCCGTACATGTTGATATGAACAAAAGCAAAAGAAACAGCACTGATATATCTTCCCAACAATGATAGAACTTACACCTACAAATGTTTGGTCATTCCTACAGCGGGAGTCGAATCCATGCTGAAATCAGTCAACAGCAGTTGGGACTATGTGTATGGCGACTTATACCACCTTTCCAGCAAGCTATAGGATCTATGAAAAGCAGCTCTTGTTGATCAAATTTTATTTTTCGTAAATTAGAACTATATTCTTATCTATTATTTTGTTTGCGTATAAAATTTCTGACCTCACTATACAAATATTTCCTCATACAGACGAGTATGAATTTTAATATTTGTGGATTGTGGATATGAAACTATCTAAAACAGCAATGCACAAGTCATGTATTCTTATAAAAACTTATAATACAACTTTTTTCAATACAAAGTGTTGTTAAATACGTTAAACACTATATTTTAATTAATTATCGGTAACGTTTCGTTAAAATCTATAATTTTTATGAGGACAGTGAACCTCTGGGAGGCGCCTGTTTTTTTTTCGCTTGTGAGGAAGCGGGGGTACCCCCTAAAAATATGCCTCTCTCGACCATTCAACGTAAATATCAACATTAATTGAGACATATTTGTTATTACTTATTTGTTATTACTTATTTCTTATTTGTTATTACTTATTTCTTATTTGTTATTACTTACCTGTTATTTCTTATTACTTATTTGTTATTTCTTATTAGTAACTACTTATTACTTATTACTTATTTGTTATTACTTACAACTAATTTGCTATTACTTAATACTTATTTGTTATTACTTATTTGTATAAAGTACTAACAAATATTAAATTTGATAGGTCGATTCTAAATGTATATTTTAGGCAGTACCCCCGCGTCTCTCATCCGGATCAGAAACAACCAGCCCTTTTTTTACCAGGCTCACTGTTCTGATAAAAAGATCATAGATTTTAGCGAAAAGTTACCGATAATTAATAAAAAATAAAATGCTAAACAACAATTAGTATTGAAGAAATATTTTTATGTTAATTTTCTATAAGTATACGTGTGTATTTTAGATAGTTTTCATACCCAAATAAGGATTAGGGCTTTTGTTTATGTTGAAACCTGCAGTTTAGCAAAGTGGCGCATTTCCCCTTATTTAATGTTACATGTGTCTATATACATGTATTCAAATTAATACTCGTCTGTATATATCAATAGTTGTACAGTCACAGTGAGATTCAGACTTATTATACGCACACTGTAAAAAAAATAGATAAAAAATATACTCCTAGACCCAGATCCTAACGCTTGTTAATTTTATTTACGAGAAAATATCATTTGATCACCCAAAGCTGCTTTTTATATAGCCTATAGCAACCTGATAAGGTGGCCCAAGACGCCATATACAAAGTCACAACTGCTGCTGACAGTATTCTCGTAGATATTTCAGCATGAGTTCGACTCCTGCTGTAGGAATGACCAAACATTTGTAGTTGTAAGTTCTATCATTGTTGGGAAGATATATAAGTTCTGTTTGTTCATATCAATGTGTATTTCCGGACGGATTCTGTGGCATTCATGCGTACTCCATATCCTTCTATTTTAATTTTTATCATTTAAAAGGCTAGGGCTACTTGTGTACGAGTGTTGGCAGTATAAATTAAGGTCTTATGATCGTTATATTTTCAGCTTCAGAGAAAAGTGCTTAAAGCCTACGCGTAAACTTTAATGTACGTGGGACCTAACAAAAAGTCGATATTGTTTCAATGTAGCACCCCCCCCCCCAAGTTGCAAAATCCAGACCTGAAAAAAGTCATAAGAAAAAACAAAAAAGTCATAAGAAATAAGTGCTAAGTAGTAAGTTGTTACTCCTAATTCTTAACTTCTAACTCTTAACTCAAAATGTCCCTCCAGGGCTTCCGTAAGAAAGCAAATTTTTTCTTCAAAATATTTCTCCTAAAAATTACGACTGTATTATCATCAACTAGAAGTCACTATACAACAACATGCATCATTTCCTTTTATACCTCCCTCTTAAAAAGGTAAAGCTCACGGTATTATATGATATGAGGTAATTTAAAAGAAATTGACGAAGGAACGAGAACAAATTCTAGGTCTTCCGCCCGTTGAATGGAAAAAAGGTCAACTCATAAAACAGGAAATAGATGAGCGACAGACCACCATATGGGACCACTGCTTGGAGCTGCATACCAAATATCGGAAGCCTATGATTAATAGAGAGAAGTTGCTAACAAAACTGTTACGAAAAAGAGTGTGACGGACAGAGAGACGGACGGACAGCGGCATTTCTTTGTCCCCGCTCCGCGTTGCGGCGGGGGGGGGGGGGGGGCGAAAAAAAGATAGGCTATGAGAAGGAGTTTGAAATGTAATCTGAATCAGTTTTAAAAGCATATAAAGTTAGTCTGTTGTCTTTTTTTCATCATTGAAATTTGACGGTTTATTCTCTTTTTGAACACAGCTGGATGTTTGTGGAGTTCCAAAACTGTTCACAAACAATTCGTCCGTATGTTTGTTTTTAGAAATATGAATAGCACTACTAGAAGACATACTTGGGCACTCAGTAAAAAAGTTAAATGGTAAAAGCTGAAATGAGACCTGATTTCCTATAATTGGTATATTTGGAATGTCCTCGGTATGTGGAATGTCAGTAATACCCATGGCAACCCAAGCAACCAAGTCTGTGTCGCGAAGTGAGTCATTATTTTGCAGAAATCTTTCAAAGTCTACCATTGGGTTCCATGGATTTAAGCCATTATAAATCGAAGAACTAGAAATTTCTGTTTCTTGAAATCGAGAGATTGCTAATGGAAATTTCGCCCAACCGACTCCTTTCGCCATGTCACTATTTTTCAAAAAAAATTCCGGTTTGTTGTTATTTACAATTCTATATGCTCTCGACGAGCCAAATTTGCTGGGCGTGTACTCGTTGTATACAATATCATAAGAATGCTCATTGTAGTTTCTGAAATTTGCATCAAACTCATTATGCTTAACGTGTTTCTTGTGAGTAATTTGCTGCTTTATGGAATTATGATACCATTGTCTTCTTTTTTCCTCAGTTTCAAAGTTTATTGTACCGAAACGATTAACTCCGCCATTAATATCAAAGTCAATTTTAAAATGAAACAATTGTTGATTAACATTGCCAATAATATCATCATGTACTAAAGTGCCATATCTTTTCTCGTGATACAGAGGAAAGGAGGAGAAAAGATAACCAGACATTGATACTCTGCATTCAATTGCACCATTCAGATAAAACACGTAATCAAATATATAATCATAATTCCACAGAGTTGCTATGTATCTGATAACCAAGTTGTAGTTTCCTAATCCTCCATAATAGCGGAATTTACCTCTAGAATATTTAGAGAAATGCCTACGAAGTGGAATGCTTGCATGGTCTTCGAATATACAAATTGAATTTTTGTTCTTGAACGGGTTTTGGCTATTTACAAAATGGTCCGTGTCAAGAAATGTAGAAGTTTCTGGACAATCCACACCTGGAATGAGCTCACTGGTTTTTGCACCAATCAAAAATGATGTCCCATAAGTATTGATTATATCGGCGACTGGGCCGTATCCAGAATAGAATGTCACCAACTCTTGAAATGAAAGCTCGTATATAATTCGCTCGTCGCCAAATCTTATATCAAAGACCTGTAAGCCGGTAGACGTTCTCATTCTTAAATTCATGTTCCATTTAAAATATGAGACATGATAACCATCAACCTTGTACCTGTGTCCACTTGGTTCCATTAGGGTAGGTCCTCTCATAGAATGTTCCATGGATATGCCGCTTCGTCGCCACATAGAAGAGAATGATGTTTCTTTTTCTTCAAGGAAATTCACTTTGACAGTTTTGAGTTTACCGTTTAAGTAATGCTGCAACAAATATTTCGGAGAATACGCAAAATTGCCGTTGTAAATAATCCGTTGGACAAACCAATCTTTGATGTCCGTAGACGAATGGTCGATTTGAATTTCTAATCCTAAAGGATGCAAGTACGATCCCTCGACATCGCGATAAGCACCGAACCACGATTTTCGTTCTTTTTCGTTCAAAGCTCTCGGCGAAATGTCATGGAAAATAATGCAGTCATTTTCACCGCTGCAGTTATGATATGATAGTCCATAGCTTTCAACTAAAAGAGGATGCAATAGTTCAGTCACTTCTTTTAAAATCTTATCAAGAAACTTGTACTCTACTTCATCCGCTGGTTTTAAATTGTATGGGATTTTCGACTTTGTAAAGGACGGATTTGTAACCTTTGTATGAAAGCTTGGATTTGGCAAGGGACCAACATGATACTCCTCAACCCTTGGGATTCGCTGGTCACCGCGGACAATAACCACATATGCTGTTCTATCGGGTTGTTTTATTCCATTGTCAAGATATTTGATTACAACTTTCTTCAAAGGAATAAGTATGTCAATAAGGTATATATAGCTAGAATTTGGAAAAGCTGAATCGAACGCCACAAGACTCAGATTTGCCTTATCAAATAGATATTTTGTCACCGCATTGTATTCCTTTAGCGTTAGGCTATCAAATACCCCAGGGTTGGCCTTGTTTCGAGGATTGGTTTTGTATCCAGGTTCACATAACTTAATGTCACCCTGACTATGGTGCACACTGAGCACCACAACGCATGAAAGGAGAAATAGAACAATAAAGGTGAGGACGAAGAATGCAATTTTCTCCAATAATCTCCTGCGCTCCCTGTTGGAAGGTCGTTTCTTTTGTCGGGGTTTCATCATCGATCATCTTGATTAGTAAGTATGCCTCGTTCACAGGAACATGGCAAGTCTGAAAATGAAATGAGAACCCAGATTTAGCAAAAAATCATACTCTAAAAACTGACTTTAATTTGATAAGAGACTGGTAGTTTTACAACGTCGTAAGTTTATGTGTTTGTTTTTATTTGAATGTTAATCATCAAGTGTTTTTGTTTCTGTTTTAACTCAGTCACGGTCTTGTAGTAAAATTAAAATTGGTAAAATGGTAATTAAAAATCTACTGAATTTGATTATACAATGTCAAATGTCGAAGAGGAAAAGACAAAAAATACCAGAAAATTTGAAAACCGCGATGGTCCAGACTTAGTACAAGCATTACAGATTGCTACATGAACATGTCACGATCAAATTTTAATTTGTGTAATATGTACAATGTTATGCAAGACAAAATACAGAATATATTCATATTCTATTAATCGACGGTTTAGTAAGAGTTTTCTGGTTTTCTTAAGACCCTAGTTTATTGATTTTTATTCCAGTCGCATCTGTGGGCTTCCACACGATCACTTGAGCTATTCATGCGGAAGCCAGATTTGGTGGCTGGAAAAATCAAAACTCGCACGAGCGAGATGCACATTGTCCATCAAAGGAGGGCGTACGTCATTGATTTGTTATTCAAAATTCAATTTGGACTTCCAACACTTTAGATCCTAGCTTCACTGAAGATGAGATAAATTCTCGAAATGGCCATATGGAGCATCTGAATTGCTGTAGCTCCTCACTTTTACTTTGCTTTGCTTTCGCTTTCGACTTTTGACTTTTGACTTCTATATTTGATAATATATAATAAGTAAATTGAATGATTTATACAGTAAAAACCTGTATGTATTTTTTTTCACATCATTTCATGTTCATTTTATCAGGCCCGTCGTGTTCATCTCCGGCCTTGTTTAACTTTATATATTTCAATGATGTACGCCCTCCTAAAGTGCTTGAAAATTCCTTTGTGGAAAGATTCTCCCAGTATTAACACCTTATCGCCCGACTGTTTTGTTATTCTCCGATTTTATTGTACCAGTTTTTTAATAACTTTGCATCGTTTTCGATCCAGTCTGCTTCTCGACGGTTTAGTGAGAGTTTTCTGGTTTTCTTTAGACCCTACCATATTCTATTAGTAATATTTTGTATGCAAAAAAAAGATACTATTAAACATTTTTAAATAGACTGGATCATAATTCAATAATAATGTACATCACTTCCAAGCTGGTGGGGTTTTCTATTGATTTCCAATGTGATACATATACAATATCTAACCTTTCATAACAAAATAAATTACAATTTACAAATTTAACAAATTTCAGACACATGAAAGAGCATATATATGAACCATTTTAACCAAGTTAATATTTTATGCATTTTAAGTGTCAAATCAATATCTACTCACCCTTTTTCCTTGCTACATGTAGCAACCATGAAGATTGACACAAGCATCAGTAAACAGCAAATTATATCACACTACTGGCTTCAATATTGATAGAAAACACAAAATGAATCATCATCCGCAGAAATCCTGGTCTTTGTAAAAATTTAAATCTTAATAAATGTCGGCCACATGTTCTTAATCATTTATCATCGCTAGGATTATGCAATGGCATTGAATGTAAAATTTGAAAAGATCAATTTCTTCATAGACCACTAGTAGCGGAAATTGAGAATCAATGTTCAATGATCTTTCGTGCAAAGTTAATACGATCATAACGGTAATGGTTTATTAAGTTTGTCCTTTACAAAAAAATAATGTGTGTGTTTTTACAAAGTCTTTGTTATAAGAATAAACTTTAAATTGAATTTATTTTAACTAAATATGTTTTGCCCATACCCAATGTGTGCCCTGGTTGTGAATAGGTCTACAGCAGCCGTAAGCTTAATAGGGTTAGTCTACTAAACGATGCATAGTACCCCAATAATGAGTCGGAGTGTTTTGATCACAGAGCAACTAGGGTGTGTGCCTTCGGTTGTTACATACGGTTGCCCTATTTTTAATGCCGGACTCGTCTGGCCAAATAAAAAAGATCTGACCGCACATAAGGGAAAAAAGCTGTCACATTTCTCACACGTTACAAATCTCAAAGGAGAATTCTGTAAAGCTTAATGAGGGTATTGATGGGGTACCCTTCATAACGGATAACGGCTAAAAATATCGCCTTATAATATAACGGTAACGGTAGCCTAAATCAACGTAACGGTTAGCTGATCTAACTTATCTTTGAAATGAAAAAAAATCAAATGTTTCCGTCTATATTGATACTTCGAATACAGTATAGGTCATATAAAATGCATAATTTTGAAGTGCAATAATATAAAAAACTAAGCACTCCACGTCTTGTTGTTTTCGTACAGTATTTACTTGGGTTATCTCCTGTTGAATTGAACTTTTGCCGATTGAGTTTTACAGTGTGTTTTATATGTATGCTTTGTACAAACTTATCAATAGGGGAAGGTTGGATCCAAAAAACTAGTTTAACCCCGCCACATGTTATATGTGCCTGTCCTAAGCCAGGATACTTTGACAAAGCCTTTGTTTGTCCTTGTCATTCTGTGTTAACTGTTCTATGTCAAGAGTTGGGTCTTTCGTTGATGATTTAGGGATTGGTTTTGATACTTTTGTATTGCATTTTAAGTCTTGGGCCAATGCAAGACGGCTAGCAGTGACCTCTGGTCATGTTGAAGACTGCTTGCTATTTTCCGTTGTGATTTTTTGAATTGCTGTTTGTGTATGTTTATTGTGTCGCGTACACTTATTCCATCTCAATATCGTGTAAGATAAAAGACGGCATTACAGAGTCTAAGCATTAGTCCAATATGTCGCTGCATGAAGTACGTTCAGGATCGTGAAACATAGAGTGCGGAGACTACGCAATACAGAAATAAATGTACGATCACACCAGAGTGTATTAATAAACGCATTGGATGGATGTAGGGTCTACATATATTGTTATATTGAAACCCTATCTGCTAATGGCCATTTTGAAAAATTTGAAACAATACGATTGTAGCCAATACCCTATAGAACAAGTGTGCAAAGTTTGGTTGAAATCGGTCCAGTAGTTTAGGACAAGTTAACGCTTGTAAAAGTTTACAGACGACGACGGGCGACAGACGACGACAACGGACGCCAAGTGATTGCAATACCTCACATGGCCTTCGGCCAGGTGAGCTAAAATCATAACAAAAGAAATAATTGTTATGGGCAGACAGAAGGAATGTCAAGATGAAACAGTATATATTACCTCTTTTTTTCTATTCGTGGGTATATTTACTTTAAGAAATTCTACAGATCTAACCACACCGCTGCCTTGATGGTTCTGCCCGATCTACTTACAAACATTTGTCCTTCTGGTGTGTTTGTTTCTTTATTACTGTCTGCAACCGATGCTTCGTCCGACTTGTTTTCGCTATCATATTTGCTCTCCTGATCCTGATCGATCTTTCTATCATTTGCACTCTCCCTCTCGCCTCTTCATTTGTAGTATCTGCCTCCAACATGCCCTGTTTTCCTATGCAGAATTGACCACCGGACTGTGTTTTCTATACAATATAACGAAACAAGGAGTGTTCCCGCTTTATCTTTGGTGGTTTCATCACGAACGCTCCTCTGTGGTAGGGGTCTGTATGCTTCAATCCATGACTTCACCCTTCGTCACCTTTTGCTGCGAAAAAAATCCGCGTTTTTTTTCATTGTGACGGTAAAAAATACAGCCAGCAATAACGTTTAAAGCCTATTTTGTAGGCGAAATAACGCAAACGGTTGCTTTTAAGGTCATAACGAATCACGCCGAAAACTCGATAACGGAAAACGGTTAAAAATATCCCCATATAAGGTAGCGAAAATAAGGCGAATAACGGCTATTGCTTAAGGGCATCAACACCCTCCTTAATGAGATGAAGGTTTTTTTGTAGTCCACCTAAGAATCCTGCAAAATTGAAGAAAAGTGAGTCATCGAGAAAAAGGTTACAGTGGTTTATTTGTAACGAAAGATAGTTCAAAGTATATAAAACAAGAAATTGTAACATTATGTGGTGTTTCAAAATCAATAACAATTTGCTCATAACTGCCTGGTCCTGGGAGAAATCTTGCCATCTTGTTACAATGGTTTCTATTGAAATTATTGACAATTTTAAGAGTTATCTCCTTTTCTTACATTTTTCCCATGCATTCTATATATTTTTTTTCTCTCAGGACCAGGGCTAGTTTGGAAAGAGAACACAAAAGATCAAAGCAGGGTGCTAGTAGGCCTGAGAAATACATCAAAAATAAATTGGTGTAGGCTTTCCACCCATGAATCGCTCTTTGCATGATTCTTATAAAAAATTGTACTTAAGTAAATAACTGCTTTCCCCAGTAATGGTTATCTGACAATATTGGAACAATTGAGACTTTTGTAAAGTTGAATAAGCTTAGGGTTGTACCAAGTAACAGTTTTTCACTATATCTGCAATAGTTTGCATTCTATAGTGCAAAAACATGAAACACCTATTTTGTGACATTTAAAAAGCCATAATCCCTATATGGGGTCAATTGACAACTTTTACCCGATGGTGATTTATAACCTGAAGGTTTAAACAATCATGCAGCAGAATAGACTATTTTCATATTTCTGGGATGATTGATTATTTTAGTCCTTCTCAACACTTTTTAGAGAGTTATCTTTTCCTGAGTAGGACAAACAAAAAATATTGCATCAATAAGGTCAGAATAAACTTGATTTGTTATGTTTTCTTACAAATGTTTCATTGTAATCTTGATGGATTTGAACTAAGAAATAAGGATACATCAATAAGATGTTGATTTGGAACTATTTTTAGCTTAAAATAAGTGTAAAAGGGCATTTGGTCATTCTACCTGAACTTTTTGCTCTATGACATATTTGCATTCAGAAAGACAGTAACGAATCTTCTTTAGACATATTATTTTCTAAAACCAATAATTTCAATAATTTTAATCTAGATTTCCTAAAATAACGTGTTAAAACTTTACTATTTTTCCTTTGCTCAATTATACAAAAAATGGTAAACCAGTCCATGTCGGGTCAGTAAGCTGGTTCTCGTCTATCTATATCCAATGCTTTCCTATGAGAGTAGTCAGCCTGGAACCAGCTTAGTCGGGTCAGGTTCAGTCCAAAAAATACTAAATTATTCAGCAGTCCCTGAAATATGAAAATGGTTTATTTATCCATCTGCATTTGTTTTCATCTGCATTCTATTGCGCAAAAACATGAAAAAAGAATATATTTTAAGGGTCATAACAACCCTTAATATAAGATAGGCATTGCCTAAATGCGAGCACAGGTCAGCAAAAATATAAGATGTCAATGTATTTTTACATACCTTTTGAGTTGAAGAAAGCCCCCCCCCCCTTTTACCATGAAACATAAAAGATGGATCCTCTTTTTGGTCCTCATATGATGGTGTTCCACGCGTCAATTGAGGAATAAAATCGTTTAGAATTCAGAATATAAAATCTAGAGGACCCCATTCCCGAAAAGACCTGGACACTCGCATTTATTTTTATTTTGATCAGTTCATTTTCTAGAACGTTCAGTTTTGGACGAGGTATTTGGGGCGGATGAGCGTAAACAAAAAGAAAATGTAAATAAACGAATAAAATGTGTTTTACATATGAAATGAAGTAACTCATCGTCATCAGAATATTTTTCTCCTTGTTCTATATATATATTTACAAAGAAAAATTTTGGAAGGCGATTAGCAAATTGGTAATTATTTTCAAATTCACATCGAACCTGTGTGCACGTGAAATTGTGAGAAGCATATCGAACCTGTGTGCACGTGAAATTGTGAGAAGCATATCGAACCTGTGTGCACGTGAAATTGTGAGAAGCATATCGAACCTGTGTGCACGTGAAATTGTGAGAAGCATATCCGGATGAAAAAAAAATCAATATCAGCATTAGGCAAATTTTTCGCGGGAACTTGCTGTAGAGCTCTCCGCTACAAGCTGTGCTCGCTATTAAGGGTCATCTGACATCCTCAATCCAATATAATAGTTTCAAACAGTAGGTTTTTCTAGCTGCATTAATGTAGCATTACCCTTAAAACTTCGACGCAATTGAGACTTTAATTTGTAGAGGTTTTGATTCTCTTTGCATTTTCCTATCAGTTATAGTTTCTGAGATAAAAGTAAAAAAGTGATTTTACCATATATGTTCTATTTCTAGTAACTGTGACCACGGTTTTTTACAGATCTGAATCGAAAATCGAAAATCATCTTTTGTGTAGAATATCCTAACAATCAATCATACAAAGTTTCATTTAATTCTGATAAGTTAGTTTCAGACAAGTATTTAAAAAAAAAACATTAATGAGTTGCAGCCGACAAGTGATGGTAAAACGGCAGCTGGAATTTTGGTCCAGTGAGCTATAGATTAAACCAAACGACGGAAATTCAGCTTTTGTTTACCACAATATTATGGCTCTTATTGAGCTTGCGTTCTTATGGAATCCAGTAACCGAGGCGGCATTGCTTCCTACATTCATGACATTGAATCGCACAATAATTAGACTTATGTCAGCTATTATTAACGATGTCGAAACCTCTGCAAGGATAACGTTCCGGGGTTTATGTATTTACGGGGTGTTACCTGCTGTTTGTATCGTTAACACTGGCAAACTGAAGACAGTAAAACTAGCCGGTAAAACTTGGTGTTACTCAATATCACACCTCAGGGTCACCAATTTCGGTCAGAAACACTGTTAGTACTTTTAAATAGTTTATACCATTCTTGTTATTGCCCTTTAAGCTGAGCCTTAAAGGCAGAGTCACAAGACACAGTGTATACGGTATCTTGAAGTTAATAAAAAAACAGGAAGTATTTGTTGATGTTAAATCTTCCCTTTTTCATGGATCAAAAAACTCCTCGTGTCTTTGTCAAATTTTAATGGCTTGTTTATTTACATCTTATATAACGAAAGGACAAACCAAGTGTACATTCACACGGAATTAAAAGCGATAAGATAACTTCTAGGTATACTTAAGCCATTTTTTTGTATAAAAGACCAAGTTCCATAACAATTTTATCATTAGAGGTTATAGTAATACCATGTCCAGTTTACATTTTGTTCTTGCGGTCTTTCTCCCATGTTTTGTATTTAGCTGTTGCCCTCCGAAGCAATGGGAGGGCAGGGAATATGTAGCCATGGGCTCGAAAGATGCCGATGGAAAGACGCATTACACTGAGGTATTTATGAACTAGAAATTTGAAATCTAAATTCAAAAAGAAATGGTGGGTTAGCACTAAAAAAGTGTCTAAAATGTTAAAATATCATGGCAGTTAATTTTCATGTGCATAGAATTCATTTTCGTATTTTCATGTTGTTAATAGGTGAATGTGGCATATGCATTTACTGTTAAAGAGCTTTTTTTTATCTGTCTCTCGTTGAAGATTGCGTTTTCTAGTCGAAACGTTACAATTGTATTCCTTTGAACTTTTTACCAAGATTTTGGATCTTGCTTCGATGCATAAGTTGATCTTAAAGATAATCAGAATTTTGGTTCTAATACGCATTTTTTCATTGGTCTATATATGATCTTCATATTCATTTGGTATTTTTCATTTCATTAAGAGCGCCTGTGATGGGTCTTAAATAGACAAAACTCACCGCATGTAAGGCTAATATAGTCAAATCTATTGTCTGTAACTGTGTTGTTATTTATATTACAAGGGTGACTGTTTAAAGACAAAACGTGCGAAAGACAATTTTTTAAATTGTCTGCCTTATACAGTCAATGTTTCTCTCAAAAGAATAGCAACATGAATCGTTGATAATATTTTCCCTTTGCCCTTTTATAACAATTAATAAATGTTAAATTTCCTCTACAGATTGATCAGTTAGTATCCGTTGATAGTACCGCACGCATGGTTTATGTAGACCAGTCAATGGAAGTAGACGGTAACCCGGTAAAACAACATGTTCTTCAAGATTTTAAAACGGTAAGGCAAACTTGGGACGAAGTAACAAACAAATGCATATAGCTTTTCCCTGATCCAGCGTAAAAAGTTTGATATAGCGTAAACAGCAAAAACAGCAAAACAAACTAAAATTGTGAGTTGTCATTTTTACCGTTTTAAAGCTTTATGTATTTGTTCCCTTTTTGTTAATATTTTAATTAGACCAAACCTCAAAATATGAAGAAACTTTATCTTAAAAAATTGATAGTTTCACTTTATCTTGAAAAGATTATACTTTCAAAGTATTTTATATGTACAAAATATACTAGCGTTATAACCGGAGTATATTATCCTTATGGATGCATTTTTGTATGCCATCTAACTTTGAAATAACATTTCAGGCCACACAATATGTAATGAGGGATGGTAACTGTGTAAAAATGGGAGTGCAGTCCATGGAACCAGGGTGCTTGGCAGGTAAATGAAAAAAAAAGAAAAGAAGTTAATAGTTAATATATATATATTACACACTTTTGTCGTTTTTCTGAAATTGATTCATCTTGTATTCAGTGGTTGGGTTGACTTTATTCTTTTTTTGTTAGGCATATATACAAGTTGTCCTTGTATAAAACTTAGCACAATCAAACACTAGTCGATCTCGAGCTAATGTCTAAGCAGAAAAAAAATGGGGGTAAAGTAATTCATTGATATTTTTGCTATTGTGCAATTTATGATACCAATATCTTGTAGACAACAGTTTTTGTCATGTTAAATAGTTAAGTTGATCTCTTGGGGGATTGTTAAGCTATTTAGATCGTTTCTGTGCAACCGTGCCCCTTTTCACCCTGTAATATACTTATGTATGGGTAGGACCGAATATTCGCGGGTAAAAACGTAAGATTTATACGTATAAAGATCAAACACCGTCACCCTCTTCCTCATTTCTGTGGCCATTTCAGAGAACAGCCGATGCGCTGGTTCAAGCAATATCAGATTATGCAACAGTTTGAATCCATTCCAGTATGGAAGAGGGATCGAACGTTATAGTATGGCAACCGTTTGTAAACATTAAGATCCAACACGCAAATTTTATCTACCTTCTGTTGAAAAAAAACATTAAGTTAAAACACGCTAATTTCTGTTGAAATTTTCAGATAATGCAACAGTTTTAAGCAATTCCTATATGGGAGCCGGAAACTCTAAAATCATGATCACTGTGTACCATCTTCAGTATGATAGGACGAACTCGTATGCCACCGTAGCCACTGACGGATGTATACCTATGGTATTTGAATCTTCTGGTATGGACCAAAATGGAGGTTAGTTGTGTGTGTATAGTAGCTAAGTTTAATTTTAAATTGCAAATGGATTTAATGCCCTATTAGTGAAATGAAGAAGCAGAGGAACCAATGGGGTATCCGAATGTCAAAAGTCCGAAAGGGCAGAGAAATAAGGAATAAATAAGCAGGCTAAGGATTGAGTTAAGTAATGAACTTGAATTGAATTATGCTTTCTAAAGAGACTTATGAACAAACTTAGTGTGTTTTTCTTCTTTTTTTAAATCGGGTTCAGGTATATCTTTATAAAATACAATACGGTCTTTCAATCATTTTAGGAAGTTTTCAGATGACAGTGGAGTTTTTCAACATAACTGCTGGTATTTCTAACCCAGCTGTTTTTACGATTCCTGCTGTTTGTGTAAGTAAGATAATATGTCAATGACAGGACCAACATAAAAGTACAATCATTATTTTCTATAGAACAAGCATAATTTCCTATGGCATATATATTGGTAATACCAGTACTTATGAGATAAGTTAAAAAAAACTTAAACAATAAAGGTACAAGCACAAGTATCAGACATACATGTAGCCTGATCAATCTTAAATGTGGAAGAAGACTTTTTTAAAGACAAAATCAGGCAATGACGACCATCAAGTTCCTTACTTGGTTCAAGCTAAAAAGCCCATAGATCTCGCAAACTCATTTATTTTACTACTAATAAGTAATTAAAGATGATTAATCATAGAATCTTGGTATCAGAATGCATAAATATCAGGCAAAGCGTAAAGAATTGGTGGCTTATTTTGTTAAATTGTACAATGCTTAAATGTCGCGAAACGTTCCCGTGAAATTTTTCTCTATATATCCAGTCAAAAAAATATGAAGGAAATAATCGTTTTGGAATTTGTATCGATATGAACTTTACAGAATGATTACTTCATTTATTGTTGTCAGACGTACATGCTACTAATTTTAAGTTTTTATCTATTTACAGAATGTCATGTCCCCAATGTTCACGGGTGTTGGTGTTGGAAGACGTTAAAAGAGATACAATAAGTTTCTTTTTTACATTTTGTTATAATAAAATGGCAATTCTAACTGGAAGCTTTATTTCTCCATTTAAGAATTAATTGCAAACATTGAAATTACATTTTTAATGTGTTTTATTTGTTCTTTGTTTTGTTCTTTTCAAAGGTGTGTTTGTGTTTATTTTTTTTGTGCACTAGTATCCATGATGCAAATTCAAGTTGGGAGAATATACTCAGATTAGAAAAGTGTAAAGAAATTAAATGCCCTCGACTAATGAAATTGTCCCATTTTGTATGTCTTATTATATTCCTCGTGATCTATTGTACTGTGCTCGGCTGTATAAGCCTCGGGTAAAAATAACACTTGGAGGCTTCTGACATCTTAGACTACTGCCCTCATATGGATCAAATAAATTATGATCTCTTTTTCACACTTCAAATAGTCAATCTAATTTACAAGGGTTTTTGCAACATGTACAAGCGAATTGAAGGAAGAGACTTAAAAGACTCTAAGTGACCGATCATTGGTCATCATTTAACTTGAAAGGGGGCGGGGCTTGTTTTTCTTAAAGTAATATTATGATGAAAAAAATATTCTGGTACTAGAAGTTAAGTAAAACAATGATCTTAAGAAAAAATTCTGTCTTTATGAAATAATGTCAATAAAAAATAATATTTTGTGATTGCATCTTTAAAAAATAAATATTTTGCTGATCAGAAGAAAATCCATGCCCCTCTTCAAGTTAATCGGCCGAGCCCATACGTTCAGGTGAGCAACATGTGTAATGTTATGACTAGTAATCAGTCATCCGTCATCAGTCCGTCCTCCATTTACTTTTCTTCATAAATCTTTCTTTTCTGAAACAACTGAAGAGTTTTTATGATACCATGTAAACTTGGAATTCCTCTATCAAGTTCGATCAACCCCCTCCCCCACCCCCACCCGCCCTAAAAAAAAACAAAAACAAAAAACAAAAAAAAAACAAGGGAAGTCAGTTTTTGGTTTTATCATATAGTTCAAAAGGTATGAAATACAGAAATTCTGAAGCAACTTTTTTTCTTGATCATCAGCATTAGAAAACTACAAGTTCATTTAGTCTTAGTTGTAGGATAAGTCCTACATGAGTGTTCTGCTGAATCTGATTTTCGCTTATATAATCTCAAAAACCGTGAAACAGAGATCGAGAAAAATGTATTCCGGAACAACGTCAGTATAGGCTGAACAACCTTTCTCTACCCCTTTTACTGTCTTTTGATAAATTCGAGTGGCGTAACTAGCTTATAAAAAAGTGGAAGCAGAGTTACATTCCGTGGTGCATAGTTTGGTGTTTGTCGAGCGAAACGAGTGCGAAATTTTTTAAGTGTTTTTACGTGAATTTTGTTAAAAAAAATAGAGTTAGGGGTGGACGTGCAACCGGTACGCCTTTCCTTGAACCCAGGCCTGGGTCCAGATGAACTTACCCCCCCCCCCCATCCCATGAAAACTTGAGAAAAAAGCACAACAAAATCGTTCTAAATATCTCAAGGTTTGTGATTTAAGTCGGGGAAAAAAGCTGCCTTCAGAGACAATCAAATTATGTTAAATTAAACAGCACATTAAAAAACTATTACATTCACTCATTGTGGGTTTTGACCCCTTGGAAAAAAACTGACCGGACTGCTTGTCGTATGAGTCAACTTAAGTCAGAACGTCCACTTATTGTCTTTTTCCAACTTGTAACTAGCTCATCATTTCATGTTCATTTTTTCACTTTTTTCGTGTTTATCGGCCATGAACATAGAGCAGAAACCGCGATGCTTGGGATTGAGGCAATATTCAAACGTATCACAGTTGGGTCTTATTTTTATTTGTTGCTTTTCCGAAGAACGATTTTTTTTTCAATTAAAGAATTGTATTTTCTTGTTTTCAGGCATCAGCAGCGCAACTAGCAGACACTAGACATGTTAAACCCATCGGTATAAATTTAATGTTCAAAACCGGCAAAGATAATAGGCAACCTTTAAATAGGTCGCGCACCCTAAATAGTAAACAAATGCTGCCGAGTGCGATTTCTTTTGGTCAGGCAGACATCGAAATAGATGGTTGGAGTTTATGCTAAAAAATATAATTGTTAATGGTTAAATACCAACCAGTGAAAAGGGAGATGAACTCCAAAGGGTACTAAAATGAAATAATGCACTAAGAAGTGTGATGGTGCCAAGGCCAACCTGGGAAGTAGTAAAATATGATTCGTTTTCAATATTTTTATGTCGGGGAACATAATTAAATATTTTTTCTTTCTTTTTTCGCGAAATCGAAGTGAAAGCATTTGCTTCCACTGCTTTATACATTGTGTTACGCCACTGGGACAGAGTGAGTGAGTGAATTTATTCTATTTGATTTTGTTTAAAATCTTCCTCCTTTAAACTATGTAAGGGATTGCTTTCATACTTTGTATATATTCTGTCATCAATATGTTCTCTAGTTATACCCACCAACAAAACAACATTGTCACAAATGTTACAACAGAATTGACCTTACAGCTTGGCCAGCAACTAAAAAAGTACTACATATACAAAATCTATTCAACGTTTTGTCTTCAGCAGAGAGCTCTATAAACCTCTTCATTGAGCCAAAGTTGAAAGATGACTCTTTATACATGCATGAGTTTTTACCCTTTAAGGTGTTTTTATGTTGCAAATCTTTCTATGTAAGAAGCTCTAGAAAGCAGGTAAGCGATAAATGCTCTTTGAAGGCCATAGCTTAAGTTTAGTTTTGGACACTGTCAGATAGAGTATCGTTTTTTAATTGGACTACGTGTTTCTATATTTATAATATATATTATTTTAATTTTCATCCAAATTTATGTAATTTTTCCTTTAGTTTTTTTTACATTCTAGTATGGGTTCTATGGGATTTCGTGTAATTGTTCTGCGACGTTTTAAACCGCTTTACCATTTTTCTCCCTTCTTAAAAAAAACGACACAAATATATATTTTTAATTTTTAGTTTGAAAAACAAGAAATGGTGACGCTACTATTTCCCCGTTTGAAATTGATTTCGCACCATTTTATATAAAAACCATGCACAAATAAAGGTACTTTTAGTAGACACGTGTAAAATTCCATTAAAAGAGGGAAATATGCAGAAATATTAAGACTTTTCATTTTATATATATTCTTTTTAATATATTGATCTTTGTTACATAAAAGCGACTTTCTTTACAATACGTAAAATTGTTGATCCTTGAATCTAATGGCCATTCATCTGAAATAGTAAAATGAAAACATGTTATAGATGGACCAAAAATAATTCAATTAGCATCCGAGTTCACTCTTGTTACGACTTGGGTTCGCGTTGTTGATTTCCGTTCGGTTGATTTTGTGTTTTTTGTTTCTTTGTGCTGCTTTTGTTCGTGTTTACCGGTTTCGTCGTTGCTCGTTCGGACCTTTGACACTCGAATGCCCCTTTGGTGCCTCTTTGTTTCTTTTATAAATGTTCTGACCTTTTCCCTAAACAGCGTTTGTTACAAGTTATAGGAATATAGTCATATTCTGGTTGTTCAAAAATTTTAGGGTTCAATCTTTTATCTTGAGATATTATGACTCAAGATTGTTTTTCTTAAATACAAGTATGTTAGCCTAAGTTACTCTCCTGTTTATGACTACAATAGATGTATGGACCATTGCTTTTCTGAACCTTTTTGAACGTACACACTAGTTCATTAAAATTTTCAGAAATAACCATTGAAGTTCCTTTACCACCAGATGGCTGGACTGAATTAGACTTTTTCAGACATAAATATCTTAACTAGTCTGAATTGACTGCAAGGCATTTTTACTGACACTGACTTAAAGCTAAACATTTTTAGTTAAGACATTTCAGTATAAATGGCCTTTTATATCATTTTTTAGTTACTAGTGGCATGTAACTATCAGTTTAGTCTGGTTTCTTTGTATTCAATCTAGATACAGATAGAAACATATAGACTGATCGCTTATATTTATTTTAGCGACCTTTAATACTAGAAAAGGTACCAAAAAGGGATATATGTTCATATTGTTTCAATTGTAAAAACAATATTTGAAAAATAATATTGGTTGTTAATGCACTTAATATTGTTTGCTATTTAAAAGTATTGTTTATATTAAAATGAATGGTTCCCTGACCGATCACCTCTCAGCTGGTATTCGAGTTTCGTTTGTATTTAACAAAAAAAGACTTCCCCCAACTGTATGTGGTTAGGTTTGTCGTTTTCCTGTCCAAGGCCGGTGGTTTCCTCCGGGTACTCTGGTTTTCTCTTTCATAAAAACTGACCGGCCTACATGACCCAGGTGCGTCGATAAAGGGCGTTAAACACAAACACACACATACGAATATTATTGGTTCCTAAAATATCATCTACCATTTTCAGGTGTTTTGATGGAGTACCCACCCTATACTCAACCATTAAACCCTTGGTCATCTTGATTTCATCAAAGATAAAAGCAAATTATTGACAAAATCATTTGTTAAGCCTCTAGCCCTTTTCAAAAAGTCACCCGGAATTCCGATTCCGATTCTTTTGTTTTCATTTTTGCAAGAGTAGTTTCCCTTTGTGGGTCGGCCTCATGGTGTAAACAACTTTGAGCTAAGGAAAAACATCAATTTATCCCTATCCGATTTTGGCGTAATTTCCCATTCCCGGTTCAAATAAACTGGTTAGGAGTGAAGTCTCGGATGTTAACGTATGTTTTAGTAATTTTAGACTTTGGCAATCAGATTTAAAATGTTTTAACAAGTTGACGAATTTAGTTAATTTCAACAGATTTTCAATGGAGAGGCCTACCCGGAAGTCGTTAACCTGTAGTGCATAAGTAAAATATTTCTCAGGTCTGCACGTCCGGAAAATACTTTCTAAAAAGGACTATAATGCTTTCTCGTATACTGACAATGACTTTTTTAAATTTAAGAACTTGGGTCTCGAGTTATGGTTCTTGAGTGCCCAAGACCATAACAGTATACTAATTTCGAATCCGTAAAACAGTTAAGACCTGAGGTCTAATATATATCTACCTTAAAGCTTTTGAGAGTGCTAAAGACCATTTAGATCGACCATAAGATTTCTAAGGCGCTTTGAATATTTTTTCCCTGAATTTTTATTTTCGGAGCCTGGATTTTTTTACACCCTTAATTTTATACTATACTTTTTTTCAAGCAAAAACACCATTCTGCCTTTTTTAAATTAAAAGCACTGTCCTGCCTTTATATCTCCAAACTTTTGGCATCTTGGCATCATGTCTTTTATTTCAAATGCACCATAGCTTTCCGTAAAAATTAAATGGTGGTCTACTGGATTTGACACACTGAATTATAAGTAAGCAGCGCGATGGATGTGCTATAGCAGGCAAGAATTGCTTACTCTTCCGGAGCACCCGAGGCTACTCTAGTTTCGACTTGAGTTCGCGTTGTTGATTTCTGTTAGGTTGATTTTGTGTTTCCTCGTGCTGTTCTTGTTAGTGTTTACCGGTTTTGTCGTTGCCCTTTCGGACTTTTGACAATCTAAAGCCCCTTTGTTGCCTCATTGCTTCTCCCTTACACTGTGAAATATGAAAAATAGCCAAACCTGTTGGTCTGTACATGTTGAACAAGTCTGACCAGTTTAACTATCAATTATGATGTCTCGTTTGAAATATTAAAAATACTTACACACATTGATGGTGGATTAAAGTACGATGCGTCTATATTAGACGCAGTCATATTTGTATACTGTGCAGCAAGCTTGAATGATTCTGAAAGGAAGAATATAATTGGAGCTTATTAAAATGCATGTAAAATTTCAGTATTGGTTGAAAAGTGAGTGAGTGAGTGAGATGATGTTTTTTGCCCTTGCAACGCTATATTCATATATAGCTTATTTAAGGTGGTACAGTAAGAAAACGTCAGTCAGATAGAATTTTCTCAAACTTTGTCAAAAGAAGTATCTTAGTGCATTTAAAATATATCATGCATTTTTTCTACTCACATACAGATTTCAAAATTTGGGGGCTAAATGAAATAGTGTTCTTATCAGATATAAATTCCTTTTACTTACATTACATGAATCTTAATTTGCTTCTTTTTAAATCGCGTTCTTTAATAGATAAGAATTTCTAAAAGCACTTTTGTACCACCCTTTGATATAGTACTTGCCGAAAATATTTTTAAAATGATTTCTAAAATATCCCATCTTACCTAAGCCAGCCATGCCCACTGACTCGTAGATTATTGGTATACACCCATCATCCGCTACCGTCATATAAGCATTCTGGGATTGTTTATACATAAAGTGGTACATTGTTGTGTCGATTTTTGAACTTCCAGCACCCATGTAGGACTTTCTCAGCACAGCCGCGTCATCTATAATGTTAAACGTGGCATCTTAAACATGAAACACAATTGAGAACTAGCGATCGCAGTCTGCTATCGAAATTGGGCAATACAAGAATGGATCTAAACAAGAAAGACTTTGTTTAGGTTGCAACATTCTCTTTTAGATAAATTTCACTTTTTCTTGAATTGTTCATAAAAAAACCTAATAGGTGATTTATTTCAAATTCATATAATTGTTATTATAAACAATGTTTAAGAAAAATAAAGGCAAACTGTATAGTAATATACTTTGGAAAGCCAACGTGGTCAGAATTCTTAATTGGTAAATTGTTAATTTGTAACCTGTAAATGTGTTATATCTGAATATGTAGCTTGTAGCTGTGTAATTTTCATATTTTCATGACCCCGTTGGCTTTCCATAATATTCATCATACATGTATGGACTGCAAATTTTATTGGTTGGACCGTTTTTTTTCTTCGATTTCCTGCCGTAATTTAGCCTTTTTGCACTTAAAATTAAAACAAATTATGATCAGATCATGATGTGGAAATTTATCTTCTACAATTTATACAAACCTAGGGACATATCATTTTTTAGCTGGGAGGGGGGGGGGGCTGGTCATTTAGAATTGAAAGTTGAAAATGTTTTTGAACCCCCCCACTGAAATGTAAAGATATTTTTAGATCCCCCCTCTTCCAGTTGTAAAAAAAATTGACCCCCCCCTCTTTACATCTAATTTTCAAATAACGGTATGCATGTAAATTGCTCTAAGTAATTTAAAGTGTCAATATTAAAACTGGACATTTTTCAATTCAAAGGCATATAAAATTTGGTAGCGATTGGAGCTAGCTGTTAGTGCTTAACAGAAAGCAATAAAGGAATTAGTTAACCACTAAGGATTGACATGCAGTTGATCATACTGAACAACCGGGGCGAATTTAAAATCATGCTCATGTGAGGTAAGGTTTCTGAGAAACTCTTGATTTCGGCTCAATCTCATATATGTCCCAACAGGATCAAAAGTTGCAAAGGACATACAATTTATGACACTGAAGAACCCTGCCAAATTTCAAGCAGGAAGTGGCATACCAGGTCTGAAAGACATTTAGGACGCAATAATTTTTTATTTGTTATTCGTAATACTAACTAAACCACCTTGCCTTTTAAACAGTTTCTCGGAAAGCCTCGGGTACCTAACTTTCTCGGGAAAGAATCATCTGGATCACACTTCAACTAGTGGGATAAATGTCTATGAAAGAACCTTAGTGAGCATGCTCACATACCCCAGGCGCCCACATTATGGACAGAGATTTTGAGTTAGGGAGGAATAAAAAAGTCAGAGTTGTTGTCTTAAAGGTCAGCTTGTTAAACAGGAAGTAAAAGAGTGACAGACCTGAAAATCGATCTCACCATATGGGACTCCTAAAGCTACGTATCAAAAGACTATGATTAAAAGTTGCTGAGAAATCTGTGACGAAAATTTTCAACCCTGAAAATTGAGTGAAAAAAAAGTCGGTTCATTTAACAGGAAGTAGATAATTGACAGACCTGAAAACAAGCTACGTATCAAAAGACTATGATTAAAAGTTGCTGAGAAATCTGTGACGAAAATTTTCAACCCTGAAAATTTAGTGAAAAAAAAGTCGGTTCATTTAACAGGAAGTAGATAATTGACAGACCTGAAAACAAATCTCACCATATGGGACCCCTACCTGAAGCTACATACCAAATATCAAAAGCCTGCAATTTATAGTTTATGAGACTTTTCTACCCTGAAAATTTAGTGTGAAAGTCTAGGTCAGCTCGTTTAACAGGAAGTGGATGATTGACAGACCTGAAAACAAATCTCATCATATGGGACACCTACCTGAAGCTATATACTAAATATCAAATACCTACAATAATTTTAATGAAAATTTAGTGAAAAAATCTAAGACAGCTCCTTTAACAGGAATAATTGATAAACAGATCTAAAAATGTATCCCACAATATGGTGTACTTCTTGCATATCAAGTTTCGTTAAATTCTGTTCAGTAGTTTAAGCGGAGTTGCGTTCACAAACTTTAATCCTGATTTTCTGCAAATTTCTAAGTCCGAAGGGCCATAACTCCCACAAAAAGTTGAGGATAAAAAAATCCTGGTATTATGCACAACTGCATATGGTGTACTGCTTGCATACCAAGTTTCGTTAAATTCTGTTCAGTAGTTTAAGCGGAGTTGCATTCACAAACTTTGATCACAGACAGACGGACGGACCAGTCAAAAACATTAAACCCTTCGAAACTTCGAATATAGAAAGGTATTAGAGCTTAATTTTATCAAATGGTACTGATGCAATTCGTTCAAGACGAGGAATGAACTTCCTTTATAAAGGAGAACAAAGATCTGCCAAAAATATGGGTATATGATTTTTAATTTGAAAAATAAAAATTAAAATGGATGATAATTTTAAGAAAAGATTATATAAAATATGTTATCCTTTTTAACATTCTATGAAAAAGATTTTAAAAAATTGATATGGGAATTTAGTTCAAATCGAAAACGGCACATCCTACCCCTAAAATTTTCCAAGATAGCCCCCATCCCTCGGGAGACAAGAATTGTCAGCAATAAAAGCTATTCTCTGGTAACCCATTTAAAAGAAAACACGCACTGTTGCTTTGATAAAGAACACATCCCACAAAAAGTCCATTGCATCAATGCAAAATTCATTCCAAAGCAAAGAAATCTGAACACGTTAATCAGGCCAGAGGTTAAAATATAACTTTCAAATGCACCATGTTCAATAGATGGGGACGGTATACAGTGCAAATAAAAACTGAGATTTAATAAAAAAAAATAAAGTCCCTTCTTCTTAATTTAATCACAAAAATAGTGCATAATTAAATTGATCCCCCCTTTGTTAAGTTATTAAAAAATCTGAACCCCCCTTTTCTATCAAGAAAAATAAAATTGATCCCCCCTACTTTTTGACCAGCCCCCCCTCCCAGATAAAACATGATATGTCCCCTATGTTTGTTGCTTATCGGTTAGTTTTTATTTTGTTGTAATAAACAATTTTTAGTAGGTGTATATTTGAAGGGGAATAACATTACAAGGCGTAGGAAAGACGTTATACTGTTAACTGTTATATATCCGATTCTTCTTGGGTGTTGACATTACGGCATATTCTGACTTACTTGGAATTCCATCCATAGGAACGTATACAGTGATATTCATGTAAGTACACTTTCCACCTGCAATTACCCATTGTTCATCCTAACAAAAAAAAACAAAGAAAAGAACACCATTTAGCTATTTTTTTTTCACATTCGAAAAAGGGTTTTTGAAGAGGTCATAACTCTATCTTAATAAAGATATACAATAAAAGTAATTGGTTATCAATATCGAACTCCTTCGCAGTAGGCTTAGCCTTTCCGACTGAAAGAAGTACCGGATAATCCCACTGCTGGATCCTTTCAATAATTCCGACAAGATTTTTGATGATTTGATCTTTGATCTTGGCTGAGCCCACTAATTTACCAATCCGTATGTCATTGAGATTTTGACCCTACATTGAGTTCACATTTCTACCGTTTGGATTAACTGATTCTGCTTATTAAGACATATCTCGAGGATTGGTTCACTAATCTACTACTCGGTAAAACAGGACTTGCTCATTAAAATTACAAAATCTGCTTTTCGAGATATGAATCAAGGCTTGCAATCGGCATATTGAGACTCGAGGAGGGGTTAAGTAATAATTATACCATGAGGAAAATGTGTTTCTGGATAAGAAACCCCGAGGACCGGAGGTCCGAGTGGGTTTCTTATCCAGAAACACCGTATACCGAATAGTATAACTAACTTACACCCCAGTAAACTTAGAACAAAACTAGATTACAAATTTTTGATAGAAAGCAATAAAATGTGGCTTTAATTATAAAACTGAGTTAGTAAACATATTTCTGATTTTTTTCTTCCCCACACAGGGGCCTCTTAATTCAAGATATTAAGCAACTGAGATGATTTTAGGATTAAAACAGATCAATCAACTTGTTAAAAAGATTAATAACTTTGCAAATAACTGATGATTTTGTATCATGCTACATTTGTAATTAAAACAATGAATACTTCTAAACTGAATATCTTTAAGATTCATTCGGTTTTGATAAGACCATCAGGGAAGATGGATGTGCTTTGGCTGCTGTTCCTTTGAATGAGCAGGTAATTATAGGTGAGGAAATTGTGTATTTGAAGAAAATTTATTTCATTTTAATTTTATATTTTGTATTTTGATACATATGCAGTACGATGTCCCTTAGCGTGGGGTTCGATTAAGAGTCCTTCTCTCATCTACTTCCTGTTTACCGACCTACTTAATTCTTTGCATAAGTGCATGCTAAGAAATCCAACGTAAATATTCCGGTCTGAAGATAACGAACCATGTAATTTTTAAACGACCATTGCAAGAAGCTGATGCTGTAAATCAAATTAAATACGACATTTTTAACCACCTATTTAATTACAACAACGGGGGACTTTTGATCTTAAACCGGAGGCAATTTCTTAGCATGGTCAATTATGGACAATTTTCTAAACAGTTTTCTCAGCAACCTCTTATTACATCATTTTGATATTTGGTAATCAGCATGGGTCCCATACCGTTAAATTAATTTCAGGTCTTTTGTCTACCTTCTTCCTGTTTAACGAAATCCGGTCATTTCTATCTTTGACCCATTTTGATGCCCCATCTACGAAAGTTATTGGGATATTCAGTTGTCAGATAAGTTTGTTTGTCCGTCCGTCTGTCCGTCTGTGTGTTCGTCCGTCTTTTATGTTGCGAAATATCGGCATTATGTCTATTGGACATATTCTTGCTTTGTTTTGTTTGTTCTTTTCATTTTTTTAATGATTTGTTTTATTTGTCTGTTTTTTTTTTTGTTTTTTTTTGCTACTTTTTAAATTAGAATTGATTTTAAACCTTATAAGTGAACTGTTTTCATTTCCTTCTCAGATGCCCTGGCTGGCTATTACAGAAGTTTCTTTGTGTACGAAGCTCTTTTGTTCTATAAACATGAGGTGTGTTCACAAGCGCAAAAGCAGGGGTATCTGGAAACCCCTGTTTTTGCCATTGTGAATTAAGCCTATTGTTCTTAGAACAAAAGTGTTATTCACACAAATAAAGTTTCTGAAAATGAAAGTTTGACTTTTAACAATAGAACTGGGGTGTAACGAATCGGTATCTTAGAACCTGATTATCATATCTTGATTCCAAGATGGATTCTCAAATTAACTAATCGGTATCTTAGAACCTGGTTATTTTGACTTGATTAAAGATGGATTCTCAAATTAACCAATCGGTATGATAAAACCTGCTTATTATGACTTGACTCCAAGAAGGTAATTGGTATGATAGAACCTGCTTATTATGACTTGATTCCAAGGTGGATTCTCAAATTAACCAATCGGTTACTTAGGACCAGCGTATTATGACTTGATTCCAAGATGGATTCTCAAATTAACTAATCGGTATAATAAAACCTGCTTATTATGACTTGATTCCAAGATAAAAACTGCTTTTTATATTTGACTCCAGGATGGATTATTTCTCAAATTGACTAATCAGGATGATAGAACCTGCTTATTACTACCATCCGTAAAAAATGCTTATTATGACTTGATTCCAGAATGGACTCCCAAATTGGCTACTAGCAATCAATATAATAGAAACAGCTTATTATGGCTTGACTCCAGGAGGGATTCTCAAATTAACAAATCGGTACAAATGTATAACAAAACCTACTATGACTTGACTCCATCTACGAATAGGAAAATAAGACCTGCTTATTGGGCTTTTATCTCTATTTGGGTTGCGATTGCATGGTTCAACTTTTAAGAATATATTTCAAGAATATATTTCAACAGTCAACAAGGGTGAATTAAGAAGCATTTCCACTCGTTTGTCGTAATAAATCTACCTGCTAAATTAGACTCAACCAAAGATTGATAGAAATTAAGATCAGCCATGAAGGTATATCAGGTAGTTAGTAGGGTAGATTAGCCGGTTTCAGGGCATTGAAGGGTCCTTTTCGTACCAAAACCTACCCAAATGTTCTTCAACGAATAGGAATTGTGGAAATACTAAACGCATGATTCATCAATATGGTTTGAAGTTAGGTTTTTAGTTTGCTGGACTGGCGATTTCGAAAAAAAAAGATGACAGGCATAGGTTTATACTATTCAAGTACCAGGAAAACATATTCCATCAGTCGCTCTGTAGAAAATCGGCCTGGTCCGACGCAGGATACTGACGCTCATGCTCTTTATTAGACTACCGACACACTTAAAGCTGTTGAATACGGGTCCTTTCTACACAAAATTGGTTTCACCAAAAAACCATTCAGTACTTTTCAGTTCTGAAACAACTATTGTCACACACTAGGAAGAGAAATCATTGTTAAGTTTGAACTTTAAGCTTGAGCTGTCCTGATATCTCAAAACCTTGAAATCTACGCTTTATAGTGATAGACTTTAATTCGTGAACTGAGTCTTAAAACATTTACACATGTAGCCCAGACAGTTTGTACTTACTGTATTCAGATCTTGATAGACAACCTGTTGATAGTCTCCCATTCCATTTATGTTGATAGTCTGGTTAACGACGACTCTCTTCACAGTATTATCGTAAGTGACCACCTCTGATCCCTAAACATATATAAAATCAAAATTTGGTTTTGAATTGTAATGTGCAAAAAGTTTTTAATATTACACACTCATATTGGGATCACCGTTATGATTCGCAGAGACGATGTCACTTGACATGTGATATTTCACTGGGTTAACCGGTAACCGTTGGGTCGCATGGTAAGGTGTCCACCTTGTATGCCATTCGAAAACCAATGGTTCTATTTTTCGTAGAGGTGATAGAAAAGTAAAATTAAATTGATTCCGGAATAAAATCCGAAGCTACTTGGCAAATAGACTATTAATTTACACACAAAAAAACTAAAGAAAACAAGATTCCATATGTAAATTACCTCAGAGTGCCCACCTTGGCTTTGGGCTGAAGGTCCATTGTTATAATCGAAAAATAGTATCCCTCTCCATTGCTGAGGAAAAGAGCATTTTAGGCCTAGTGCCAAAGCCGGCAAGACGGTAAGAAGTAACAAGAACTGCATCGTAGTAGACAATAGAGCAGGTAATGATGTAAATAAAATGTTTCTAGCCAAACAGTTGCCTTTTAAATAAATGTTCCCAGGGTCTGATAAAAGATAAAGCATACTCCGAAAGGTTAAAATACAGAATGAACTCATGGTTTTATTGTTTGAAAACAGTTTCTAGGCAGAATTTAAGAGAGAAAATGTTTGTATATTACAAAAATGTTTCGGATCCCTTAAAACAAATTAAAAAAAACTGCAAACATTTCACACATTGTTTATGTTTAGTTTGTTACATGTTAGAGATTGAAAAATACAAGTCATTGACCGAACTAATATGACACTACAGATTATATGTAGCAACTTATAAAGGGACTAACAAAAATGGTAAAATCAAGATTTAAAAAAAAATAAAAAATTTCTAAATACGTCATACCAAATCTCGCAACATTGGGGTCGGCAACGGATGAGCCGGTGAACGGACAGAGGGACGTACTTTCGTAGATGGAGCATAAAACAGGGCATTTTTATGCTGTATTGCAAAAAAAGTGTTTGTGCCCAAGTCAATTATAGATGGTATCTACGATAACGATTTTCTCAAATATTCGAATGTATCTTTGTTTCTCAAGATTTCTAATGTATTTTTCTGTAAAATATATTGTTAGAAAATACATCAAGTGATGTTTTTGAAAAAAAAATAAATCGCTGACAGAGAAACAGTGCATAAATCTGATGTTCCTTAAATTTAAATCCATCAAATGTTCATTCCTTCTTCGTGTGATGACCCCATTCTTCATGATATCATATAGGGTTCTGTGTGAGTAGATATTTAAACAAGAGGCTCATATGAGTACGAATTGCTCACCTGACTTTATTGGCTAATCAATACATATTTTGCTGCAGTCTGATAGTCAAACACAAAATTGACCGCAAATCAATTTCTACTTTAGTAGAACCAAAACCCCTATAAGGGGTAATGGGTCTAAAGTCATCTGACCGCTTCGAAATGATGGTAAAAACAAACACAAACACGTTTTTCTATCAACCTTTTGACCTCAATCTCAATTATGAAGGTTCATCTGACAATTTCAATCCAAAGACTACTTTTGTAGAATCGAATGGTTTATTTATTTATTTTTGTCATAACCCCTTTAAGGGTTCATCTAACAACATTGACCCACTGGGTACTTTTGTAGAACCGATTAATTTAAGCAACCAACATCGCTCTTCTAATCTCTTCTCTAGCAACAATAGTTTTCATTTTATAAGAGAAAATCTTTACTGAGAAAATATCAATTTTTCCGGTGTGTCTTTTTGATTTGTCTTTCCTTGTTAGATATTTCGACATAACATCCTAGTTCGTTAATTTTGTAGTAAAATCTATGTTTAGTTAAAACATAAAAGAAAATTGAAAATCTGAAACGGATAAACTCATCGTCCCTGATTGGCTCTGTGTCCTAATTGACTTTTTATCATAATTTCGTTGATATAGCCAAAAATGTGCTGCTAGGAGTAACTTATTGTCGTTTTAGAGATGTAAACAAATTAAGTAACGCTTGACCTTCTTTATTGTTGTTAATTTAAGGCCATTTGTACCTACAGAAAATGTAGAGCAAACTAATTTTGAAGACCTTACTGACATTGACTTCCACAGAACAATAACATGATTATTCTTAATTTAATATTGACATCTACAGCTGATCACAATGGCCAGCCTTGGAATTCGCAGATAACGGTTCTCACCTGATCATGAAGAAAACTGGTCATTTTACCAGTCCTATATTATCAACTTTACTGTCACAGAATTGTTATGTTTTCGTCAGGCTGAGTTAAATTTACAATGTATATTTATATACTGGCAGTTTTCCTTTGCACAGCCAAGGAACTTCACAGAATGATAATAATCAAACAAACAAGAACAGATCCTAGGTCCCCCGCCCGTTGAGTGGGAAAAAAACTTAGTCGGCTCGTTAAACAGGAAGTAGATGTACGACAGTTTTGAAAACCCATCCCACTAAAAACGCTCTTGAATTTTTCGACGCACCTGGGCCATGTAGGCCGGTCGGTTTTAATGATGGAAGAAATCGGAGTACCCGGAGGAAACCATCGGGCAGGAAATTGACAAACTTAATCACATACAGTTGGGGAAGTCCCTTTTTGTTAAATACAAACGGGAGTAGAACACCAGCTTAGAGGTTTTTAAACCAGCGCCTTACACCACTCGGCCCCCAGGCCCCCTCCCACTATATGGGACCCCTACTTGAAGTTGCTGAGGAAACTGTTACGAAAAAAAAAAATTATGACGGACGGACGGACGAACGGACGGACACCTGCATTTGTATGTCCCCGCTCGGCGTTGCGCCGGGGGACAAAATATATTTTATGGTAGCAATTGTCAGATGTCCCTTGAAAGGGGCATCGATCCTTTAAGGTAACAACATCATTTTTCTTATTTTTTAGCTGATAGAATAAAAACTGTGGACTTTTACAATTTTATTTTTCATTTTTTTTCAATAACAACATTACATAATTAGAAACAAATATTCTTTATGTCCAAATACACTGACAGGTTTTATTTGTACATGTTCTGGTTCAAGCTACAGGATTACCCTGAAAAAGGTTAAAAAAAATATAAATACCGGTATACAAAAAAATTGAACATAATTATTTCTAAAGAAAATTTATTTACACTGCTTTACAACCAGACAGAGATATTGGATCAGGTATGTCTTTTTTTTTTAAGTCTAGTGAATTTTGAGTCTGTACATGATTTTAACAGTAAACGCTTTTAAACCAAGCAATTGACTGTTTCAAGTAATAATTCTGCATGACGCTTCTGTCTATACACAGCTGAACTTTTTGTATAATTGTTAATGTTCGTTAAGAGCGTACGAAAAACGCGCCTTTATACTTGTGTGGCATTTGACAAATACAATTTTTAATGTACATGTAGCTATTCATTCACCAATCTTTCATTGGGAACTGGTATAACTTATTACATTTGTATTAAACAAAACAAAAAAAATCAGAAAAAAAAGACTTCATCCACAAAATATCTATCCCTGTACTAGAAAAAGCGCGGCGATAATGTTTTGCTGTTCGATGTACGTACGTATGACATTGTGGTCCATGACAATCTCTGTAATCACTAAATGTATAAAGATGAAACTTGGTTTATTGCATTGTGAGTTGGGACTGTGCCAACGGTTTCGGAATTTTGATAACGCCCCTAGGGGCTTGGCTGCATAGGAAGCCTTAGGGCACATTATTTCTTGTCACGCAATTCCTCCAAGGCGATTTGAAATACAGAACTGAAACTTTGTCCAGTAATTGCACTTTTGGTACAGATTCCGTCGAAGTTTTCGGAATTTGGTAATGCCCCAAGGGTTTGTTACATGGGTTTCCTATGGGCAAATTATTTGTTTGTCAACCAGATGTACAGTAATCTTAGAATTGGTTTAGATACCCACCCTTAAATCATATACTGTAATACCTTATTAAAAGACTATTTCTAAAGTCACCTCTGAAGGTCAGACAACCCCCTTATTTTTGGAAAATGTTCCACCCCCTAACTACAGTATATATATTTTTATTCCTTATAAAACAATTTGCAAGTTAATATCAACATTACCAGCATAAGTCTCAAAGCAATATATTACAGTTGAAAATCCTCAATATCATTTCTCTCTGTCATTCGTCTTTATACTATCAAATATCATAATATTGCGGGGTTATGCAGCGTGGCTGCTTCGACTAGTTCATCGGTATAATTTTGTATTTATGTTTAATGTTTAATTCATAATAGTTTTCAAAACCAAAATGCTTTTTCTGACTTACACAAAGATCGGAAGGAGAGAAGAATCTGGCAGGATAAGACTGTAGATGCATGTCGAAGAAGTGAATTTTAATTTTCATCCCAACTAAAAAAAAAGAAACAAGTAAAATTAATATTTCAGTCAAATGAATTGTAGACACTAAAATAATTTCGCTTTTGTTTAATGCTTTCCTTTTTAATTTTCATAACAAAGTTTTTTCTTACTTATACTATAAACGTCGAGAAGCGAAAACAATAAATTGTTGCTTGTGGACGAAATTAAAATAAGATAAGAGCTTATTATAAAAACAAATAAATACTAATAAATAAAAGAAGAAAAGAAAAAGAAAAACAGAGAAAGTTTCAAGTTGTTGAAAACATTATAATGTTAGTTAGTATAAGTTTGTAACTTCGCTTAACTGCAAAGCAGCACTATATCGCCTATATCAAAGCGGTTGATACAATGAACATAAATAGACGAAGAAGTGGATGAAATGGGGACACCAGGCCGATCGAGGTAAACATAACAATGACTGTGTAAAAAATCACAAAACTCGGTCTCACTGAAGGGAACCACACCATCAGGTACTTAGACTCCCATGAAAAAATTAAATGAAAATCACGTGCATTGTAAGGATTTGATGATTAATTCAAATTCTGATTAAGTGTGAAAAAAGATGATTCCTTGTATAATAAATAAATAAATTATCTAATGCAAAAGGATATTATAAAGTTAAAGCATTTGTCATAAACTTGTTTTTATTCTTTTCAATTAACAATGCTGTTCGTGTAAAAATACAGAATTTTCTAGTTTTTTTTACAATCTTTTAACTGTATTGTGTATACAAAACGTATTCGAACGTTTTAATTGTATACACAGTTTTTTGATTTTTTTTTAAAATTCGGCAGCTTTTATGTCATGCTTTTTAACATACAAGGAAACTTCACTATTTAACACTATTTTTTCAGCTTGTACATGCGTATAAGTTTGGGGTTTTTGCGGTTATCTAATTTTCGTTTTTCATTCGCGCAATTAAGATCTTGTTAATTCTTGTAAATAGTATATTTACAGCATTACAGAATATACTCGCATATAAGTAATCGATGATATTGAATTTCGCGAAAAAAAAAAAGATCTTCCTTTTTTATAGAAATCCGCGAAAATTAGCTCCTGCCAAAAACTCCAATTCATACGGTAGTTTGTATAAAATTACCTCCGCTGTTTAATCGTCCAACTGATTCGTAAAGAATTGGTATGCATCCATCATCTGCCACGATCATGGAAGCATGCTGTTGGTCTTGGTAGTCAAAACGATAAATTGTTGTGGAGATCTTGGAACTCCCACTGCCCATGTAAGACTTTCTAGCAATTCTAGCATCCGCTTGAAGCAAAAACATCGGTACATTTTCAAAATTGTCACAATGCTATAAGGGGGTGGGGGAAATATTTGTTACACACTATTTGTGAACAAAATGACAACTTAACATCTTATTTAGTAATCTTCAGCACTAGCCAGTAATCAATGGTTGCCGTTAGATGATAGGACATACCACGATCTGATATCTTTTCAAACTATCAGGAATCTGTTTTTATTTTATTCCTCTTACAGGTATTGAAAATTGTGACGATCCCAGTTTAACCAAAGACAAGTTCTTTCATATCTTGGCATGAAACAGTTTTAAAACAATATATACCTATATCATGTTCTGTCCCGTGACACTAAGTTTACGCATTGGCCATGTTGGCAATTCCTTTGTAATATTGGCATAAATTCTTAGATTTGAATGCAGCGATATTCGGTATACTTTCATTTACAACCCCTTAGTTGTACTTTCACTAAAATTTATAAAACTCTGCACCACATTTTAATATAATAATTGTATAAATACAAGCTTGAAAATCAGGAATATTCTTTTTAGGAATCATTTCCAATCCTGTTTATTCCATAACTAGAGAATCTCTATCGTTACTTTCTATTCCATAACTACCGATGGAAAAAAGTGTTTTATGCTTACAAGGAATGCAATCAAGAGGAAGGTGAAGAGCAATTGTATCGTTCTCACATGTAGAACCTCGAACCGAAATCTGTTCATTCTGCAAAACATAAAACTAAAAGTTTAGTTAGTTAGTTATTCCAAAATAAAAGATGTGATAAAATGAGCATGCAATGATGGTGAAGTGGGGAATGGAGAAAAAGTCCAATCGGGGATGGAAATTCTAATTGGTACTTGAAAAGGGAGTGCTGGTTAGGATTGGGCTATTTAGCCTCCTGCATGGGCATCCTCCGGGTACTACGCATATAGTCTTATCGAGACTTGCAGTAGGGTTTTAAAGCAAAAAGTTTAAAACTGTAACTAACGTAAAAATATATAATGATACAATATTGAGCACAAGGTAAATAATTTTTTAAAGTTTTTTTCTTATTTAATGCATATATTTAATTGTGACAAACACTGTCTATGCTCACCTCAATTTATATGGCAAGTAATTAACATACCGTGTTATAATCCTGGTATATTATTTGCCTGACACCAGGTATATCAGTGCTCATATTGGCCACGAGTCTTTTTAGATTGCCATCATAGCTTACAAATTCATCTAACTAGAATAGAAAGCAACACACATTTGCGTAAAACCTCGGAAAGCACACATGCACTTTAAACAAGGACGATTTATAATTAAGCCGCTTTTTCACCCCCTGAACCAATCTCTACCCATAATTCCGTCGTACCCTCCTTCAAAGAAGGAGGGTACGACGGAATTCTGGTTCAAGGAAGGAGGGTACGACGGAATTATGGGTAGAGATTGCCCCTAAAAGTAAAATCAAAGTCAAAATACTGTTGTTGGTTTTTTTGTCAAATCATAATATTGTTGTTTTATATAAGATATCCAAAAATCATCGAAATTAAGCAAAGAAAAAGTTTGGACCTACGGGTTTTTGGCTGCATTCGAAACGACCATATGGAGCATCCACATTTCCGTAGTTATAACTTTGCTTTGCATTCAACTTTTTACACCTATATTTGAAATTTTATTTATTAATTTACATAATTACTTACTTACTTACTTAGTCCTCTTCGTGCTAGGTAGCACATAAGGCCTTGACCGAGGACCGCCAACTCTGTCTGTCTGCTGCCATTCTCTGGACCATGCCCCACGTCCACCCTTCTTCCTTCATTTCTTTTTCTACAGACCTCCGCCATGTTTCCTTTGGTCTTCCTCTACTTCGTTTTCCAGGTGGTGTCCATCTCATTGCTACTTTGGGTATTTCTGAAGTCTCCATTCTGCACACATGGCCAATCCATTTCCATCTCCTCTCTTTAATCAATGATGTTATAGGGACTGTCTTTGTTCTTTCATGCAGTTCGATGTTTGTTATTTTCTGCGGCCAAAAGATTTTCAAAATTCGACGCAGACATTTTGTTTGGAAGGTGTCCAGTTTGTGGATTATGTTTTTGGTGACTTTCCATGACTCAGAGCCATACAGCAGGACAGCAATAACATTTGTTTTGAAAATTCTCAGTTTTGTTGTTGTCTTGATTTTACTGGATTTCCAAATGTTTCTAAGGCTTGCAAAAGCGAATTTGGCTTTTGATATTCTGCTTTCGACATCACAATTTGAGTCTCCATTGGCACTGATCTTGCTACCAAGGTATATAAAACTATCAACTTCTTCAATTCTGTTGTTATCAATTGTCACTTCATTTTCAATGGTAGAATTTACTTTTATAATCTTTGTCTTTTTGTTGTTCACTTTCAAGCCTATCTGTTTTCCATAATTGACTAGATCATTGGTTTTGCTCTGGATATCCCTGTGGCGCTGTGCTAGCAGGGCAATGTCATCTGCAAAATCAAGATCTTCTAAGGCGGTGTCAAAGGTCCATGCTATTCCTCTGTTTGTTCCTTGAGTAGTACATCTCATGAGCCAATCCACACAGAAAGTAAAGAGAAGGGGAGAAAGAAGACATCCCTGGCGAACGCCAGTATTGATGTGGAAGCTTTCTGTAAGTTGGTTTGAACAGATAACTTTTGCTTGGAAGTCTTTATACAGCATCTTGATAACTGAAATGATCTTTTCTGGAATACCATAGTGAGAGAGGATTTTCCAAAGAGCTGGACGATGAATACTATCGAATGCTTTTGAGAAGTCGATGAAGTTTGAATAGAGAGTTGTGTTCCATTCATTGCACTGCTCAAAAATTTGTCTTATGGTGAATATCTGGTCTATGCAGGACTTTCCTTTCCTGAACCCTGCTTGCTCTTTTCTGATGTATGGATCAATTACTGCTGATACTCTATTTAGGATAATCTTACACAGTATTTTGCTTGTGATTGACAAAAGCATAATACCTCTCCAGTTATTTGCATCTGAGAGATCTCCTTTCTTTGGGAGCTTTACTATTAGACCAACCTTCCAATCTGCTGGTGCTGTTTCAGTTTCCCATATCTGATGGAGTAATTTTGTCAGTAGCTTGGGTGTTTCTGTTTCTTCAGCTTTTAACATCTCTGCAGTTACTTGGTCTATTCCTGGTGATTTTCCATTCTTCAATGACTTAATTGCCTTTTTTATCTCATCTTCTGATGGCTTAGAGATGTCTATATCAAGCTGTTCTTCCCTCTCATTTATTTCTGCTTCTGCAGTTGGAAGTTCTTGGTTTAATACTTTCTCGAAATGGTTCTTCCAGCATTCCAGTTCTTCTTCAATGCTAGATGCAAGTTTCCCGTCCAGCTTACGCACTGGTGTTTCTGTGCTGGTAAACCCTTTACTCAGTGTTTTTGATATCCTGTACAATGTACCCATGTCTTGTTTGGAGGCTGCCTCTTCTGCTTCTAGTGCTAATTTGTCTACATAGTCTGTTTTGTCTTTTCGTGCACTTTTTTAACTTCTTTATCTTCTTCTGAATACCTTTCTTTAAGTTGGTTTACTATTCTTGCTGACTTTGTTGTTAATATTTTTTGTTTGGTATTGCGCCTCTTTTCAACTAATTCCCAAGTTCTAGATGAAATCCACTCTTCTTTCTTTCTTCTTTTCTTTCCTAAAGTTTTCATCCCAGCTTCTACAAGGGTGGTATTGAAGTTGTCAATAGTTAGCTCTTGTTCATCATTTAGGATCTGGAATCTATTCTTTAATTCCACCTGAAATGCTTTTCTTATAACTGGATCGGCTAACTTTTTAACATCAACTTAAGGTGGTCTCAGATCACCTTTCTTTGCCTTTCTTAATTTAAGTTTCAATTTGACCAACAGTAGCACATGGTCACTACCAATATCTGCGCCTCGCTTTGCTCTAACATCTTGCAATGTTCCTCTCCATCTTTTGTTGATCATGACATGGTCAATTTGATTTTTGGTCTGACCATCTGGAGAATTCCAAGTTAGTTTATGGATATTCTTATGTTGGAATATGGTACCACCTATAACTAACTTGTTTTCCTCACAAAAATCAATAAGCCTCTTTCCATTGTTGTTTACTTCACCACAGCCATTTGTTCCCATTACACTTTCCTTGCCTTCGTTGATGGATCCAACCTTTGCATTTAGATCTCCCAGCAAAAGAAGAACATCATGTACAGGTGTTGCCTCGACTACTTTTTGTAACTGGTCATAGAAGTCTTCCTTCACCTCATCCTCCTTATCTTCTGTTGGTGCATAGCAAACTACCACAGTCAGCTTTGCGAATTTTGAATGAAACCTTGCAGACAAAATTCTGTCACTATATGGTTTCCAACCCATTAGACATTTGCTGATATCTTTTGTTATAATTAAACTAACTCCACTACTATGATGGTCATCCTCTCTCCCTGAATAAATAATCTGATGTCCTGAGGCAAGATTTCGTGTGCCACTTCCAGTCCATCTAGTTTCACTGGCCCCTAGCATATGGATATTGTAGTTGTCCACCTCCTTTATGACTTGTGCTAATTTGCCTGTCTGATATAAGGTGCGGACGTTCCAGCATCCAATCTTTAAAACATCTTTTGGGCTGAGTACATCCACCTTCTGTCTGGTAGCTTCCTTACGGGTTTGACTACCATCCATCATGTGTTCAGTTTCCTGAATGGTTTCTGTCTCTCCCAATTGTCTAATTTCCTCGGTTTCGGTTTCTGTAGCGACTAGTTTTTGCATGTCAGGGTTGCTAACCCAGAGCATAACCCCCTGGACTCGGAGGACCAGTGGTTTTCTGTAGGGGTTGTCCTCCATTAGATGCTTGCTTTACCTCGCTAACGTGATCACCTTCACGGATTTTCTGTCTGGATTCACTTCCATAGCCTTTGACTAACCAAAGTCTTCCACAAGGCAGTGGAGCTATTTATCCCATAGCTGGGGCAAGGTTGGTGAAAGCCAGGGCGTGTCCACACACCGGTGGGCCTGCACTCTGCACCTCTGGGGTCCTTGCTACTCCGAGATCCCCTTCAACTTAGCCTTGAGTACTAGACCCAAGTTACCGTGCATTGCCACGAGGAGGCATTGAAGGAGTCTTGGTAGTGTAGAGGCTATGTACTGGCAAGGAAAGATTTACGCACTCGACTCTCCCTTTCACCTACAAGTAGGCTAGCCAGCGACAACAGAGATCTAGAGACGTTCGATCTCTGCCATACTAGACGCATATCACTACCCTGTGGCGTTACCACCACTAACACACTTAATTTACATAATTAGTATACCTGAAATGTACAAGTATGTTTAATATCCATTTTTAAATCGTGTTCGCCGTCGAGCGGCTGTGTTTCCTTAATTCAATTGTGAAAAGATTCTTCCGATGTTGACACCAAATCGCGCGACTGTTTAAAAATATGTTATCATAATTTTCAGATTTATGGACCGACCATATATGTGGATCGGCCATATAGTTTCATCCTTGTCCGTTCGTAGGTACGCACGTCCATAACAATTTGGTTAAGTTCATGGTTAAGGTCAATTACTCGGATACTATATGTTGTAGGTCGATAATATTTCACCACTAGATGGATCTTGGGTAGGGCTACACCAACCACTAGAAAGTAGGTCACTGTGGCCTATATTTTATGCATGAATAACTTTGGTTAAGTTCTTGGTTTAGGTCCATATCTCATATACTACATGTTTAGGGTCAATGATTTTTACCACTAGATGTGTCTTTTGTAATTTGACACCACCCAATAGAAATTTGGTCACTGTGACCTATATTTAATGCATGAATGACCTTGGTTAAGTTCTTCGTAAAGGCCCACAACTTGGATACCAGATATTTTTGGTTAATGATATCTCACCACTAAATGTGTCGTGTATTGGGTAACGTGACACCGTCCACTAAAAATTATGTCACTGCGACCTATATTTTACGCATGAATGACTTTGGTTAAGTTCATGGTTGAGGCCCATATCTCGGATATGATATGCTTTGGTTCAATGATATTTCATCTCTAGATGTGTCTTGGGTAACATGACACCAATCAATAGAAATTGGGTTGTCCAGCCCATGACACATCACCGCCAGTGTTAGGTGCTCCAGAATATCATTTGTGGTCACTGGAACATTGACTGTCTTGCACCACGGGGATGTACTTGTCGAAATTTGCAAGACAGAAAAAAGATGGTTTCAAATGAAAAAAATGATGGTTTTTTTTTTACTAAAAAGGTAAAAAAATATTATTATTTTTTTATTAAACGTTGAGCTCGGGAATCTCTATAAGAGACATCCTCAAGAGCAGAGAACTAACTTGGCTGGGGTTTCCGGACCAAACTGCAATACTTTCGTAGATTTTGAAATGTGCTTAAAAATCAGGGGCGGTAACACAAGTCGAGAACTAACAAACAAATAACGATTAATAAATCCTTACCTCAATATGTGAACCCTGACTATTTGGAGTTTCTCTCTGTCTACTAAAACTAATATGTAAATCTCCGCTCCATTGCTTGGGTAGGCAACACGTAGAAGCAACAGATGGTAGAAATACCAGAAATAAGAGTGTTCTCATTGTCTTTGAGAATACCAAACTTAAGACTCTTTGCAGTGTAACTTCGTGTATAGAACCTTAACGAGTACAAGATAAAACCCTGAGACCAGAGATAAAGACTGTCATTCATGATTTATTGCAAGTGCAATCTTGAATCAAAATTTGTAAACATGAAAGAAGCAGTCTGGTTTGCTTGAAACATTGCGTTACTATAATATAGTATTATTGCGTAAAGTTATCCATATTGGCTTAGTTATTGGTCCAAGGCTAGCCATATTGGACTGAGGCGAAGCCGAAGTCCAATATGGCTAGCCGAGGACCAATAACTCAGCCAATATGGATTACTTTACGCAATTATACCTTTATTGACTAACCTGACCAATATGGCTGGCATGCCATATTGACTAGTCCAATATGCCATATTGGACTGGCGGTATCCGTCCAATATCCATATTGGACGGATAAAGTACATATTGGCGTAGTTTTGTGTTTATATAGTATAGACTGTTTTCATCATATTTAGACAAATATTTTTATGTTAGTCAATAATTCGTTATATTCATGTCCACTGATAAATCGATCTTTAGTTTTTGATGCTCAAACGGCAGATCTTTCATTCGTAAGGTGCCTATAGTGTTTGGTGAAAAAAAACTTTGGCCGATATAGTTTTAGGGAAATGTATTCAAATACTAGTAATTGTTTCATACCGAAGTTGCTTGTGTAAATATTGACTGGTAGTTTTTAAGCAGTAATCATAGACTGGAATCCACACAGCGACTGGTTAAAACAAGACACGCTATGTGCCATGAGTCGTTCAGCCCTTGATAGAAAATAAAGAGATGTGGAATAAGTGTACGCGACACAGCCCACAATTAAACGGCAATTTAGCAAACCACAATGGACAACCGCCAGCAGCCTTCAACGAGGCCATTTGGCACTGCTCGCGGTTCTGCAATTGGCCCATTGTCTAAATAAGATGAATATAATTCAAATCCAGCCCTGAAATAGTCACAGATAGATCCCCTTCTTAAACAAGGAACAGAAAACATCAAAAAGACAAGTACAAACGAAAGCTTTGTCAAAGATTCCTGGCTTAGGACAGGCACATGTAATATGTGGCGGGGTTAAACTAGTTTTTTGGGCCCAACCTCCCCCTATCAATATTCATAGACAAAGCACAAAAACTAAACACACAATAAACATCAAATCGATCAAAGTCCAATTCTACCCATGACACACTACCGCCAGAGTTGGCTGCTCCAGTACCAGTTGAACCAGAGACAGGAACCGTCTCCCATCACATGTAGATTCTGGTCGAAATTTGGGAGACCTTATGTAAATGTATCAAACTGTTATACATATCAACTCCGCACCGTTTGAATGTTTTAATGTCAGCGGAATCTTCTCCGTGATTTTTATAACCTAAGTTTCTTGCTATAGTGAATACACCTTATTTTGCCTTTTTACTTTTAACTTTGTCTGTCTTTTACATTTATGTTTTTGTTACTTTAAGTCGTTTCATACCTCAAAACGTTGAAGCTATGACAATAACAACACACTTTCCGAACACACTTTCCGAACGTCAACGAACAATCATTGTCAATTGAATAGCAGACAAGTTTAGTAAATCTTGTTATGTCGTGTATGCACATAAAATCACGGAGGAACCTCTCATTGGCATCATTTGAATCAAACTAATTGAAAGTTCAAAAACCAAACGTGTTCAAACATGGAAGCAAAAACCAGCACCGAGATATGGATAATGTGCATATAGAAAAATTCTACATTGTACAAATGTTGTATTAATTCACTTTTACCGTTTGTGCCTATAGTCCAATATATGTTTTATCCCTGTTCTTCTTTTTTAGCTTATCTTGGAAATGAGATTAATTCTTTTTTTGGTAACATCTATTAAATGTGAACTTTAACCATATTACACGCCTGAATTCATCGTTAGCAACACGACAGTATGTCGCAACAAGCAGAAACTGCTTCCGTCTTCCCGCAACTGCGTTCACTCTCGTTATGACTTGAAATTATATTGTTGATTGCTTTTCAGAATTTTTTATGTGGTTTTGTGGTGTCTGTTAATTCCTGGAGGGTGTTACAGTTTGTTTTTACTGGTTTTGTCTTTGCCCTATTTGGACATTTGACATTCAAATGTGCTAATGGCACATCTCTGCATCTCTCTAGAGGAGACATCAATCTGTCACTTTGTAAACATTGCATACACCATTTCATAGAAGTTTGCTCTGGGGTTAAGGAAAGATGAACCCTGATATACTGATCTCAACTTGATAGAAATGACTTTATCAGGTTGCAAAATATTGATAACAAGTCGATCATGTGCAGGGGTGTGTGTATGTTTCTGTTCGGACGGCAGTTTCAAGATTTAAAATCTAATATAAACGTTTTATTCAAAAAATGTCAAATTACTTTTCATCATAAATTACATCATCTGAAAAAGAACAAAAATAATAATGAGATTATTAAATTCTAGCAGCGTTAACGCAGTTTCTTAAGTGTTTAAGATGACTATAGAAAAGCAAATAGTCTTTATAAACAAAAAAAGTAGACAAAAATAAAAATCAACGAAGACTCTAGCAAATTAAAACACCAGCAAAAGTCGATCGACCTCTAAGACGACCAAGCTGAATAATTCAATCTTGTTGTAACACAAATTAAGCTTTGTTCTTTTAAAGTGACGCCTGAGCCTGTAGCATCTTTAATTACTATTGAATAAAACTCGCCACAGCCGCACTTTCAAATTTTTGATTATATACTTACACACATAGAGGGGATAGAGAAATAACTGGCATCAGTAGCTTTGGCCTGCATACCAAAATATTGAATCGCCATTTTAGAAGCGTCTAAAATAATGAAAAAATACCATTCACATGTAAGTACAAAAGGCATGAAAGAATGAAAAGGTAAATCCATTTAGCAGTACCTTGTTTTCTTTGATTCGTAATACTCAAAGGTTATCAACCCTAGCACAATGTCTACTATTTTAAATTCAGATGTCTTCCAATTCGTGTCTTTTTAAAAATAAAACTAACCATTTAGTTCTGTCAGTTAATAATTTAAGAAAGGATATGGAGTAAATGAACACGACACCACAACACATATGTTAACTCCAACTGCAATTCATTTTTATGAGCTGTATGGCCATTTCTGAATATTTTTTTGAAAATTTTGTTGTTGTTGTTGTTAAGTTTCTTTAAGTATCTGCACGTATAAATCAAATGGGTTTTTAACCCACTAGTAAGCTCAGCAAATAACCAGGCGAATTGGTGTATGTATTAAATATATGATTTCGAATTACAGTTTTTCAATTTTATGGTTCCCTATCATGCTTTATCATTCTGGTTACCTCCATTAACATTGGTGGTTGTAGTTTCATACATTACTGGAACACATCCATCCTCGAGGACTGTTAAATAGTGTTTAGAAGGACCCATAGTATACTGGTATACGGTGACATGTATTTTTGATCTCCCAGCTCCCATGTAAGACTTACGGAGAACAGTTGCCTCCTCTTAAAAATATGATAAAAAATACATACAATTTTATGTAAAATTAATGAACGATTTATTTTTTGAAAGAAAGTATAGTAAACATGGTACTGAATGAATATTCACATTTAATGTTGATATTTTTTATTAAGTGTTTGAGTGTTGTGGAAAGCATTTGCAATTAAAACTTTTCAAATTATCTATTGTGGAGGAGTACGCCCATTAAGGTCAGACAACCAATTTGAATTCTGAATCGTTTTGGCCAGATTTGGAACTAACAATTAATTTCAAAGATACAATGTTACAGCTTTATTTGTTAGTTTATCTTTTGAATGATAAATTATCTTAATACTCCTCTGGAGCCCCAAACTTTACTCTTCTTACGATTTAAGTTATCGTTGGCGATTGCTTTTCAGTTTTTTGGGGGGAATTTTTATGTGTTTGTGTTGTCTGTTCGTGCTGTTCTCGCTCGTGTTTACTTGTCTTGTCGTGGACCTTTCGGACCTTGACATTCGGATGCTCCGTTGGTACATCTGCATGCTTGGTTAAATCAAAGATGAAATATAAACAGTATGTATATACCGGGTGTATAAAGATCTTTATTTCGTTTTTTATTTACTGGATTTTATTTCATGAAAATCGGTTGCAGAACAGCTCGGCAGTTTTGTATTGAAATTTTGTGGATTTGCATTAAACGTACGTACGGGGAATTTTCTATCTATGCGTAACTTTTTTTAAGAGTATATTTTTATTAAGTAGGTGGATGCCCGTAAATTCCTTAAATCAAAACCTTCGAAGTCTCTTAATAATAATCAGTGCTTGATACAATGTTGTCTATTGCTTACTTGGTACGCAATCTGGAAAAGGTTCAGTTAAGTTCATCTTCTCACATTTTCCGTCATGAACATGGTATTGCATATTCTATAAACGTATCAAAGCCATTAACCTCAAAACATGTAGTTTACATATGCATTGGGAAAATAAAAAAAAAATCTAACTTTTCTTCCTTATTGGAATATTCATAATTTCTCTGAGTCTCATTTAGCTAATTAAAATTTCACGCTAGTAGTATTATCCGAAAATAGCCACTCCGCCACAAACAAATTTTGTGTTGGAGTTGCATCTCAGGTGTAAGACCATCTTAATTTTAAGACTGTTCTATTTTCTGGTGTATGTAAGTCTTAGTATAGTAATCACCACCTTAAGTGTAAGAACTATTTTTTTGTTTTTGTTTGAGTAAATTTCAACTTTTGTCTCTAATAGACACTAGAAGATAATAACCATTTTTCTCAGATAAGACCAAACGTGCTTCAGGCGTAGTTGAAGTGGTTTTTATTTTTGCCTGGAGTTTTTTTTCTTTTTTTTTTGTGTGTGGGGGGGGGGGGTTAATTCTGTGTCTGTAGAAAAATAATGTCTGATAGTGAATCATCTTCATGGTTTATAAAAACAAAATAAAACAACAACACCCCCCAAATAAAACAAAAACCAAAATAAAAACCCCAAACCATCAACTTTAATATATTATAAAATACTAAAAAAATAATATTTACATTTTTCCAGTTTTGATACACCACTCTCATTTCTCCTGGTTTATCATCGGTGTTTATGGTCATGTTAGCCACAACCATTTTCAGATTAGCATCAAAAGCAACCATCTCTGAAATCTAAAAAATATATTTAAAAAAATAAAAGTATATATTCACTCGTTAGAATATAAATGAACGTAAACATCTTAGATATGAATTATAAAACCTCGTATTTCTGTCTTTCAGCATTCTTGTGAACACCTTGACTTTCGAAACCTGGAAACATGTTATCTTAAACCCCGAAATGGACGGCGTTGCATTGAATATTGGTAAAAAGGAACTTGATTTTTTTTTCAAAAAACAAACAAAGTGTAGCTTTTGTCAGTGGCATCGATCAACAACTGATTGTAATATTGATTTTAGGATTGTGAAACATGTTTGTTGCTTTATACTGGTATGTGAATCCCTTTCGAGTGTGACTTTTGTAGAGATTCTAACTCTTATCGAACTCCACAAAAGGATATTGAACGTTCATTCAGTTTGAGTATTATTCTCTCCATACACGGGACAAGTTTCGTCCCTTAACAAGGACTAGCGTTGATCCCTGAGACCATCATCGCAAATGGTGTTTAAAGAAAATAGGAAAATTGGTTCATGATATTACATGTATTACCACTGGGTCGATAATCGCTGCTGGTGGACCAAAGGTCACCGGGGGAAATCACAAGCCTGGTCGTCAGACTTGTCTGACACGAATTTACGGATTAAATTTAATACTATTTTGTCGTTGAAATTTCCGTTTTGTAAATTAAAAATTGTTTAAAACACCAGGTTTCTTTCCTTGTACTGCACATGGTCGATAATCTCGGTGCTGGATTTTGCTTCCTTGTTAGAACTTTTTTTTTGTTTCGAGTACTTTTCGTTTTTCAAATACTTTTGGGTTTTCACCTTCTAATGTTTTTATTCAAATGCTGCTGACGAGAGGTTACTCCTTGAAATATGCATATAAAGCATAACTAAATTACCCGTTTTAGACCCGTTTTGGTATGTGTATTTTATTATACCCCTGACGAGAATCGAACCATGAAACTCGGTATTCGTACATGTAGTAGCCCGACGCATTAACGACTACACCACCGGCTCTCTTTTCTGATTATGTAGACTGAGTGATTACAATGACAGTTTGTTACAAAAACACTATGCATGAACAAATTCAAATATAGATGTTAAATTATTTTCACCAGAATAGGTAAGAACAGGTGGATGAACATTTTTATAATAAAGGCAATAGAATAAACACTTTAAACAGCTAGACGCTATCAACAGGGGCCGGGGCAAGCTGACCGCCTTCTTTCAGCTGGCCCAAGATATACTGCAAAAATTTTCATAATAACTGTGTTAAGCGATGGTGATGAGTTAAAATAAAAAAAAATATTTTCTTATAATAGAAAGCTAAATATAAAAAAAAACAGACCTCTGATCGATGAACAGTCCCGTTTCTTGCTTTGCTGACATAATCAACGTAGATATTGCCGGTCCATTGTGAAGGAAAGCAGCATGATAGAGCAATGGCTGGCAAAACGCAGACGACAAAAACTTTCAACATCATGACCATAAGATCTTATACAAGAACTGTGGATAAAGAAGTACTTTATATCCTATATCGTTGAAATCAATGACGTAGAAGACAGATGAACACTAACAAACAAGTTCCCATTTATAGGGAAGATAAAGCATATGTTAAGTAATAATCTCTGAAACTCGAGGTCACAGATATTTCAAAATAATAAGAGTTCTAGTCGTTCCATAAGATTCATCTTTGTGGGTCATAGACTATGGAGACATTGAACTCTCTTCCATGAACTTCAATTCATTTTTTAAAATATATATTTCAATGTAATTTTATGTTAATCAATAACGTCTAATTAAAAAAAGATTTGATATATTTTCTTATTTAAAATAAAAAAGCAACAGAACAACAAACAAAAATTTAAAAAGCAAATACCACATGGCTCGTTCCTTTGTTGCCCCTTAGAATGACCGCGGGTCAGAAAATTATGTATCAGGAATATCATTTTCAATATGTTTTTTTTTATGTAGGATTGCCTTCGATTTCGTGACATATTGCTGCCCTTTGTTTGTTTCGTTTAGCTTGTTTATTTTTTTAATTATAATCTCTCCTTCATAACTCGTCTATTGTTTATGAATGCTGAGTCTTAAGAACCCTAGTCTATTTACGGCTTCAGATTTCTGATATTTTAAATCACAGATAACAAGGGAAAATAAGCTTTTAGCTTTTTCGACTCCTTCTCAAGTTTGCAAATACTAGTATATTCTTCGCAGCCGAGGCTTCAAATGAACATACTCTTATTAAACACAACAAAGGGGCCGTATGGGGTTATATATATATGCTTTCCCCGTACACGGACTATTTTTTTGTCTTTTCAAAATAATGATAAAGAGACGAGGAATAAGTGTACACGACACAACCAACATAAAGAAACGACAATTAAAAAAAAAACAGCCAGCAGTCTTCACTTCAAGAGAGAGTTGAAATTGGTCATTGAAAATGTCACCCCTCGCTATGATCTAACCACACTGACCCTTTGGTGTGAATCCACTGTATAACCCTGATTCTTTAACCGCTTCACTACCGACTCTCTTGCCGTTGTGTATGGGATCTAGCTAGCAGGTCGTAACCATTGTCTATTTATAAAAAAGATAATTTCTCATTTACTAAAACAGAAGGTTGACCTCTAATGGTAGATTAGCTATGGTCGAAGCTTTCATACGGACATTAAACAGAATAATATTGCAATAATGAATATTATTAACCAACTAAGTATATTATAAGTCTATCTGCCCTAACTTAATGAAATGCAAAACAGGGTCATTATGAGAAAACAGGGCATTATGACAGGGCCATTATGACAGAAAACAGGGCCATTATGGATGGAAACAAAATGGCCGACATTATTTATTTAAGCATTAGTTAATTAAAACAATATTACAAATTGAATGGAAAAGTATCGATTCAATGTTACGAAATTGTGTTAAACTTCAATTTCTGAGGATCAATCTATTGATTATGGCTTATACATGGACTGCAAGTCTATTAACAGTATTATTAATTGGTCATTTCATATTTCATAATTTGGTCATTTTTCACCCTTATATTTTCCTTATATTTTCTTTTAAAAATATTTTTTACGCTAATCATACAAGCTCATATATTTGATATTTAAAAAAATCCCTTCACATATAAATAAACAAAGTTAAAATGGTTTCCTACCTGAAGATAAACCTAGATGCAATGTACTTAGATCCTGTCTGTTTCTGTCAGGTTTCTAAAAACCTTCTGAATGTTAATAAATTGAAAAAAAAATATTGATATGCAGAAAATGATCCAAACCCTGACTTTTAACATGTTAACATGTCAGTTTGCTGTCTGCTGAAGGGGGAAACTTTAGTTTGGGGAAAGAAATGGTTTGTAATTTGGTAACTATCAAATTCACAGCAACTCGATCGTCCCTAAACATATTGAACTACTAAATCTGTTGTAATTTCATAACTAACATAACTAACTCAATTAACAAATCAAATCTAATTCCATTGTCTACAGCATCTCGTCCACTTAAAAAGTTATCCGTAAAAATGTTCAACTAATAATATTTTTTTTTGACCTGCAGATTTATTAGTTAAATTATTCAGATCACTTAAACATTTTATACTTTGCATAATAATTAGATATTTTGCACACAAGTTTTAATGGTCAGAACAATAAAAAAATTGAAAAGAGCAGGAATGATAAATCTTAGAATTTTCTTTGACGAATCAGAGAAAAAGTAACTGAGTTAAATAATCAAGGCAGAAATTATGAGTTCCACCTCACTTCTCCACCCCAGCCTCCTTTTTTTATAGTTGGTTAATAAAAGTATTAAGAAATGGGTGATTTGAGAATGGTCCTATTATATGTTCTCGGTCTGCAATAATGGCCCTCGGCGTTGCTACGGGCCATTACAAACACCTCGGGGCCATAATTGCAGACCTTGAACATATAACAGGGCCATTATAAAAACACTCATTTATTAGTACTATATCAATTTCTTTATTTCAACAGTTAAACAGACTAAAACAAACAATGTAGTTTCAAATATGGCTATGCATTACTAGTATATTGGTGTTCTTTAGGGAGTGACCATTTAATTTTTATTGGGGGGGGGACTATTGAGAAATTTGAAAGAAAAAGGCAGGATGTCAAAAATCAAGAATGAAAAGGCAAGGCGGAGCTTAGACTTTAAAAAAGGGATAGGATGATTTAGTTGGCTGTAATATTTATAAATATTAAAGTTTGTTTTTGCCTACAAAAACGATGTCTTCCCCCGTTTCCACAAAAAGTTCTAAGCTCAAAGGGCCATAACTCCAACAAAAATTTGAGGATCAAAATTTCCTGGTGATATGCACAACTACATATGTTGTTCTTCCTATATACCAAGTTTCGTTGAATTTGGTTCAGTAGTTTCAGCGGAGTTGCGCTGACAAGATGATAACTGAGGATTTTCAGCAAATCTAAGTTCAAAGGGCCATAACTCCCACAAAAAATTGAGGATCAAAATTTCCTTGTAACATGCACAACTACATATGGTGTCCTTCCTATATACCAAGTTTCGTTGAATTCGGTTCAGTAGTTTCAGAGGAGTTGCGCTGACAAACTTTGTGACGGACAGACGGACGGACAGACGAACGGACACGACAAAAACAATATGTCTCCCCACAAAAGTGGGGGGAGACATAATAAATAGAGCGTTTTAAAATAAAAAACAAAAATGTGTGCACTACATGTAGCGTGAACATAAAAAAATCTAGACTCCGATGAAAATTATAAAATTCAAATAGTCGTTCCCATGATCCTATGATGATAAAAAAGATTGCAATTCATTATTATGCATAATAAAAGCAGCAATAAGCCCAGGTTAAACTTTCTCTCAAATTCGGAAATGTCTAATGCGGAAAATACAAATTGAAGAGCTTATCTTTTATTTTCTAAGCAATCTAGTTATTGACACCTAGGGTCGTTACTATTGGGTATTGTGTAACACGCTTTTGTTCTTCGGTGGTTCTGTTAAATGACCTTCCTCTGCCTTATCTCGATTGCCATCTTACGTACGTTTGAACAACTTTACTATTAGAATTGATAAGAAACAATTCATTGGTATATATAGGCGTGTTGTCAGCAAGATTACAACTTGAAAAAAAAATTAAGATCAAAATGTTTATCTTTGTTTCTTTGTTTCTCCCGGTGGCTTTAGCTCAGACTTGCTGTCCACCTTCAAAATGGGAAGGGATAGAATATGTTGCTATTGGATCTACTGACAAAGATGGCAATGGCCATTATATGGAGGTAGGATTAGCTTTATAAGCTTTTCGTGAATCTGAAAGACAAAATGCAAAATTGTTGATGCTAAAATCTCGTATTTAAGGTAAATGTGCATCTTTCATAAATTAATTCATGAAAGCTTATTATTCTAATTGATTTCAATTGGGCAAGGTAAACATTAGAACTGATAGTTACAACAAAAATTTTGATAAAACATATCTTTTTGCGAATTTCAATATTTTCCCGTACTCTATAAGGGGAAATAATTTGCATAGAACTAATAGGGAAAAACATTTTTCACTTTAAAAAAAAAAATCATTTATATTAAACTTTATTTTTCATGTAGTATATCTAACAATCCATACAAAAACATCGATTTTCACAAATTTTAAGAAAAATCTATGGCCTTGAGTTGATTTTTTTTATAAAAAAAAAATCAATTTTCCCTATTGATCCTATAAAAAAGTAATTATATCATGCATTTTTGAATGTTTCTTAAAATATGTTTATAGTACTTTTGATTTTATTATCAAGATATAAAGTACACGCTTAAGGCTTGCTGTGGCCAAAATTTAATAAAATTCTATGGATAACTTTTGAAACAACCCATCTACCTTAAAGAAAAACTTTTTTTAGAGTGGGGCGAACTGTATGTTCGTTTAAGCTTTTCTTTCACAATTTTCGTGAATTGTTGTTTTTTTAAATCATAATGCTGCTTGCGAAAGTCTATTTTCCAAGACTCATTTTATGCATGATACACCTTGCATTTATGGACTTAACAACACAAATGTAGCGTAGCCCACAAATACAGTATATCGAAACCGGCGCAATGTGTCTTTTCGTTTAGTAACTTAAATAGAATTGAGGTAGCTTGTTAGTTAAATTGGTATTTATCAATTGCTTTTTTTTTCGAAACAGCGCAAATTTGGTTATATCAATGAGATGATCATGAAAGGGCGAAAAATGAATATGAAATGATAAAATATAATTGACAGCTATTTCTATTAGTTGCTTTTGCCAACAGTTTATTTATTGGGGTCCTGATTGGGGTTACCGATCACGGTTCACGAAACTCACGTTTCACGGGAAATTCCTCAAATCACAAATCACGGAAAGTAAATTTGACTGAGAACTGTTCACAGACAATGTCCTCATCACAATTCACGGAAACAATTTGGCTGAATCACAGTTGACAGAACATTGAAATGGATGATCACGCATCACGAAATAACCCCTTCGACCCCTCTTTATTCTACAATCAAGTCCACATTGTGTGACGAAATGAAAACAAGAAAAAGAACACTGTTCCTAGATGCTTTTGGTTAATTTGAATTTTGAACAGAATTTCAATGAAAATTCTTGTAATTACTTGTTAATTCAATAATTTCAATATCTTGTGTAGAAACTTATCATGCTAATTGCAAACTTCAATTTCTAATTTTATATTTTTGCAGATTGAACAAAATGCAACGTACGACTTGGATTTGAGAAGAGTTTATCTCTCTCAATCTCTAAACTATGACGGACAACCAATATACCAAACCGTTCTACAGGATTACAGCTCGGTAAGTATAATTCAAACCGTTCAACAGGATTATTGCTCGGTAAGTATCATCCAAACCGTTCTACATAATTATAGCTCGGTAAGTGTCATCAAAACCGTTCAACATAATTATAGCTCGGTAAGTATAATCAAAACCGTTCTACAAGATTATAGCTCGGTAAGTGTCATCAAAACCGTTCTACATAATCATAGCTCGGTAAGTGTCATCCGCTTGATGACACTAACCGAGAACACGGTTCTTTATATACAGGATTATAGCTCGGTAAGTATAATTAAAACCATTCTACAAGATTACAACTGGCTAAGTTTCATCCAAACTGACCCGTTCTCGGCAAGTATCATCCAAACCGTTGTACAGGATTATAGCACGGCAAGTACATGTATCATCCAAACCGTTCTACAGGATTAGCTCGGTGAATATTTAGTACTAGATTTGTATTGAATCACTGTAAATGTTATAATAAGGTGTGGAGTTGCCTACTGTGATATCGACTGATATTTCTCCTGAATAAATTATTGGCTTTTAAGTTTTTTGTTTCTTTTTATTTTTCGGACATCAATTCAGTATGTAAATTTACGTACAATCTACAGTAGTATATAATTTCCAATTTGGTTTGAACCATTTTTACCAAACCAATCGAAAAGTTAGATTTTCAGAATTTTAAGCAATTATGTTAAGGAATAAACATAGTCATGATGTGCACTTGATTTTCAAAGTTGATCTGATTGATATTTGGGGTGCGGGATAAGGGTTATTTGCAAGGTTCGGCTTAGTTTTTATTTATGTTGTTATAGGGCGAACAATACGTTACACAGACACGAGACGGAGTAAGAGGACAGTGTACAATTATGCCAATTGACTCGATGGAACCCGGATGTGTTCCAGGTAAATTACTAAGTTAGGGTTAAAAAAACTGACATAAAAAAAATGCATCGGTCACATTTAAAAAAAGACTAATCTTTGGAATTTTTGACTTGGAGAAGAAGCCAGGAAAAACTAAATGATGGAAAACATGGAACTGTATATGACAAAAGAAAAAACAGAAAAATACACATACAAAACATAGAACATATGTACAATGTATACGAAAACATGTGATCGAAGTTGACCGATATGGACCCTATCTTTGCAATTCCAAGGACTGCTTTATAAAGTCGTTTATTAATCAATTTAATGAGTAAATGTTCAATTTCAGGGAAAAAATAATACATTTTTTTTTTTGGGGGGGGCATTCTTTTTTTTTAATTAAAACATTAAATGATATTCAATTTTTGTTGTAGCAAATGCCACTGTTGTAACAAAGACCTACATTGGTGCTGGAAATTCTAAATTAGCTGCTACCATGTACAGTTTTCCTAGTGACGACAACATGAGTCAAATATACTTCACGGTTGCTGATGATGGTTGCATTCCTCTCTCATGGGAGGCAAATGGACGCGACAAAAATGGAGGTATTGAACATAACTAAATGTTAAAGATTCAAGTCTAAATTCATGTAGGTGGCAATGTTGAAATCTCCTTGTCTTTACGTCTGTCCTTTCGTTAACAATATTTGTAACAGATTTATCGGCTTGTACTAAAATCAGGTAATAACGAAATTACCGAACTTGAAGGATCAATCTAATGTCCGACCATCAGAAAAGACAAAACAAGGAAAACATACCGTGAAAATTGAAGATCGCAAAAGTCCTGACTTGGTACAGGTATTTCAAAAGAAATGCCCCCCCCCTTCCGTGAAGTTATCCAATTTAAATTTGTTACACAGGTTTATTATTATATTCGAGTTGAACCGTGCCTCAGTCCTGTACCTGTTTACTGAGTCGATTTAGACTTTTTCAAACTGTCAGTTTTTGCAACATATTTCTACTATAAGCTTCATTTCAAATTTGGTATAAAGCTTAAGAGTGATAATATGCAACTGATCGAGTGGGGGCAACTAAAAACTAATTTACAACACTTCTTAATCGATCTATCAAATATCAAAGTAGGTCTGATAAACATAGATACTTGAAAACCAGTATTTTTTAAAGTTTATCAAACCAATGACCACTTAGAAATGTTAAAGATCTTTTAAAGTTTTATGTACATGTAAATGTATATGGAGAGCGTTTATATTCAGAGAGGAGCCATCAACTGCCTAATTTGAACTGCTTGCCTTTTGCAATTGACTTTATCAATAAATAAATGTACTTAATTTCAGGTGGATATTCAATGACTGCAGAATTTTATGGAATTACTGCAGGAGTGTCCGATTATAGCGTTTTCAGAACCCCAAGAAACTGCGTAAGTGTTTTTATTGCAATAAATACCGGATTTCAATTTGTTGTTGAAATGTGCAAAAATACCTTTGGTGCTCATTTCTGAAAATGTTCAAAACCCAGGTGTAAATAATAAATCCTTTAATTTGGCTATGCTGTATATGCACATTTCGCGGACTTATATCACATTCTTTTTATCACATTAGCAGAAATTGAATAAAAAATACCAAATCTATTGTAAAATCTATATTGCTTTAATTGTATCAAATAATATTCGAAGTAAAAAAAAAAGTTATTTAAAAAAAAATTCGAAAAAGGTTGTCTGTCATGTTTATTTGAATATCAATACATTTAATGATCAAAGTAATTATACACTTATATCGTAAAGGTAACAACAAAATAATCGAACTGGGATGATCAATTTTATATATCCAAGAACAAAAGGCAAAACAACTTCAAGACAAAGACACACCAGAGAAATCGCAATGGTCCTGACTTGGTACAGGCATATGTTTTACTTCTGTATGCAGGTATTAGTGCTGCAGCTGCCTGTTATAATACCATTTATTTTTGTCTGCTTTCAGCATCACCCTAACCCTGTATTTGTTGGAGTTGGAAAGTAAAACAAACATTCTTACCTCATGTTACTTTTTTAAGAAGCAATAAATATGTTTATATTTTAATGTCTTGTAATGCTCGAGTACCTTCACAAATCAGAAATGAAACAACTGCACAGAAATCAGCAATGACGCCAACACGTCAAAACCGATGCACTTCGGAAGGATTAACAAACTACTATAGTTGCAAATGAAAAATGTAAATACTGATGACTTGTACTGAAAAAAGATACTTTTATCCCACCTTACCAGAAGGGTCATGTGAGCTATTGCAATCACTTGGCGTCCGTCCTCCGTCTGTCGTCCGCGGTCCATTCAATTTTTCAAATGTTAACTCCTCTGACACCATTTGTCCAATTGCAACCAATCTTGGCGTGGTTTTTTATTAGCATTCGCTACAGATATCAACATTTTGACATGGATAAAAGAAATCAGCACCTCAAGATGTACATGCCCTGAAATTTTGAATAAACAACAGTACCAAGTTTGATTGAAATTGGAAAACATGTAATGGTGTCAGAGAAGTTAACGTTTGAAAAAAAAATACGGACGTCGGACGATAAGGAATGGCAATAGCTCTTCGGTAAGGTGAGTTAAAATCGGTGATGTCTGTCGTCCGTTAACAATTTTTCAAAAATCCTCTCCACCGGAACTACTAAAATTAGAATTTAACATTCTTTGTTTGATTCTTAGGGTGTCCTACACAAAAGTTGTGTTTCGATTTTTGATTCGTTCACAAAACATGGCTGTCGTTGCTTAAAAAAAGACCAGGGGGTCAGCATTTTTTTAATGTTTTTGTCCTATAGAATGAAAACTATTGTAGATATAGAAAAGCTGTTGCTTGCTTAAACCCTCAGTTTATTTACCTATACAAAAGTCTCCATTGGGTCGAAGCTGTCAGTTGACCCCTTATCGGGTCTATGGGCCTTTGAAGGTCAAAAGTAGCGTTTTATCATGTGTTTGCCCTATAGAATGCAAAAAGAGAAACGCTGTTGCTTGCTTAAAACTTCAGCTAATTAAATTCTTCAAAAGTTTCCTTTAGATCAAAGTTGTCAGATGACCCCTTACAGGGGTTATTGCCCTTTAATTTAAAAAAACCCGATTTTTTTATCCTCATGTTTTGCCATACAGAATGAAAACTATTGCAGCAGAAAAAAAGCTGTTGCTTTTTTAAACCTTCAGCTCTGACATTAAACTATATATAAATGTCTCCATTGGCTTAAAGTTGTCAGACAACCACTTATGGCTTAAGGACCAGGTGAGTGATTCAGGCTCACTTGGTTGAGAAAACGTCCAATGGCAGAAACTGCGTATAAGAGCAGCACTTTTAGACAAACTACAACAATTAATTGTTTATTGACGTACTATCATTTCTTATTACAAACTGCCGTCTAAAAAAAAACTAAATATGATAGCATCTTTTATAGTTTACAAACTTTTGAATGAAAACATTTTGAACAAAGTAACATTACAAAAATTATATATACTGTATACTAGTAACCCCAAAAAACTTTTCTTTGTTAATATTTTTGTATGCACTAGTACTTTCACCTTACATGTAGCTAAAATACATCAATATAAGTTCATACACAAACAAAAGTGGTATTAATCTCCAAGTCCTCCCTTTGAATGTTTTGAATGTTTCTCCATCGACCCACTTTAATGCTCCACGGATTCGGTTTATACGACGTACTCGGCTCCGTGTAACAAAATGTGACTCTAGTGAAAATTTCGACTTAAGGCCACGCCGAATTAATTACTTGTTCGTCGGACCGCCCGCATGTGAAATTGTTTCCTTAAGAAAAAAATATAAATTTCTTCCGCCCGCATTTTCCGGAAACCCGCCCGCGTCCGGAGCCGGAAGTTGTGTTCAAAATTTTTTTTTATCTCCGCGTTTGAAAAATATTTGTCTTTTGCAAAAGTAAACAACCAAAAAAACTGCCGATTTTCAACCATGTACTCTTATAAATTGTCTAATCGCTTGTAGTGCTCCAATATTGGAGATACATTCAGGATAAAAGACGTTAAACTTAAACGGTTGAAACTACGTTTCATTCCCCTCAAACAAAACACTCCGATGAAAACAATGAAATCTGTTGCCACATGCACCAAGTAAAAGTATTGTTACAAAATACGGCAATTGCATGTCAAATGGAAGACTCTTACATTGATTTATTTAAAAACATTCATAACATTCAAAGAATGCCATATTCGATGTATAGTCGACCCCTTTTATTGATAGATTCAAGTTCCTGAGGTATTTTTCCTTTGATGAACTCATGATCAGTTATATATGTAAAAACAACATGGTTCAAATTGAAAACATTAAGGAAAATCCCTAACTTATGTGTAAGGACAATAATGGGATATTAATGACGCCATCTATGAACATCCAATTCACCATTGACCAAGGATTGTTTTGTAATATTTTTTTAATAAATATTTACAAATTGTTATTGTTGTTTTATGGTTTTTTTGTGAATAAAGATAGGAAGTTGTTTTTCTTTTTAATATTTTATCTTAAATTTATGCCTTGCCAGCAAGATTTTGGGACATAGTCATACTTTGGTTTGGTGTAATTGACTTTCTCTTGGTCTGCTTGTGGCTATTGATAGTAAGCCAAGACAGCAACTCTTCAGAGAAAAAAAAACTAAAGACAACTATTTCCTGCTTAAATAATATATTAATCAATTGGAAAAGCCATAAACCACTGAGAACAAGCATTTGTTATACTTTGAATAGAAGTTTTTTAATATTTCACTTATTTTCTTCAAAAATAAAAATAATCGCTCGCTCGCCTCAATTTTACATTAAAAACCAGAAAAAAAACTTTTTAAAAATTTAAAAACAAGTCGCTCGCCTAAAAAAAAATCAGTCGCTCCTAAAAATCAGATTTTCAGAAAAAAAATTAATAAAAATAATTTCGCTCGCTCGCTCCTTTTTTTTAAAGTCAAAATCCAAAGAACAAGAAATTAATTCTGTGTGGCCTAAGGATAAATAATACCCCCCTTTTTGACGAGTTAAAACGATCTGTGGATCATTTTGATATAAACTGATCCTGGAGACGATGATTACTATACATGTACAGGTTTCACAACTACAAGTAATGAGATACGGATTTTTATCACATCGAGTTAGATATTTGTCAAATTTGCAGTAAGAGAAATTAACTTCCACCTTTAACGCATTTCAGCGGAAAAAGGATTACAATACTACAATATAAATTTAAATTCATACACCTTATAAACTGAGGTAAACTCAAGCTTTTCCCCTCTATTGAACATCTACAACATTGACACCTTCATTGTTTTTACCTCAAGGAAATAAACTTAAAAATAAACCTTAACTCTATTAGATATTGCTTAGTTCTATGATTTTTTGCAACTAAAAATTATTTATTACGAATTATATATTTTTAACAATTCTTTGACAGTTATTTTGCGCATTTATTTTGTCTAAATATCATATTTGAGCTTTTTTGTAATTTGGCTAATGTTAAATAATTTACAGGAAAATCCGGATTTTTTTTTTTGCTTATACTAGATAATATTATTTCTATTGATGTGAGTTTTAACTGATCAGAGAGATCGTCTTCAATTGTTACACATTCAATGGTTGGTGTTTTGTTTTGGGTAACGAGTCAGTTCATTCACTGTAATATTGTCAATTTGTTGAACCCCACTTGAAATGTATATCCACTTACATGTATAGTGAGCATTACTAAAAAACTTTACCAAAAGTGGATATAATATAATCGACAGTTTTTGCTCATTACTCACTAATCTAGTCCAAAAATCTATCATCTTCAATTTTATCTGTAGCTCTTATGGGTACCTTCCTGGTTCACCATAGCCATAAAACATGGGGATGCCGTTCTCACTGAGAGATTCCACTTAACAAATTGTTGGTAAACACTAAAATATCTTTATTTTCATATCCCCAGATCTCGAACGAAAATGTCAAAATCGGAGCAACTAAAATATCAAACAGTTTTAGTTGGATGTCAACGGGTATAGCTAAATTTTTGAATTTTTCTGAATAGCACATACAATGCTCCCTGGCCTTGTTCGACAAGTGCTTAATTTGTCTTATTTACATTAACAGAAAGCACCCATTCGCTACAACACCCTTCAAATTCGTTTAATTCGTTCTCTACTATATACTCTTCTGTATCATTGAAATATAAAGCAAACAAAAAAGTGATAATTATTCACCTTGTCTTAGCTTATACATCACATGAAAAAAATCCGTTTTAAGATTCTTTTACACAGGACTTAATATCCGTATGAAAGTTAATATAACGTTAAACACTCCCATGCAATATTGCATTTAATCAACTTAAGTCAAAGACCCACTCTCAATTGACACGGTGGTGTAGTTGATCATTTTATGACATACAAGTTACCACTGAATCACCCAAACCGTTCTACAGAATTGTATCTCGGTAAGTATCATTCAAATCATTCTTCAGGGTTATAGCTTAGTAGGTACATGTGTGTACCACCTAAACCGTTCTACAGGATCATAGCTCGGTTAGTATCACACAAACCGTTCAACAGGAAGTAGCTCGGTTAGTATCACACAAAACGTTCAACAGGAATAAAGCTCGCTTAGTATCACACAAACCGTTCAACAGGAAGTAGCTCAGTTAGTATCACACAAACCTTAAACAGGAATATAGCTCGGTAAGTATCTTCCGAACCGTTCTACAGGATTATAGCTCGGTTAGCATCACACAAACCGTTAAACAGGAATATAGCTCGGTAAGTATCACACAAACCGTTCTACAGGATTATAGCTCGGTAAGTATCTTCCGAACCGTTCTACAGGATTATAGCTCGGTTAGCATCATCCAAACCATTCTACAGGATTACAGCTCGGCATGTATCATCAAAACCGTTCTACGGAATAATTGCTCGGAAAGTGTCATCAAAACCGTTCTATACAGAATAATTGCTCGGAAAGTGTCATCAAAACCGTTCTATCGGATCATAGCTCGGTAAGTATCATCCAAACCATTCTACAGGATTACAGCTCGGCAAGTATCATCTAAACCGTTCTACAGAATAATTGCTCGGAAAGAGTCATCAAAACCGTTCTACAGAATAATTGCTTGGAAAGTGTCATCAAAACCGTTCTATCGGATCATAGCTCGGTAAGTATCATAAAAACTGTTCTATAGGATTACAGCTCGGCAAGTTTCTTCAGGATTTTACCTCGATAAGTTTCATCCAAACCGATCTACAGGATTTTAGCTCGGTAAGTATCATCAAAACTATTTTATAAGATTATAGCTCGGTAAGTTTCATCAGGATTATAACTCGATAAGTATATATTCCAAACTTGATTATAGCTCGGTAAGTATCATCATGATTATAGCTCGGTAAGTTTCATCAGGATTATAGCTCGGTAAGTTTCATCAGGATTATAGCTCGGTAAGTTTCATCAGGATTATAGCTCGGTAAGTTTCACCAGGATTATAGCTCGGTAAGTTTCATCAGGATTAAAGCTCGGTCCGATCTACAGTATTTGGCTATAATTATTTTAACAAGATTGCCGACATTTTTGGAAACAAGTTTAACCATGGAGAACAAAACATGCTAAAAAAGTTTTAATAAATATCTTACTCACCAGCTTTCTTCGGTATTTCGTTATGTGACCTTTAGCGATAATAACAATGCGAAATCTCCTTGGGATTGAGTTGTACAAGCTTGGAATATACGCTGGTGTAAGCCCTACCCATATTTTTTCACTTTCCGAACAAGTTCATCTTTGTTGAAAATGTCGCATTTTGAATTCTGAAGCTTGTTTTTAATTGTTCGCCATACGTTTTCTATTATATTAATACCTGGTGACTGAAATGACCAGTTTAAACAATTTAAATCGTTGTCCCTTTTCCACTGCACCGCTCTATGAGATGCATGACATGGTGCATTATCGTCTTGAAATATATTACCTACGTTTGGAAAGTTTTTTGCGAAAACCGGCCATAAATTGTCATCAAGAGTTTTTTAATACTTTGTGGTGTTCATGGTTCCATCTATTTGCTTTAAAGTTCCTACCCCGTCAAACGTAAAGGGGCGACCATTTGACTTTAATGGGGGGGGGGGGGGGGGCTATGGTGAAATTTGAAATAAAAAGGCAGGATGGCAAAATCCAGAAATGAAAAGACAGGACAGTGCTTTGAGTAAAAAAAATGCAGGACCGTGTTTTTGCCTTAAAAATGTATAGTTGCTTTAAAAAAAAATTGCGCGCATAAGCGCGCAAAAAAATTCAGGCTCGACTTATTCCGAAAATAAGAAGACAGGTCCAAGAAGAAAATATCCATAGCATCCCCATATAAATCAAATGGTTGCTTCCTTAAATGCATCCCCAACACATAACAGCAACTCGAGGACCACCTCTCAAACCAACACATTCCGGTCTCCAAATTTCGACTGCTTTTTATCCAAACATACACTCTCCTATCTTGACCAACAACTACTTGAGTCTCATCAGAAAATATATAACGTTCTTCCAAAATGCACGAAAAGTTTTTGCAAGCTTTCATCGGCACCAGTTCACACGATTTTTCCTGTTTTTTACTGACAGGGACACTGTCAATGTCTTACGAACACGGCTCCTAGTATAGTCATAAAACTTCAACCTCCGCCGAACAGTTTTTGTATAAACAGGCTGCAGTAGTCTGTCATTAACGATATTGGTCAAATCCCTTAAAGTTTCTCTAACTTTATCGCAAGGAATGGATTATTTTTTGCGGTCGTATAAAAAGTTCAGAAAAATGTAATTTTCATGAAATTATGTTAGTCCAAAGGCCATTTTTAAAATAAATTTCATGAAAATAATAGTTTTCCGGACTTTTTTCCAGATGTTTCCAGATGCTTGCAGGTATGCGAGTCAACCATGATGATTTACAGATTGAGTTTCGTTCAGGTCCGTTGATTTTCACCGAAACCAAGGGCCATAATTTCGATGAAAATCAACGGATCGGTACGACAGACAAACTCGATGATATTCTCGCATTTCAAAAATCATCTCAATACTGCAAGCTTGTGGAAACGTTCGGCTAGCTATTATTTTGATAGAGTTTATTCATGAAATCCAAGCGCCATAATCTCGTTGAAAATCAACGGACCGGAACGAAACACATACACGATGATACACTCGCATTCAAAAAAATCAACCCAATATCTGCAATATATGGAGAAAAGTCCATCTAAGTACAATAGTCTGAGTCGTAATTTCGGTGAAAATCAGCGGACGGAACGAAATGCAAACTCAATCTGTAACTCGTCATGGTGAACATGGATACCAAACCGGCTAATAAACATCTGCAAGCAAATTGATAAAAGACTGGAAAACTGTAATTAATTTCTAAAAATTATCTAAGTGCAAGGTCCATTATTTCGGTGAAATTCAACAGACTGGAACGAATCGAAATTCGATCTTTAACTCATCATGGTAACCTCATATACCAAAAAATACCATTGAGCAACATCTGCAAGCATGTAGAAAAAAGTTTGGAAAACTGTTATTTTTATAAATACTCTTGAGTCCAAGGGCCATAATTTCGATGAAAATCAGCGTACTAGAACGAAACGGTAACTCGATCTATAACTCGACACCATTCTCACATACCAAAAACACGGTGTACAACGGTTTCGGATGCTTTGTGATCAAATTACGTTGCATGATAACTTTATGATTTTGCAACGGATACTTCGGTATGAAATGGACAACGAAGATCGTCCAACGTCGGACATTTCATTAATATCAGAAGACGTTAGGTGAATATCCTATTGATTCTAATACCACGGAAGATTGCAATGTATTTCCTACATAACATCACTTAATTTAGACCAGTTTGATGCCGTGGTTATGTGCTTCAAGCAAATATAATTGGTAGATACAAGCTGTTTGAATACAATATGTCCGAAATTAGACCAAATACCATGAAATTTCCATGGATTAAAATACTTTTATTACTCGTACGTTATTTGTGTTATATTTCGAGTGTACAAAACACCTAAACTCCCATTTAATCAGCTACATATGTCCTAAATCTCTGCTAAAATGAAAACAAAATGCAACGGATACCTATGATTCGTTTCAATGTACAAAAATCGCGACACAGGATAACTTATGATTGATAGGCAACGGATAACTTATGATAGCATGTTTTATATATTGTTAACTTCTACGAATGACAATTAATGTTGAAATTTAAACTAAGCCGGCAAATAGGAAGTAGATGATATACACACCTGAAAAAGAATCCCACGTTATGGTACCCTACCACAATGCTGTATACAAAATATCAAGAAGCTGTGTATAGTTGCTGAGAAAACTTTTTTTCCGGAAATTTCTACAAATGACTATCATGTTGAAAATTTTACTAAGTCGGCAAACAGGAAATAGGCGAACGACAGACCTGAAACGACTCTCACGTTATGGGACCACACCATGATGCTATATTCCAAATATCAAGTGTTTGTGATTTATAGTTTCTGGGAAAATTGTTACACAAATTTCCTCACCGCCCACCGCTCGACATTTACCATCTCACCCGGGTTAAACCGAGATCGTGAAGTCGGTGGTTATCGTGAACTCGGTTAAGCAAAATGTAAACAAACGAGAATTGACCAATGGGAAAAGAGAAATTTTGACAAAAATGTAGTCGTTAACGCGGTTAAAAATCAAAGCTGTTATCGTTTAACTCGGTTTAAGATATCGTCAACATAACATGGTCACATATGCCTTCAACGGTAACTTCTAGTTTTAAAACGTACTGGATATGTTTAAATGACATTTAAATGACAAATGTAAAACGAAAGGTTTACAATGAACATTATGGAACGGAATTCCCGGATTTGCGCACAAACGATGTATGAAGCATGTTCTCTATGATCATTAAAAAATACATAAAATGTATTTCCTTTTTAGTTGTTAACACCCCATAAAATAAACAAGTGGCTCCCAGGAGCCTGAACCGCTCACCTGGTCTTGATGTCGACCCTATGAAGACTTGTGTAGAGCCTAACTGACTGAGATGAATGGTAAGCAAACAACAGCTTTTCTCTATATACAATAGTTTTCATTCTATAGGCCAAAAACACTATTTTTCACTATAAGGGGTCATCTGACAACTTCGACCCTATGGAGACTTTTGTAGAACTCAATGAGCTGAAAATTTAAGCAAGCAACAGCTAATCTCCATCTGCAAGATTTCATTCTGTGGGCCAAAAACACGAAAAAAATCTGTTTTTCACCTTTAAGGGGCCAAAACCCCTAAAGGTGGTCATCTGACATTTTCGACCAAAATGAGACTTATGTAGAGCTTTAGATGCTGAAAAGGTAGCATTGCATCAGATTTCATCTATCTCTTATACTTTTTAATTTATAAGCCAAAAACAGTAGTCTGACCCCCCGGTCTATTTTTAGCAACGGCGGTCATATTTTTTATCAGATCAATTTGAAATGAGGATCGTTTGTAGCCAACATACCATATACCATTCCTGCCAAGTTTCAAGCAAATTGGCTCAGTTGTTTCAGAGGAGAAGATTTTTTAAATTGTTAACGGACGACGACGGACGACGACAGACGACGACGGACGTATAGTGATGGCATAAGCTCACATGGCCTTTGGCCAGGTGAGCTAAAAACGGAGTGTGCAGATTCATACAATAAACAAATTGTTGTGACAAAATAAAAAAATCTAAAATAAAAAAAATAAAAAACTGTGTACAACCTACACCTCTTGCTTTTCTGGACTGAATCAAACGAGCATTATTTTGATGACAAACTAAAACCAGTTTTACCGAAATACTTATAGTTTAACATTATTGCGTTGCCAGTAAATCATTATCATAGACCTACACACTTAAAGTATTTGTATACGATTTTAACAGCATACTTTTGCACAGTATTTAAGTGACCGGTCATTTCCGATAAAAAAACAAAAACATGATAAATCTTTTTTTTTATTAAAAATATGTTTTGACAGCACAGCTTCAGATAAACATTGAAAAGGATTTCTGCTTTATAAAGCATAAGGTTTTCAATAAAAATATTTGGTCATGTATGCCATGCGAAAGGGGTAATGTACGACCATAAACGAGAATGAAATGTACCAACTCATAAGATTAATGTACCCCCAATGCACAATAGGCCAATGTACCCAGGAAATAACGAAAACCCCCCCCCAAAAAAAAATAAATAAATCGCATGATCTGAAATATTAACCTATGGTGACTGACAATGAAGAAACTTTACCTGAAATGAGGTCATATATATACTAGTTTGAACACTTGACAGAGTGGGATATAGCCAACCCTTAATCAGGTTCACATAGGCAACCCTTATCTGCCGAAAATACAATACTGAATCCTGTTGAACTGACACACACTGAGCGAGAAAAAAGGGTTTGGGTGGGAAACAAAAGAACTGTAAATTTTGAAAACCACAGGATAAAGAGAGAGGTGGTTAGGGGCAGAAAATTTAGCTTATATTTGATGAATTACTTTGCGATCTTCAAAGTGATCTTTTACGTGTCTTTTGGACATCCCTGGCAAGAAGCATGACTAATCAAAGGTGGGTTAAAGAACGGCGTGCCGGGCGCGCTCCCTCCCGTTTTACAGGAAAACTTGGTTAGGAACTGTATTAAATAAGAAGTCACAAAGACTTTTTTAATTGCGCGCCCTCCCCTTTCAAAATTTCTGGATCAGCCACTGGCCCTATCCACTCACCTTGACCCACTCTGGTTTGCGGACAGGTTTTCCGAATTATAGCATGATGACGCCGGTATTCATTATGACAGGGCTGTCCCATTCAACTACCTTAGGCACATATCCCGGTCGTTTTTGAGCTAAGCGAACGGACCCAATGTCAGCCGTTTCTGAGCGCTCTTTAGTGGACTTCTTCCGACAAGCTTAGTGCCTTTGTGTGCCTATTCGCTTCCCGTGCACCGCACGGATTCGGAACCAAGTGAAGCCCTTTTCATGTTAAATATTATGTACATAACGACTGCCATAAGATTGAGAATTAATTATAAAGGTCAGTAATATGATAAAGGGTCGCTAATTTCCCTCTTTTTGCTGGATTCCACGAAGTTAAAAATCAATTAACTTAATAACTACTCATCGCAGCCTTTTGATATTTGGTATGTAGCATAAGTATGCAACCCATAGCATTAGGTCTGTCACTCTCGATCTACTTCCTGTATAACAAAAAGACGGTCACTATGTCTTAACATGGTTTATTTTTTTTTTATAAACAAAGTTGATTGGTCGTTTATTTGTACTACACATGTATATAGTGCCAATATTGAATAAGCTGTTGGTTTATTATGTTAATGATATCTATTCTTGTCCGTGTGTCTGTCCGTCTAAGGATTTTGTTAACCTTTTTTTCTTAAAAATTAAACCCGAATTCGAAGTTGCAATTTGCCATACCGTTTATATTTAGTTCCAAGATTTTGGACCACGACCAAAACAATTAAAACAAGTTGTTATGGAAAAGTAGATAAAAAAGTAAGATAATTCTTTATAAAGTACTTTAACAGGGTCAGAAATAAATAATCGGACGCATGTATATACCATAAGTTTCCCAAACACCGACTGTAATTAATTAGAGAGTGGTAAATTGCATTTGGTTGACAACCTTACTATATCACAGGGGAGAATCGGTATATCGGTAAAAATGAGCGTGAACAATTTTCCTATGGCGGTCAAGTATTGTGCGTGGTCGCGAACAATTTTGTACCGGATCGTGAACAACGCATATTGGAATTTTTTTCGTAGAAGGTCAGTCTTTTTTCTTTTATAGCACGTTAAAAAAAGCAAAATTAAAAAAAAAATATGTCTGGCAAAATGGTTTAATTTAATAAATTGAAACATGAAAGCCGTTTTACTTAAAATTGAATAGCTTTCTCAAATTTTGAAAAGGCAGATGGTATGTTGATATAAAACGGTCAGAATTTAACACATTTTGTAAACAAAACGTGTGTGTTCTGCTTCATATTAATATTAAAATGCATGAAATATGGTGTTTTAGATTCAAATATCATTATTTCATTTACCAAAAGCTAAAAATATATCTTCTTTCAAATGCAAGAGAGAAACTGGACATTTTATGTAGTTTTTGTTATTTTTGGGTTCGCGAACAATTTGGCACCGCTGGTTTTGGATCGTGAACCATGATCGCGAACAATTTATTAGTCAATATCGAATGTTTTAGATACTGAAGAGTTTAAGCGTTTGAATAGATTGACATGTATATATAAAACTTATTTTTCAGGAACTGAAAAGAAAGAACAACAAGTGTGGCCACTAAAAGTATGTCTCGCCTGCCGGCACCATCACTAAAATCTGAGAAAATTAAACTAAACGTGTTTTCATTTTCTCAGCTAAAATCAACCACCTAAGCTTTCATTTCTTGATATAAACACAAATCGTGTCTGTATAACCAGTATCAGATGCCTAGCTATTATACTTTTCAAGCAATTTATTGTCCACACAAGTATTGCAAAAAGTTTTCTGCCTGAAAAAAAAGACCTAAGTTCACTGAGTCACTGGACCCTAAAAATGGGGTCATGGTCACATGGCATGGAGACTGTTACGTTAACCATAACCTCAACTGTCTGTATACCCAATACCAGAAGCCTAACTATTATACTTTTCCAGAATTCATTGTCCACAAAAGTCTTACAAAAAAGTTTTCTACCTGAAAAAGACCTAAGTTCACAGAGTCACTGGAGCGTGAAAATGGGGTCAGGGTCACACGTCATGGTGCCAGCTGCGTAGACCATAACTTGAACTGTCTGTATACCAAATATCAGATGCCTAGCTATTATACTTTTCCAGCAATTCATCGTCCACAAAAGTCTTACAAAAAAGTTTACGACGCCGCCGCCGTCGCCGTCGCCGCCGTCGCCGTCGCCGCCAGAAAGTAATACCTATGTCTCGCCTTCTGCGACTTTTCGTCGCAGGCGAGACAAAGATCTCAGCAACAGGAAAGGCCAGTGGAAGACAAAGAAACGCAAAGTTGAAGCAACACTGAATTGTAAATTGGCAACACGACGGGTGTGCTATAGCAGGCAGGAACCGCTTACTCTTCCGGAGCACCCGAGTTCACTCTTGTTACGACTTGAGTTGGCGTTGTTGATTTCTGTTCGGTTGATTTTGTGTTTTGTGTTTCCTTGTGCTGTTCTTGTTTATGTTCGTTGCCCTTTCGGACTTTTGACACCCGAATGCCCCATTGGTGCCTCTGCTTTAAAAAAAAATAATTATCATAATATGTCATTTATGTCAAAATGTAAAATCACAGATTGGTTTGTCATAGGGTTTTGTTTTATCTTCCTTTACCGGATTTGACACACTGGATTGGAAATTGACAGCGCGGCGGGTGTGCTATAGCAGGCAGGAACCGCTTTCTCTTCCGGAGCACCCGAGTTTACTCTGTTGATTTCTGTTCGGTTGATTTTGTTTTGTGTTTTCTCGTGCTGTTCTTGTTCATGTTCACCGGGTTTGCCGTTCGGACTTTTGACACTCGAATATTGGTGCCTGTTTGTCCAAATATGTTATTGGGTTTTTTTATTGATGAACGATAAGAATATAAAGACGTTACTTTGGACAATGAGTACCCTTAAAAAAATTGCAAATTGTAGCCTTTTTGAGTAGTCTGAAACGATGCGAAACTCCTACCTTAGAGTACCAGGTGAGCAAAATTATGAAAATTACTAAAAATGCACTGTATTGGAAAGAAAAAAAACATCACTTTTTCAACAAATATTGCTGCAATTCTCATTCTATATAAGTACACTGAAAAAAAAATCACCATTAAAATGTCTAATTTAAAAAAAAAGAAGATAGAAACCACTGATCAATCAGATGAAAGCTATATACAGCTATTGAGGCTTTAGGGTAGCCATTTTGGATTTTTCGAAAAAAAAATGTTGCCTGTCTGAACAAGTTATAAAGGAGGTTCTTTAAGTTGCACTTTTATCTTTTACATAATTTAAAACCTTGCTACTGGACAAAATTTACAGTTTTCATGAACATACTCATAATGATACAAAAAATTGTTATTCATTATTATCATGAATTAAATATTAAAATTATCATTAAATCGAAGGTTTAATTAAAAATATATATTATATTTAATGTGGTCACGCTGTCTTGTTCACGATCAATTTTGCAGGTACCGCCATAGGAAAATTGTTCACGCTCATTTTTACCGATATACTGATTCTCCCCTGTGTATATATTATATATTATATAGCCCGGTAAGACCAAAAAGTTAATTTGTTACACTAACAAAGGTTTCAAACATCTAAACTAACACCATGAACACTATTTGATAAGAGAAAGAAGCTTTTGGTACATATAGGTACTCCAACATAACATTTCATACAGAGATTTGTTATTTTGTAGATATTTCATTTCTTAAATTAATGGTGAACCTAACGTAGATGAAATGAGAAGTGGTATCCCTCGTATTTATCTGTGCAATTTCTGTCGAAATACCAAGTTTCAATTAATTTGATCAATGCACGTTGATGCACGCCAAATTTAAATTTTGTGTGTTTTGCTATTTCTCTACTTTTTAAAGAATTTGTTGAAAAAAATATTGCTAACAACGGCCAAAGCGCCGTAACTCTAGGCCTTTTAATTTCGGGATACAGTATAAATCCATTATGAGGAAAGGGAGAAAAAATTCGACTGACCGGAAATGAAAAAAAAGCACAGGAAGGGATAATTTTCTTTTTTTTTTAACAATTCTGTACTCCGTGCAATTTAAAAGTTTTTAAAATAAAAAATATATTTTCTCGTTTCTGAAGCAGATACCTATCGTTTTAAGTTGGTTTCATGAATGAATTTGACAATTAAAAATTTTAGTTGGAGTAGCTAGTACATATCACATTATACAAATTTGCAGTTCACGATAAAAGTAAAAGGGAACAAACCGGGTTGAACGATAACATTAACCGCGTTAACGACTACATTTTAGTCGTAATTTCTCTTTTCCCATTGGTTAATTCTCGTTTGTTTACATTTTGCCTAACCGAGTTCACGATAACCACCGATTTCACGATCTCGGGTTAACCCGGGTGCATCTTATAGCTCGGATTCTCCCTAATGAAATCCGGTAAAACATGTCAAGCGATAGATATGAAAACGTGTAAAATTAATTTTAATGAAGAACTATAGTAAAACAAACCTTTGAGTGACTGAGTGAGTTGGTGTTTTTCGCCCGTGCAACGCTTTATAGGTTATTTACAGGTGATGAACATGAAAAGGATGATAAAATGAACATGAAATGATGATGATAAATGAAATATGGGGATGGGATGGGAAACAAAGGAACGTTAAATTTTGAAGATCCACAGTGAAAGGAGAGAGGTGGGTAGGGGCAGAAAATTTAGTCTATGTAGTGCACTACTTGGCGGTCAACAAAGGGGTCTTTTACGTGCATGAAGCGTGGCTCTCTTCACACACTTTGGCCCACTATGGTCAGCGGTCAGGGTTTCCGTATTATAGACCTGACAACCCCCGCGGACCAGGAACACCCTATTCAGCCACCTAGGGTACACACTTGGTCGCTCTGTGGGCTGATCACTGACCCGACGTCAGAATCACAAGATCCTTAGGCGCCTCTTACGACAAGCTAGGCTCTGCTGCGGACCTATTCGCCACCCGGGCCCTTCACGGCACACAAACCTTTGAAGAAAGTGTAGAAGAATTGTAATACGAATTTGTTCAACCATGAAAAAGTCATAATTGTCGAGCAGCACAGACATAGGCCTGCCATTTAAACAAAGCCATCCACTTGACAACCTAGCCTGAAGAATCACACACATCAGAAGTTTGTGGTTGAAATTTAATTCAAGAAATCTGTTCGCATTCTATAAAAATTATTGTCCCTGCCCATCCGTGTATCAGTCTGTCCATCCGTCACACTCTTCTCAGAAACCGTTCATGGAAGGCTACAATTTTGATTTATGCCATTTTCAGATTTACCTGTTAGTTACATTGTAGTGATGTTCATCAAGGGGGGGGGGGGTCTGCAATCTGTTCTTGTACGGGTGTGATTAATAGTAGCAGAGAAATCTAAATATCTAAATACAAAATTTCAGATCCCGAGTAAGCTCCGGTTCGGACCCGATAATTAGGAAGAAGATAACAGAAGGCCTAAAATCAGAGATTTCTGATTTAACGTCTCGGCTAAATTGCATTAGTATGCATTCTACATTTATGTCACTTTTTTTTATCCCTCATCCATATATGGATAGCTTGTTATTAATACGGAAATATGAAAATACATTTCCTTCCATCCACATTTCACCGTAAGGGGTCATCATAGTTCGCTAAGTTATCAAGGACTAAAAACTAACAAAAGGTGTAAAGCAAGAAAAAAAAAATAATGACCTCGAAAATAATATCTTTATTATATAAACAATTATAAAAGACTTCAATTAATCATTTTAAAATACAAAAAATAACAAAAGTAGGGTGGGTAGCTGCATTGATATAAAAATGATTTTGCGTTATATATTTAACCAAAAGTCTGATGAAAGGAGGCTTTAAATTTCGTTTCGATTAAAAGAACAGAATGATTAAAGGTCATTTAGATTTTTTCAAAATTCTCTGTAATGAGATTTTAAAGGTATTTTGCATTGGATTGACATAAATAATCATCAAGAGGAATCATCTGAATGATTAATAAGAGTTTTTAGTAAAAGTACATATATAGAAATGCACTATGTCTATACATTCAGATTTGCTTCTGAATACGTTTATAATATTGAATTATGTTCATGGAAAAATAAACTTCTTGAATTTTGGCAACTATATTTTCCCAAGTAATAAAAAAGTTTTGCTTGACGATACCTGCCTTGTAGCAATTTTTAAATTTTATAAAGTCAATTCATGAAGTATTTCAAAGGCTTGAAAGGTGTGTGCGTGCGTGTGTGTGTGTGTGTGTGTGTGCGTGTGGTTTTGTTTTTCTTCCCTTCTTGCTATTGTACATATTGTATATATTTTGTTTTTTTTTTCTCTGTACCAATGTATATTGGTTTTATGAGAATAAAGACGCACACGTACTTAATAAAACAAGGAAAAAAGAATAGAAAATTTATAAAGTCAGAAATGTGCGAGAGAATAAGCCACGGACTTTGGACGAATTAGTGAGGCTTTATTTACCTACAAGCACAGTTTTTATTTGTTTAAATTGACTAATGCTGAGAAAGGTACGTGCTCATTTTAATTGAAGTTATCCGTTGTCTTGATCATGAAGATCCGTTATCCTTGAAAACGACTTCTTTTTTGCCAAAATTGTTGCAATCGACGTTCTCTGTACAATACATTTTATTCGCTACTTGGTTTTGGTGATAATAATCAAATTTATTAACAATGCATATGCCTCAGATAGTCATGTCAAACATAAAAAGTCGATTTGCATCCAATACTTTCAATTTTCGAAGGTAACTGTGCAATTAAAAACCTTACATTCAAGTTCCTAGATAGTTATAAGTCTATAGCTTTGTTGACCATTTCTTCCTTCCGTGAAAGTTAATTTATCAAAATAAACCGATATAAACTGTGATTATTTAGCAATTTTAGCAGCCCTACCTGTGTACTCACCTCCTAAAACATGGCGAGCATCCGTTGCAAAAATCATAAAGTTATCATGCAACGTAATTTGATCACAAAGCATCCGAAACCGTTGTACACCGTGAAAAAACAGTATATGTATTCAATATTAAAGTCCGGACTTTAAAAACTTGTGGGGTGGACGGACGAGAGTAAAACAATGCATCCCCAATTTATTGGTACGTAGGCATAAAAATAAACAAGCATTCTGAGAGTATTGCAAAACAATACATAGTCCCCTACCGGCCTCATATTTCAGTCACTGGTAACAATTTGTCAAACAAATTGAATACCTAAACTTGATCAGTTTATTATCTACAAGGAACAATAAAAAGTGCAGAAAATGAAATTGCAATGGATTTTCTAACTTTAAAGTGCCATAACTCCCATAAAAATTTGTGGACCGGCAGGAAACTCAAACTTATTCTCTAACTCATCATGGTAAACTCACATACCAAAAATCAGTTCATTATCTATAAGCGTTCAGAAAAAAAAGTGCGGAAAACTGATATTTTATTGAATTTTCAAAGTTCAAAGGGCCATAACTCCCATAAAAAATTGTGGACCGGCATTAAACTCAAACTTGATCTGTAACTCATCAAGGTAAACTCACATACCAAAAATCAGTTCATTATCTATAAGCGTTTGCGGAAAACTGAAATTTTTGTGAATTTTCAAAGTTCAAAGGGCCATAACTCCCATAGAAATTTGTGGACCGGCACGAAACTCAAACTTGATCTGTAACTCATCAAGGTAAACTCACATACCAAAAATCAGTTTATTATCTATAAGCGTTTAGAAAAAAAGTGCGGAAAACTGAGGCGTGACAGACAGACAGACGGACGGACGGACAGACGGACACAGCGCAAACCTATAGTCCCCTTCGGCTTTCGCCGCTAGGGGACTAATAATCTGACTTCCAGAAAAGTCTGTATAAATATTTTTTTGTATAAAACATAAACACAAACTAGTTTAAACTGCTTATTGTTATATTGGTGGAAGTTGTAAACATGAACTAACTGATTACATGTCTATCAAACAAAATGTAACTTCAATTAAAAAAAAGAAGAAATATTCACTTCAACCCACCCAATAAGTACCCCCATATCCCCAGCCCCCTTCTTCCGAGCGTTGCATTAAATGCTTGATGATCCTTGATCATCTTAGCTAAAAATAGAATGCTCTGGATATTTCCACTTGTCTGGGAAATATAGATCTACGTAGTAAAGTTTTCCGTCAAACTGACATTGACCTTGGGTTCTAAACCAGTGCATACTGGAATATGGATTGCAAAGAAGTGCATGTTAATAAAAACAATTGCAATCTTACGTATTTAAATATTTTGAGCAAGTAGGAAGTTACACATTAAACCGGTAGGAAATTTTTATTTTCATATTTAAAAATTTCTTATTGATATTAATAAATTATTTATTCAGTCCTACAACTATGCCACTGTAATTATTACATTCTTTTTATATTTACGACCCCCCTTTCTTTATTATTATTGTTTTCTGCTTATTATTATTATATATGAATATAATCGAATAAATAGTATCATTGTACTTTTCTTATTAATATTTTTATTGCCATGTAGTATGTGAAAATGTTTCAATAATGAATAGTTTCTTAACTTTGAAAATCAAAATATTCTATCATGTCTATCTTAGGCACGGACCATTTGATTCGGGGGGGGGGGGGGGGCTGGGATTTTTTTTGAAAAAAATTGCCCGGTCCTGATTTTTGTAAAAAAAGATAAACTGGCCAGCACCTAGGTTGAAGAAAATAATCTGGTTTCAATCTTGCCAATTGAAAAAAAATAATCTTGCCAACAAAATTTCCTTGCTTAATATGTGTGTGAAAAAATAATCTGGGCCGCAAAGCGGGCGAAAAAAAATTCCCGGCTTAAGGTAAAATCCCAGCGACCCCCCCCCCCCCCTGAAAATAAAATGGTCCGTACCTTATAAAAATCAGTTTTGAAATAAAAAAAAAAAAACGTAAATGTATCGCTCAGATTTAATTAGGTCGAAAGGGATCGAGAAAAAAACTTTCTATAAAGAATGCATTTTCGGTTGAAGCTACTAGACCCACCTAGAAATAGCCAAAAATAATAATTAGATCTAAAGGCTGGAACCAGAAGAGGAGATGCATGCATCCAAAAAAAATGGAGAAAATTAAATATGTAAGCCGCATCAAATTAAAGGTTGTATAGGCCACAGAGGCTCTGCAGGACTTTTTCTGGGACAGCGAGAAAGGCTTATTTATTCGCCGTGAATTCCGGATTTTTCAGATAAAACTGCAGGAATTCGGGATTTTTAGGTACTGGGATCCGGGAATGCTCATTTATGTCACCGGGAAAGCGGGATTAAGTATTTATTTTAACGGAATGCGGGATAAGTCAAATATTGCTCGCTAGCATAAATTGTTTAAAGTATGATACAGTAAGGCCCTGTTATAGGACCCTTTCCCAATGAAAGTTATCTCAAAATTGTGCAGAATTCCCATAGATTTTAACCTTTTCCGCCTAATTTTGATGCTCATATGGGTAGTTTACCCAGAAAGTTTCTCAAAATGACCATTTAAAGGACCGTTCTCCCAAAAAGTCTGATAAAACCCTCGGTTGGCAATGGCCACCCTACACAAAAACGACAGGCACAATATGTATAGTCAATTAATGTTCGCTAAGCAATGACCATCTCACTGAAAAATCTTGTGTTTAGTCAAAATTGCTCGCTAGGCAATGGCCATCTCATTGAAAAATCTTGTGTATAGTCAAATATTGCTCGCTATCACTGAAAAATATATCTTGTGTATAGTCAAATATTGCTCGCAAAACATTGGCCATCTCACTGAAAAATCTTGTGTATAGTCAAATATTGCTCACTAGGCAATGGTCATATCCCACTGAAAAAAGCACTTTGACTATTATACACAAGCGCCTTTGTTATTGGCGTGGATTTTATGTTCCATTTTCGTTCATATGGGGAAGCAATGTGAAAACTTCCTTGTTTAAGAAGGGGTCTATCTGTGACTATTTCAGGACCGGATTTGAATAACATGCATTTGATTTAGACTATGGGCCAATTGCAGAACCGCAAGCAGCGCCTACTGGTCTCGTTGAAGGCTGCTTGCGGTTGTCCATTGTGTTTTTTTCTGAATTTCCGCTTGATTGTGGGCTATGTCGCAAACACTTATTCCACATCTCATTATTTTCTATTGATAAAAAGACAGTCAGAATGCAAAACATCAGGACACAAAAAACAGGCAGAACAGTGCTTAAATTTACAAAAAGCAGGATGGTGCTTTGAAAGAAAAATTAGAATTAAAATATGTGCCGCAAATTTTAAGGCTTCAATTATAAGGCAGGTCGAAATAATTATAAAAAGCCTTTCTCAAACCCCCCTAAAAATCAACTGACTGCTATGGCCGAAAAGAAAGTATCTGCATTTCTGTTTTCATGCCCTAGTTTATACGCATAACGCCCCCCCCCCAAAAAAAATAAATAAATAAATATGTGTTTCTATACCCTACCTATTTTTACATGCGTACCCTCACATTTTTATTGATATTTTTGCTTAAGCACCTTTAAACTATATTCCAATCCCCGTTTCCGAAAGGTTACTTTTTTTTAAATATCGCGTCTTAAGTTTTTCATGTGCAGCACTAATAGCAATTTTCCTTGTCTGCACAAAACAAAGGGTCTGGTTTTTTTTTGTATGTTTATTTACAATATTCGGCCCGCCACAAGAATTTAAGGTGGGCTACACGTTGAACCATAAATGTAATTCTCAACAGGCCCATGTGCACATTTTTATCAAACAGTAGCAGGGAAAGGAGTGACAAAACAGTTTTAGGAAAAAAAGCGAATGTTCATCAAAGAAAATGCGCTTTTAGATGCAGGCCTGTTTGGGGAAATTTTATGATCTATTGTCCGCAAATATTTGATTAGAAAATAACACATGAACCACAGGAAGTATGAGCCTTTAGCTACAGTAACTGTGTTTACTGCTAACACACACACAAAAATATCAACGCAAACTAGCAAATGAGCTTAATAGGGTGTAGAATTGTGCAGATACAAGTTAAATGAAGCGTCGGTAAGGTTCGTGAAGCACGTTTGTAATGTTTTCTTTGCTTTGACATACGTTTTCATATTTTATATTGTAGAATAAAATGAAAGATTCCGATACAAAAATGAAGTACGAGCACGAAAATTCATATATTAAAATGGAAGACGACCACGAAGATTCAGAAGAACAAGGTGAATCCTGGAACCATCGGCTTTGGATATCATTTTTGGCAAAGGCTTTCGATCTCTTTAGTGGAGTTGTTTTAGCAGATTCTTTACATCCGACCGAAAACAGTGCGACCGAAACACGACCAAAATTGTGCAGTTCTGATAAAAAGGAATTGAAAAAATCAACCAAGATGGCAGACAAACACGCACACGACAAAGCACATAAAAGTGACAGAGTCAGTTACCGTAAAAGTGATTCTTCAGAATTACCACAGAGTGAATTTATATACAATTCTTCGTGGGTACCAATCTTTGAAGATGCAATGGGACACTACGCATCTACCAAGAAATTGTTTGACAATGTTTCAAAGCATTATCATAATGTCAAAGACTCCAGGACCAAGCAAAACATCAGGTTTTTGGAAAATAAAATGAAAAAAGAGCACACTAATGACTCGGAAATCAGAACACAGGTGATGTACGATTCAATTGACAGTAGGAACCATCAGACAGGATCGGAACGGCAATCGGTGGTCGGGAACACCATCACATGGGCAACCATGCATCAGATACACCAAAACAAGCGTGAACTGCAAATGATAATTCCAGGTTTCTGACAAAAGTGTCTCTGTTATTTATGTATGTATATATTTACATGTTGACTTTATTTCATGTTTTCTCTTTGTATATATACTTTGATAGGAGACAGTGAAATACATGTATGAAATTATTATGTTGTATATATGATTTACAATTTTACTTTTACTAGAAACCATTAATTCGTACATAACAGATGAAACCATTAAGGGACCTACCATTTAACTTGAAAGGGGGGCTTGGTTTTTTTCCTTAATATGAAATGTTTTGAAACTGATTTTTGATGAAAAAATATTTTGGTAGAGGTTAAGAAAAATAATATTCTCATCTATTATACATAAATAATAACTTTATTAATGCAACAAAGGACGGGTATACAGTCATGGTAACAATAAATACAATACTGATTCAATGACATAAGTTGACATAAAGACTTTAACAATGTTTTAGTAAATAGAAGAAACTATCAAATGCAGACCTGTCAAGTTGCACGCAACTTGCGTGAGATTCACGCATCTGGTCAGCAATTTGGCTGCAAAATCCTTTGATGTTTTAATTTTCATAACCCGAAATCTACGCCTAACTACTTAGTATAGGGGTTATAATTGTCTTCGGGTTCGCATTACATGTTTTGTAAATAATAATGCGCGTAAAAATATATTCCTGCATAAGACATTGCAAAACGTTAATTAATGAACAGATGAAAATATTCTGGAAATTGATTTTCATATAATTATTAATTTATTCGAATATGAGTTTGTATTACAGTAAATATCAAACAGGTATATGCATTGAAGCTAAGAATGTAGTAATATGTAAAAGTAGTCCACGAAGCTTCACTCTAATGTCGCCATTTTTAAGAGATAATTTTTTGCATTGTTCATTAACCTCTTCAACATGTAGTTTAAGATTTTACTTTTCAATTGTTAATTTTTTTTAATTATCTGTTCAAAATGTAGTACTCCAATTGAAAGTGGTTATGAACTTTGAACAACTTAAACTGACTATAAAACATAGCATTGTTTGTTTTGTTCTTTTATTAGAGGTATCGATCTACTTCCTTGTTTATATATAAATCCCGGATATAAATATAGTAAATAAGCGATGGTTCGTCACGTGTGATTTTCCCTATCTTTTATTTATGCAAAATTTTAATCTAAATTAAAAGGGGGTCGTGGTTTCATTCCTAACAAAAGTACCGTTTTAAAGCATAATGTTTACAATGGGAATGGCGAAATTATTTAAAAGCATGATGAGCAGCTTAGTTCAACACTATTTGGGCACATTATATATTGTCAGACACAATAAATTTCTTTTAATGAACCATTGAGATGTACGGCATGTACACAATTTGTCTAAACTGTTAATAGCTAAATTTATCTAAAATCAAAATCCCTCCATGGCCTCCATCGTAGTTTTGCCCTTAGCTATATTAATTTGGATTCGTTTGGTTTTTTACTTTTAAACATCTTTTGGAATTAAATTGTGGTTTTCCTTATTGCATGCTTCTAGTGCTGCTGATGAGGAATAACATTGATCATTCCGAAATTGCCATATAGCTCAATTAATTGCAGTTGGAGTCGACAATATAACTGAAATATGTGTTATAGTCTCATGTTTATTTACTCCGTATCCTGTCATCAATTATATCATAACAAAGGAACCTGTTACTAAAACAAATACTTATAACTAAAAAATATATATATAAAACCAAAGACAAGTATAATATTTAATAAACAGGTCTACATATGAAACAGAAATATACATAATTAGGAAATTCTTCACGGTCTTGATCGGGTTATCACTGGATATGGTGACAACCATATCCTCTCTTGTTTCCTTTGATCTTTCAATTTTTTGGCAAATCTCACGCAAGCAGCTCATCAAAACTTGACAGCCCTGCAAATGTCATATGACTGTAATCATGGAACATTGCCACTAACGAATGAATTGACAATTATCAGAACTAATTTTGGGTTCCCTTCCTCTGTTCTATAATGACTAATAATGGAGAGAAAAAAAAATAAAATAAAAAATCCCTAAAACCCTCTTTCAATTAAATACATGGTCGGTCCCTAAGATCATTTAAGGATAATTTATTCATGTTATTTTACTAAACTGTTTTTGTTTATAAATCATGTTCATATTAAAACCGGTGATTAAAGATAACATTGTTCTGTAGCAAACTTTTATTTTCCGCACAGATTTGTATGAAAGCATAAAATATACAGGTACCTGATCTATTGACCAATTGTACATGATGCAACTAAACTTGAACGCTGCTGCATTACAGCATATGTATACATAGATAAGCATGCACAAAAATAATTTTAGATGCACTAAAGAATTGTTTAGTATGACATGTATGAGCATTGGACCAATACTGTACACAGGGGGGTTCCAGACCAATTTTGCTGACAGTCTACACAAAAATTTAAAAATATCGGAGGAAAGGGGGGTTCCGACCCTCGGAACCACCCCCCCCTGGATCCGCCACTGCAAGGTTTCTTGATTTGTACACAATTCATATTTTTATACGACCGCAAAAAATTTGCGGACGTATTATGGTATGATGCTGTCGTCGTCGTTGTCGTCGTCGTTGTCGGTGTCTGTTAACTTTTTAGTGTTTCCACAATAACTTTAGTTCCAGTCATCCGATTGCTATAAAACTTTACAATGATGTTCCTTACCATAAAAGGATGAATGGGATTGATTTTGGGGGTCCCCCCATTTTTCGTTTAGAAATTAGGGGCCAAAAAAGGGCCAAAAATACTACTTTTTTGTTTGTTTCCACAATAACTTAAGTTCTAGTTATCCGATTGCTATGAAATTTGACAGTGATGTTCCTTACCATACAAGGATGAATGGGATTGATTTTGGGGGTCCCCCTTTTTTTGTTTCGAAATTAGGGGCCCAAAAGGGGCAAAAAATTCAAATATTTTACTTGTTTCCACCATAACTTTGGTCCTAGTTGGCCTATTGCTGTGAAATTTGTCAAGAATGTTTCTTACAATAAAAGAATGAACCTGATGAATTTTTGCGCCCCCTTTTTCTCTGTTGTGTAATTAGGGGCCAAAAGGGGCCAAAATAAAAACTTTTTTATTTGTGGTCTGATTTTGAAATTTTTTTTTGCATGTTTGTTCTTGTCAAATAGCGGATACAAAATTAAGAATTAATTTTTGCAACCCTCCCTTTTTCCCCCTATTACGTAATTAGGGGCCAAATGGGGCCAAAATCGAAACTTTTTTATTTGTGGTCCGATTTTGAATTTTTTTTTTGCAAGTTTATTCTTGTCAGGTAGCAAATCCCAATTGAGAATTAATTTTTGCAACCATCCCTTTTTTACTTGTTTTGTAATTAGGGGCCAAAAGGGGCCATAATCAAAACTTTTTTATTTCTGGTTTGTTTTTTAAAAATTTTTTGCAAGTTTATTTTTGTCAAATAGCGAATCCAAATTTGAGAATTTATTTTTGCGACCCCACCCCTTTTTCACCTGTTACGTAATAAGGGGCCAAAAGGGGCCGAAATCAAAACTTTTTTATTTCTGGTCCGATTTTGAAATTTTTTTTTGCATGTTTGTTCTTGTCAAATAGCGGATACAAAATTAAAAATTAATTTTTGCGACCCCCCTTTTCCCCCCTATTACATTATAAGGGGCCAAATGGGGCTTTTTTATTTGTAGTCCGATTTTGAATTTTTTTTTTTGCAAATATATTCATGTCCGGTAGCGATTCTAAATTTAAGAATAAATTTTTGGGTCTGTTATCATAATTTTAAAAAAAATTCTGGTTCGATATTTTATTTTTTCCCCAAACATTATTTTTTTAAAGAGTAGAATACAACATTAAAAATTTATACTTTTACCCCCTGGGTCGAAAGTCCATCAGAGAAGCATGTGTCAAAAACCTTTGTCAGTCCACCATGGGCTGCATGTGTCCAGAGCAATAGACTATCCATATTAGGCCTAAAACGTACAGGGTTCAACATGTTGCGGTCGTATCATGCTGCGCTCGGCGAAGCTTTTTATTTTTCGTGCATAGAAGCCAGATAAATTTTTGTACGCACGCTGAATCCTGAACTGATAAAAGGAAGTTACCACATGTTTCCGTTAAAAAGGGAGGGTTTATGAAAAATTGTACGACTTTACCCCCCACAGAGCTATTCAATTTCAGTACTTTAACGGGTGTTACCGGCCTCTTTTATTTTTAGAACTTACTGTTTATCTGCAGGTCAACTAAGTTTATGCGTACTTTACGAAGTCAAAGTTGTTAAATTTTGATGAAAGGTAGATTTTTTCATCAAATTAAGATTTTTAATTTGTAAGATATTTTGCTTATGCATTTTAAGTTAAAATCGTCTCGAAAAAATCCCTGTCCTGAGCGGGGTTTGAACCATCATTCCTTGTCGTACTAGACTTCAATCTTACCCCACGACTACTGAGGACTACATACAAAATTGTCCTTTAAATATATATGAACACCAACTATTACGACAATCAATTCATATATTGAATAAATTTGACCATTAAAAGACACCTTCTGGATCATTTGTAAATTTTGCGAACTTGTGAACAATAAATTTTTTACAAAAATAACGTCCAAAAACGGTCAGCCAGTAAAAAATAAACTTAAATAAGTTCTGGGTGAGATAAGAACTGATTCTTGGACTCCACTTCATGCTATACTCCTGTCTTCAATTATTCCACTCCATAACGGAGGCTTTCCTTTACTAAACACAATTTTAAAGTTTATGCTTGTGTTGAAAAAGAAATCTAATATAGAGCTTGATGCCATAACAACTTCTCTGTGAATTATTTAAAATAAGAAGTATTTGTATACCCATTAAAGATATTAAAATTGGATTTTTTAAACTTATGTCCATGAAGAGATAACAAAAAAAAGATAAATTCTTATCAAAAATTGAATATCGTTAGCTGTGCGTTTTGAATAAATAAGGGGATTGAACAAGGTTTGATTGGCACGAAATCTTACTCTACGATTGATGTATAATTTGTTGAAAATAAAACTATAACGGGTTAAAAGATACATTTGCTAACAATTTAGTTTTTTTTTTTCTAAACCCCCCCAAAAAAAACAACCAATTGATATGAAAGGACAACCTTACGCTTGTAAATGTTGGTTTTAATTGTGTTGAATGTGAAACGTTTCACAAAAAAAAAACATAAACCAATCCGTTCAATTACAACAAACAACTTATCAGTAGTACATTTTTATGTTTTATGTCCTACATATCTTCCCTTAACGGGAAAAGTTTGCTTTTAAGAAAAAAATCAATCGATATATTATAAAGTTTGTTAAAATTTGGAAAAGCTAGATAGCCAGCTGTATGTTTTCAATAACTTTAAATGAAGACAAAATTCATTATTTTTTTTCATTCAGAAACTAAGTCATATTTTCATTTCGTTCGCGTTGTTGGTTTCTGTTCGGTTTAATTTGTGGGGATTTTTTGTGTGTATTCTCGTGCTGTTCTTGTTCGTGTTTGCCGGTTTTGTAGTTGCCCTTTTTGACTTTTGACGCTGGAATACCCCATTGGCGCCTTTTTGCTTCTTTTATATCTTTTTTTTTCAAATAGATTTCATTTAAAAATGTATTTTAAAAAAATCTTACTCTAAATATGTTTCTTTAAAGCATTTGGTAATCTAAGTGTGTTTCTAGGCTAAAAAAAAAACTGACGTTCAAACAATGATTCCGAACGGGGTTTGAACCACCAAGCGATGTCATTCTAAACTTTCATCTTCCCACTAGACCACAATGGCTGAGCAATGAGATAGGTGGTTTAAATGTATATAAACATAAATTTAACGGCAATCAATTCATACAAAAAATAAATTATTACACAATTTTAATATATATTTTTCGACGTCGTACAAGTCAGATACAAAACATTTGTAACAGAAAAACAATCCGGTAAACCCATTACCGAACAGTTTTTCCGCCTCGGAATCAGGCAAAATCCTCGGCGCAAGCGCCTCGGACTTTGACCTGATTCCTCGAGCGGAAAAACTGTACGGTAACGGGTGTTACCGGCTTGTTTTTCTGTTACATATGTATTGTATCTAATACTTACCTCAGTTCAAATTTAAATCCCATATATAACAATTACATAACACAGTCTGTGACCGGGGTCATTGACTTGTACATGTTGATCAATATAATATAATTTGTCTTAATTTTGAGTATACCCTCGCATATAAATTTCGTAGTTGCTGTTTCTTTGGTACTTTTAGCAATCTGAATTACTGTGCTTTTGTCCAAAATGATTTTTTAGTCCATTTATAATTTATACATGCATATTTCTAAATGTTGATGAACTCTTACATGACCGTTACAGTCACTTAATACCCTAAGGTGAATAACCTTTTGAACTCGCTACACTGTAGTACATTGAATGATATGTGTATTGATAGGAGATCCACATCATATTGTAACAAAAAACGCTGATAATTTATTTAATTCGTTTTTTAACCTCTTTAAAATATATAGTGGAAACAAGCGTGATGTGACACATTTTATTAAGCGACTTCTGTCAACTTTGTTTATCAGATCATGTTAAAGTAACCTTGACATTTGTTGTTATTGTGGCTTTGTTTGAAGTATTTTCACTTGATTCTTTAAAAATCTATAAATTCAGGTAGGTTAATTTGTTGTTTTTAACATATTACTTATGCTATATTACTACAATTAACTGTGTGCAATTGCTTTACGTATAAACATTGCATTATACAAAAAAAAATATTAAAAAAAAAAATTAAAAAAATATATATGGCCGCAACATCTCCATGAATTAATACCTAATGTAAAAGGCTTAGACACGGAGTTGTACTATCAAGAGCCGGTTAAGCTTTTGTCATCAGTTGTAATCCCATCCGTAAACATTTTTGTAACGACTGATGAGACGGAGTTGCCTCGAAACTTTGTACGCGGTATATGGGGTGTCGATATTAGCTGCAACAACCGAAATAATTAAGGCTTTAAACATTCAGCCTACCCAATTTACTAACACATGATAGTCAGAAGAAGGATATTGTCCAAATTGTAGTAATAAGTAAGCTAAAAGACTAGAAAATGAAACTTTATTCCTTGAAATGGCCATGCTTCCATGATTTCCTATATATTCCCCAAAAAAGGGGGAGCCCAGCTCCTGTCCCACTCTGGATCCGTTAGTAGATTATTGCCTAGATATAGAAACTCATTTTCTGTATCTTTGTCCAAGGACTCATCGATATTAACTTCTTGGCTTAAAATAGGACAGAGGGTCACTCAGATAGACTACAGGTTCGGCTTCGAAAATATACAGGATATGGTTGTACAACACTTACCGTTGGGTTAAAGTTGTACAATGACCTGTGAAAGTAGTTATAAGATAATAAGATGTTGAATAAGTGTACGCAACACAACCTACAATATAAATGACAATTAAAAAATATCCATAATGGAAAACAGCCAGCAGCCTTCAATTTGACCAGTGGTCGCTGCTCGCTAATTGTCAATCTGCCCTGGATTGAAAATAATCTACATAATGATTCAAGCCCAATCCTAAAGAGCAATGAAAGATGTTCTTCCTGACAAAAAACAAAACCAACCAACATGAACCCGGTGAAATACAAACGCCAGCCTTGACAAAGAAACGTGTATCAACTTAATCATCAAACCAATAACAAGTTATATCTTTTTTAGCTCACAGGTGAGCTATTGCCATCACTTGACGGGCGTCCGTCGTTGTCGTCCGTCGTCGTCATCCGTCGTCGTTAACTTTTCTTTGAAAATCTTCTCCGAAACGACTGAAGGGATTGCTTTGAAACTTTGCACACTTCATCTATGGGATGTCCTCTACCAAGATTGCACAAATGGTGACCGCCGTCCAAACAATGTTACTAAAAATAAACTAGGGGGGTCAGACTACTGTTTTTTGCTTGTAAATCAAAAAGTATAAGAGCTAGATAGATGAAATCTGATGCCACGCTACTGCTTCAGCATCAAAAGTCTTTATTGAGTCGTAGTTGTCAGATGACCCCTTATAGGAGTTACGGCCCTTTAAAGGTGAAAATAGCATTTTTTTCATGTTTTTAGCCTATAGACATGATAGAATGAAAACTATAACAGAGAAAAGTTGTTGCTTTCTTAAACGTTCAGTTCATTAAGCTCTACAAAAGTCTCCATAGGGTCGAAGTTGTCAAATGAACCCTATTGGGGGTTACAAATAACGTTTTGTTCATATTTTTGGCCTATGGAATGAAAACTATAGCAGATAGAGAGAAGCTGTTGCTTGCTTAAATGTTCAGCTCATTAAGCTCTACAAAAGTCTCCATAGGATCGAAGTTGTCAGATGACCCCAAATAGGGGTAACGCCCTGTACAATGACGTTTTTTTTCATGTTTTTGGCCTTTTGAATGAAAACTATAGCAGATAGAGAAAGCTGTTGCTTGCTTAAATGTTTAGCTCATTTGGCTATACAAAAGTCTTCATAGGGTCAAAGTTGTCAGATGACCCCTTATAGGGGTTACGGCCCCTAAAATAACGTTTTTTCATGTTTTTGGCTCAGTGAATGAAAACTATAGCAGATAGAGAAAAGCTGTTGCTTGCTTAAATGTTCAGCTCATAAAGCTCTTCAAAAGTCTCCATAGGATCGAAGTTGTCAGATGACCCCTTATAGGGGTTACGGTCCATAAAATAACGTTTTTTCATGTTTTTGGCTTAGTGAATGAAAACTACAGCAGATAGAGAAAAGCTGTTGCTTGCTTATATGTTCAGTTCATTTAGCTCTACAAAAGTTTTCATTGGGTAAAAGTTGTCAGATGACCACTTATAGGGGTTACGGCCCCTAAAATAACGTTTTTTCTTGTTTTTGGCTTATAGAATGAAACTATAGTAGATAGAGGAAAGCTGTTGCTTGCTTAAGTGTTCAGCTCATTTAGCTCTAGAAAAGTGGTTGACTCAGACCAGGTGAGCGATTCAGGCTCCTGTGAGCCTATTGTTTAGCTCACCTGGACCAAAGGTCATTTTGAGCGATTGTCATCACTTGTCGTCCGTCGTCGTTGTCTGTCATTGTCGTCTGTTAACAATTTTTAGCTCACCTGGAACTTGGCGTCCGTCGTCGTCGTCGTCTGTTAACATTTTTTCAAAAATCTTCTCCCCTGAAACTACCGAACAGAATTTAATGAAACTTGGTATGATTGGTCCTTAGGGTGTCCTGCACCAAACTAATGTTTCAATTTTTGATCCGTCAAAAAACATGGCCACCGTTACTAAAAATAGATCGGGGGGCAGACTACTGTTTTTGGCTTCTAAATCAAAAAGTATAAGAGATAGATGAAATCTGATGCCGGCCTACTGCTTCAGCATCAAAAGTTCTACAAAAGTCTCCATTTGGTCGAAGTTGTCAGATGATCCCTTATAGGGGTTACAGCCCCTTAAAGGTGAAAAATAGCGTTTTTGCATGTTTTTGGCCTATAGAATGAAAACTATTGTAGATAAAGAAAAGCTGTTGCTTGCTTAAATGTTCAGCTCATTTAGCTCTACAAAAGTCTCCATAGGGTCAAAGTTGTCAGATGACCCCTTATAGGGGTGACAGCCCCTTAAAGGCGAAAAATTTTTTTTTGGCCTACAGAATAAAAACTATTGCAAATAGAGAAAAGCTGTTGCTTGCTTAAATGTTCAGCTAATTTTGCTCTACGAAAGTCTCCATAAGGTCAAAGTTGTCAGATGACCCCTTATAGGGGTGAAAGCCCCTTAAAGGCGAAAAAAATTTTTTTGGCCTACAGAATAAAAACTACAGCAGATAGAGAAAAGCTGTTGCTTGCTTATATGTTCAGTTCATTTAGCTCTACAAAAGTTTTCATTGGGTAAAAGTTGTCAGATGACCACTTATAGGGGTTACGGCCCCTAAAATAACGTTTTTTCTTGTTTTTGGCTTATAGAATGAAACTATAGTAGATAGAGGAAAGCTGTTGCTTGCTTAAGTGTTCAGCTCATTTAGCTCTAGAAAAGTGGTTGACTCAGACCAGGTGAGCGATTCAGGCTCCTGTGAGCCTATTGTTTAGCTCACCTGGACCAAAGGTCATTTTGAGCGATTGTCATCACTTGTCGTCCGTCGTCGTTGTCTGTCATTGTCGTCTGTTAACAATTTTTAGCTCACCTGGAACTTGGCGTCCGTCGTCGTCGTCGTCTGTTAACAATTTTTCAAAAATCTTCTCCCCTGAAACTACTGAACAGAATTTAATGAAACTTAGTATGATTGGTCCTTATGGTGTCCTGCACCAAACTAATGTTTCAATTTTTGATCCGTCAAAAAACATGGCCACCGTTACTAAAAATAGATCGGGGGGCAGACTACTGTTTTTGGCTTCTAAATCAAAAAGTATAAGAGATAGATGAAATCTGATGCCGGCCTACTGCTTCAGCATCAAAAGTTCTACAAAAGTCTCCATTTGGTCGAAGTTGTCAGATGATTCCTTATAGGGGTTACAGCCCCTTAAAGGTGAAAAATAGCGTTTTTGCATGTTTTTGGCCTATAGAATGAAAACTATTGTAGATAAAGAAAAGCTGTTGCTTGCTTAAATGTTCAGCTCATTTAGCTCTACAAAAGTCTCCATAGGGTCAAAGTTGTCAGATGACCCCTTATAGGGGTGACAGCCCCTTAGAAGCGAAAAAAAAATTTTTGGCCTACAGAATAAAAACTATTGCAAATAGAGAAAAGCTGTTGCTTGCTTAAATGTTCAGCTAATTTAGCTCTACGAAAGTCTCCATAAGGTCAAAGTTGTCAGATGACCCCTTATAGGGGTGGCAGCCCCTTAAAGGCGAAAAATTTTTTTTGGCCTACAGAATAAAAACTACAGCAGATAGAGAAAAGCTGTTGCTTGCTTATATGTTCAGTTCATTTAGCTCTACAAAAGTTTTCATTGGGTAAAAGTTGTCAGATGACCACTTATAGGGGTTACGGCCCCTAAAATAACGTTTTTTCTTGTTTTTGGCTTATAGAATGAAACTATAGTAGATAAAGGAAAGCTGTTGCTTGCTTAAGTGTTCAGCTCATTTAGCTCTAGAAAAGGGGTTGACTCAGACCAGGTGAGCGATTCAGGCTCCTGTGAGCCTCTTGTTTAGCTCACCTGGACCAAAGGTCATTTTGAGCGATTGTCATCACTTGTCGTCCGTCGTCGTTGTCTGTCATTGTCGTCTGTTAACAATTTTTAGCTCACCTGGAACTTGGCGTCCGTCGTCGTCGTCGTCTGTTAACAATTTTTCAAAAATCTTCTCCCCTGAAACTACTGAACAGAATTTAATGAAACTTGGTATGATTGGTCCTTAGGGTGTCCTGCACCAAACTAATGTTTCAATTTTTGATCCGTCAAAAAACATGCCCACCGTTACTAAAAATAGACCGGGGGGCAGACTACTGTTTTTGGCTTCTAAATCAAAAAGTATAAGAGATAGATGAAATCTGATGCCGGCCTACTGCTTCAGCATCAAAAGTTCTACAAAAGTCTCCATTTGGTCGAAGTTGTCAGATGATCCCTTATAGGGGTTACAGCCCCTTAAAGGTGAAAAATAGCGTTTTTGCATGTTTTTGGCCTATAGAATGAAAACTATTGTAGATAAAGAAAAGCTGTTGCTTGCTTAAATTTTCAGCTCATTTAGCTCTACAAAAGTCTCCATAGGGTCAAAGTTGTCAGATGACCCCTTATAGGGGTGACAGCCCCTTAAAGGCGAAAAAAATTTTTTTGGCCTACAGAATAAAAACTATTGCAAATAGAGAAAAGCTGTTGCTTGCTTAAATGTTCAGCTAATTTAGCTCTACGAAAGTTTCCATAAGGTCAAAGTTGTCAGATAATCCCTTATAGGGGTAATAGCCCCTTAAAGGTGAAAAATAGCGTTTTTGCATGTTTTTAGCTCACCTGGCCAAAGGCCATGTGAGCTATTGCCATCACTTGGCGTCCGTCGTCGTCGTTAACTTTTCTTCAAACTTCTTCTCCTCTGAAACGGCTGCACAGATTCAAACCAAATTTGGTCTGATGGTACTTTAGGGTTTCCCCCACAGAATTTTTGTGGGGATTTTTGATTCGTCGAAAAACATGGCCGCCGTTGCTAAAAATAGACCAGGGGGGTCAGACGACTGTTTTTGGCTTGTAAATCAAAAAGTATACGAGATAGATGAAATCTGATGCCACGTTACTGCTTCAGTATCAAAAGCTCTTCAAAAGTCTCCATTGAGTCGAAGTTGTCAGATGACCCCTTATGGGAGTTACGGTCCCTTAAAGGTGAAAAATAGCATTTTTTCATGTTTTTGGCCTATGGAATGAAAACTATTGCAGATAGAGAGAAGCTGTTGCTTGCTTAAATGTTCAGCTCATTTAGCTCTACCAAAGTCTCCATAAGGTCAAAGTTGTCAGATGACCCCTTTAAGGGGTTATGGCCCCTTAAAGGCAAAAAATAGAGTTTTTGGCCTATAGAATGAAAACTATTGCAGATAGAGAAAAGCTGTTGCTTGCTTAAATGTTCAGCTCGTTTAGCTCTACACAAGCCTCCATAGGGTCGAAGTTGTCAGATGACCCCTTATAGGGGTTACGGCCCCTTAAAGGCAAAAAATAGTGTTTTTGGCCTATAGAATGAAAACTATTGCAGATAGAGAAAAGCTTTTGCTTGCTAAAATGTTCAGCTCATTTAGCTCTACACAAGTCTCCATATGGTCGATGTTGTCAGATGACCCCCTATAGGGGTTACAGCCCCTTAAAGGCAAAAAATAGTGTTTTTGGCCTATGGAATGAAAACTAATGCAGATAGAGAAAAGTTGTTGCTTGCTTAAATGTTCAGCTCATTTAGCTCTACAAAAGTTTCCATAGGGTCAAAGTTGCCAGATGACCCCTTATAGTGGTTACGGCCCCTTAAAGGCAAAAAATAGTGTTTTTGGCCTAAAGAAAGAAAACTTTTGCAGATAGAGAAAAGATGTTGCTTGCTTAAATGTCCAGCTTAATTAGCTCTACAAAAGTCTTTTTAGGGTCGAAGTTGTCAGATGACCCCTTTAAGGGGTTATGGCCCTTTAAAGGTGAAAAATAGTGTTTTTTGCTTTGGAATGAAAACTATTGCAGATAGAGAAAAGCTTTTTATTGCTTAAACATTCAGCTCATTTAGCTATACAAAAGTCTTCAAAGGGTTGACATTAAGACCAGGTGAGCGATTCAGGCTCCTGGGAGCCTCTTGTTGGCCTATAGAATAAAAACTATTGTAGATAAAGAAAAGCTGTTGCTTGCTTAAATGTTCAGCTCATTTAGCTCTACAAAAGTCTCCATAGGGTCAAAGTTGTCAGATGACCCCTTATAGGGGTGACAGCCCCTTAGAAGCGAAAAAAAAATTTTTGGCCTACAGAATAAAAACTATTGCAAATAGAGAAAAGCTGTTGCTTGCTTAAATGTTCAGCTAATTTAGCTCTACGAAAGTCTCCATAAGGTCAAAGTTGTCAGATGACCCCTTATAGGGGTGGCAGCCCCTTAAAGGCGAAAAAAAATTTTTTTGGCCTACAGAATAAAAACTACAGCAGATAGAGAAAAGCTGTTGCTTGCTTATATGTTCAGTTCATTTAGCTCTACAAAAGTTTTCATTGGGTAAAAGTTGTCAGATGACCACTTATAGGGGTTACGGCCCCTAAAATAACGTTTTTTCTTGTTTTTGGCTTATAGAATGAAACTATAGTAGATAAAGGAAAGCTGTTGCTTGCTTAAGTGTTCAGCTCATTTAGCTCTAGAAAAGGGGTTGACTCAGACCAGGTGAGCGATTCAGGCTCCTGTGAGCCTCTTGTTTAGCTCACCTGGACCAAAGGTCATTTTGAGCGATTGTCATCACTTGTCGTCCGTCGTCGTTGTCTGTCATTGTCGTCTGTTAACAATTTTTAGCTCACCTGGAACTTGGCGTCCGTCGTCGTCGTCGTCTGTTAACAATTTTTCAAAAATCTTCTCCCCTGAAACTACTGAACAGAATTTAATGAAACTTGGTATGATTGGTCCTTAGGGTGTCCTGCACCAAACTAATGTTTCAATTTTTGATCCGTCAAAAAACATGCCCACCGTTACTAAAAATAGACTGGGGGGCAGACTACTGTTTTTGGCTTCTAAATCAAAAAGTATAAGAGATAGATGAAATCTGATGCCGGCCTACTGCTTCAGCATCAAAAGTTCTACAAAAGTCTCCATTTGGTCGAAGTTGTCAGATGATCCCTTATAGGGGTTACAGCCCCTTAAAGGTGAAAAATAGCGTTTTTGCATGTTTTTGGCCTATAGAATGAAAACTATTGTAGATAAAGAAAAGCTGTTGCTTGCTTAAATGTTCAGCTCATTTAGCTCTACAAAAGTCTCCATAGGGTCAAAGTTGTCAGATGACCCCTTATAGGGGTGACAGCCCCTTAAAGGCGAAAAAATTTTTTTTAGCCTACAGAATAAAAACTATTGCAAATAGAGAAAAGCTGTTGCTTGCTTAAATGTTCAGCTAATTTAGCTCTACGAAAGTCTCCATAAGGTCAAAGTTGTCAGATAATCCCTTATAGGGGTTATAGCCCCTTAAAGGTGAAAAATAGCGTTTTTGCATGTTTTTAGCTCACCTGGCCAAAGGCCATGTGAGCTATTGCCATCACTTGGCGTCCGTCGTCGTCGTTAACTTTTCTTCAAACTTCTTCTCCACTGAAACGGCTGCACAGATTCAAACCAAATTTGGTCTGATGGTACTTTAGGGTTTCCCCCACAGAACTTTTGTGGGGATTTTTGATTCGTCTAAAAACATGGCCGCCGTTGCTAAAAATAGACCAGGGGGGTCAGACGACTGTTTTTGGCTTGTAAATCAAAAAGTATAAGAGATAGATGAAATCTGATGCCACGTTACTGCTTCAGTATCAAAAGCTCTACAAAAGTCTCCATTGAGTCGAAGTTGTCAAATGACCCCTTATGGGAGTTACGGTCCCTTAAAGGTGAAAAATAGCATTTTTTCATGTTTTTGGCCTATAGAATGAAAACTATTGCAGATAGAGAGAAGCTGTTGCTTGCTTAAATGTTCAGCTCATTTAGCTCTACCAAAGTCTCCATAAGGTCAAAGTTGTCAGATGACCCCTTTAAGGGGTTATGGCCCCTTAAAGGCAAAAAATAGAGTTTTTGGCCTATAGAATGAAAACTATTGCAGATAGAGAAAAGCTGTTGCTTGCTTAAATGTTCAGCTCGTTTAGCTCTACACAAGCCTCCATAGGGTCGAAGTTGTCAGATGACCCCTTATAGGGGTTACGGCCCCTTAAAGGCAAAAAATAGTGTTTTTGGCCTATAGAATGAAAACTATTGCAGATAGAGAAAAGCTGTTGCTTGCTAAAATGTTCAGCTCATTTAGCTCTACACAAGTCTCCATATGGTCGATGTTGTCAGATGACCCCCTATAGGGGTTACAGCCCCTTAAAGGCAAAAAATAGTGTTTTTGGCCTATGGAATGAAAACTAATGCAGATAGAGAAAAGTTGTTGCTTGCTTAAATGTTCAGCTCATTTAGCTCTACAAAAGTTTCCATAGGGTCAAAGTTGCCAGATGACCCCTTATAGTGGTTACGGCCCCTTAAAGGCAAAAAATAGTGTTTTTGGCCTAAAGAAAGAAAACTTTTGCAGATAGAGAAAAGATGTTGCTTGCTTAAATGTCCAGCTTAATTAGCTCTACAAAAGTCTTTTTAGGGTCGAAGTTGTCAGATGACCCCTTTAAGGGGTTATGGCCCTGTAAAGGTGAAAAATAGTGTTTTTTGCTTTGGAATGAAAACTATTGCAGATAGAGAAAAGCTTTTTATTGCTTAAACATTCAGCTCATTTAGCTATACAAAAGTCTTCAAAGGGTTGACATTAAGACCAGGTGAGCGATTCAGGCTCCTGGGAGCCTCTTGTTGGCCTATAGAATGAAATCTATTGTAGATAAAGAAAAGCTGTTGCTTGCTTAAATGTTCAGCTCATTTAGCTCTACAAAAGTCTCCATAGGGTCAAAGTTGTCAGATGACCCCTTATAGGGGTGACAGCCCCTTAGAAGCGAAAAAAAAATTTTTGGCCTACAGAATAAAAACTATTGTAGATAGAGAAAAGCTGTTGCTTGCTTAAATGTTCATCTCATTAAGCTCTACAAAAGTCTCCATGGGTCAAAGTTGTCAGATGATCCTTTATAGGGGTTACAGTCCCTTAAAGACGAAAAATAGTGTTTTTGGCCTATAGAATGAAAACTATTGCAGATAGAGAAAAGCTGTTGCTTGCTAAAATGTTCAGCTCATTAAGTTCTATTAAAGTCTCCAGGGGTAGAAGTTGTCAGATGACCCTTAATAGGGGTTAAAGCCCCTTAAAGGCGAAAAATAGTGTTTTAGCTCACCTGGCCAAAGGCTATGTGAGCTATTGCCATCACTTGGCGTCCGTCGTCGTCGTCGTCGTCGTTAACTTCTATTCAAACTTCTTCTCCTCTGAAACAGCTGCACAGATTCAAACCAAATTTGGTCTGGTGGTACTTTAGGGTATCCCCCACAGAACTGATGTAGGGATTTTTGATTCGTCGAAAAACATGGCCGCTGTTGCTAAAAATAGACCAGGGGGTCAGACTACTGTTTTGGCTTGTACATCAAAAAGTATTAGAGATAAATGAAATCTGATGCCACCCTTCTGCTTCAGCATCAAAAGTTCTCCAAAAGTCTCCATTTGGTCCAAGTTGTCAGATGACCCCTTATAGGGGTTACAGCCCCTTAAAGGTGAAAAATAGCGTTTTTTCATGTTTTTGGCCTTTAGTATGAAAATATTGCAGATAGAAAACAGTTGTTGCTTGCTTAAATGTTCAGCCTATTTAGCTCTACAAAAGTCTCCATAGGGTCGAAGTTGTCAGATGACCCCTTATAGGGGTTACGCCCCCTTAAAGGCAAAAAATAGTGTTTTTGGCCTGTAGAATAAAAACTATTGCAGAAGAGAAAAGTTGTAGCTTGCTTATATGTTCAGCCTTTTTAGCTCTACAAAAGTCTCCATAGGTTCGAAGTTGTCAGATGACCCCTTATAGGGGTTACGCCCCCTTAAAGGCAAAAAATAGTGTTTTTTGGCCTGTAGAATAAAAACTATTGCAGAAGAGAAAAGTTGTTGCTTGCTTATATGTTCAGCCTTTTTAGCTCTACAAAAGTCTCCATAGGGTCGAAGTTGTCAGATGACCCCTTATAGGGGTGACAGCCCCTTAAAGGCGAAAAAAATTTTTTTGGCCTACAGAATAAAAACTATTGCAAATAGAGAAAAGCTGTTGCTTGCTTAAATGTTCAGCTAATTTAGCTCTACGAAAGTTTCCATAAGGTCAAAGTTGTCAGATAATCCCTTATAGGGGTAATAGCCCCTTAAAGGTGAAAAATAGCGTTTTTGCATGTTTTTAGCTCACCTGGCCAAAGGCCATGTGAGCTATTGCCATCACTTGGCGTCCGTCGTCGTCGTTAACTTTTCTTCAAACTTCTTCTCCTCTGAAACGGCTGCACAGATTCAAACCAAATTTGGTCTGATGGTACTTTAGGGTTTCCCCCACAGAATTTTTGTGGGGATTTTTGATTCGTCGAAAAACATGGCCGCCGTTGCTAAAAATAGACCAGGGGGGTCAGACGACTGTTTTTGGCTTGTAAATCAAAAAGTATACGAGATAGATGAAATCTGATGCCACGTTACTGCTTCAGTATCAAAAGCTCTTCAAAAGTCTCCATTGAGTCGAAGTTGTCAGATGACCCCTTATGGGAGTTACGGTCCCTTAAAGGTGAAAAATAGCATTTTTTCATGTTTTTGGCCTATGGAATGAAAACTATTGCAGATAGAGAGAAGCTGTTGCTTGCTTAAATGTTCAGCTCATTTAGCTCTACCAAAGTCTCCATAAGGTCAAAGTTGTCAGATGACCCCTTTAAGGGGTTATGGCCCCTTAAAGGCAAAAAATAGAGTTTTTGGCCTATAGAATGAAAACTATTGCAGATAGAGAAAAGCTGTTGCTTGCTTAAATGTTCAGCTCGTTTAGCTCTACACAAGCCTCCATAGGGTCGAAGTTGTCAGATGACCCCTTATAGGGGTTACGGCCCCTTAAAGGCAAAAAATAGTGTTTTTGGCCTATAGAATGAAAACTATTGCAGATAGAGAAAAGCTTTTGCTTGCTAAAATGTTCAGCTCATTTAGCTCTACACAAGTCTCCATATGGTCGATGTTGTCAGATGACCCCCTATAGGGGTTACAGCCCCTTAAAGGCAAAAAATAGTGTTTTTGGCCTATGGAATGAAAACTAATGCAGATAGAGAAAAGTTGTTGCTTGCTTAAATGTTCAGCTCATTTAGCTCTACAAAAGTTTCCATAGGGTCAAAGTTGCCAGATGACCCCTTATAGTGGTTACGGCCCCTTAAAGGCAAAAAATAGTGTTTTTGGCCTAAAGAAAGAAAACTTTTGCAGATAGAGAAAAGATGTTGCTTGCTTAAATGTCCAGCTTAATTAGCTCTACAAAAGTCTTTTTAGGGTCGAAGTTGTCAGATGACCCCTTTAAGGGGTTATGGCCCTTTAAAGGTGAAAAATAGTGTTTTTTGCTTTGGAATGAAAACTATTGCAGATAGAGAAAAGCTTTTTATTGCTTAAACATTCAGCTCATTTAGCTATACAAAAGTCTTCAAAGGGTTGACATTAAGACCAGGTGAGCGATTCAGGCTCCTGGGAGCCTCTTGTTGGCCTATAGAATAAAAACTATTGTAGATAAAGAAAAGCTGTTGCTTGCTTAAATGTTCAGCTCATTTAGCTCTACAAAAGTCTCCATAGGGTCAAAGTTGTCAGATGACCCCTTATAGGGGTGACAGCCCCTTAGAAGCGAAAAAAAAATTTTTGGCCTACAGAATAAAAACTATTGCAAATAGAGAAAAGCTGTTGCTTGCTTAAATGTTCAGCTAATTTAGCTCTACGAAAGTCTCCATAAGGTCAAAGTTGTCAGATGACCCCTTATAGGGGTGGCAGCCCCTTAAAGGCGAAAAAAAATTTTTTTGGCCTACAGAATAAAAACTACAGCAGATAGAGAAAAGCTGTTGCTTGCTTATATGTTCAGTTCATTTAGCTCTACAAAAGTTTTCATTGGGTAAAAGTTGTCAGATGACCACTTATAGGGGTTACGGCCCCTAAAATAACGTTTTTTCTTGTTTTTGGCTTATAGAATGAAACTATAGTAGATAAAGGAAAGCTGTTGCTTGCTTAAGTGTTCAGCTCATTTAGCTCTAGAAAAGGGGTTGACTCAGACCAGGTGAGCGATTCAGGCTCCTGTGAGCCTCTTGTTTAGCTCACCTGGACCAAAGGTCATTTTGAGCGATTGTCATCACTTGTCGTCCGTCGTCGTTGTCTGTCATTGTCGTCTGTTAACAATTTTTAGCTCACCTGGAACTTGGCGTCCGTCGTCGTCGTCGTCTGTTAACAATTTTTCAAAAATCTTCTCCCCTGAAACTACTGAACAGAATTTAATGAAACTTGGTATGATTGGTCCTTAGGGTGTCCTGCACCAAACTAATGTTTCAATTTTTGATCCGTCAAAAAACATGCCCACCGTTACTAAAAATAGACTGGGGGGCAGACTACTGTTTTTGGCTTCTAAATCAAAAAGTATAAGAGATAGATGAAATCTGATGCCGGCCTACTGCTTCAGCATCAAAAGTTCTACAAAAGTCTCCATTTGGTCGAAGTTGTCAGATGATCCCTTATAGGGGTTACAGCCCCTTAAAGGTGAAAAATAGCGTTTTTGCATGTTTTTGGCCTATAGAATGAAAACTATTGTAGATAAAGAAAAGCTGTTGCTTGCTTAAATGTTCAGCTCATTTAGCTCTACAAAAGTCTCCATAGGGTCAAAGTTGTCAGATGACCCCTTATAGGGGTGACAGCCCCTTAAAGGCGAAAAAATTTTTTTTAGCCTACAGAATAAAAACTATTGCAAATAGAGAAAAGCTGTTGCTTGCTTAAATGTTCAGCTAATTTAGCTCTACGAAAGTCTCCATAAGGTCAAAGTTGTCAGATAATCCCTTATAGGGGTTATAGCCCCTTAAAGGTGAAAAATAGCGTTTTTGCATGTTTTTAGCTCACCTGGCCAAAGGCCATGTGAGCTATTGCCATCACTTGGCGTCCGTCGTCGTCGTTAACTTTTCTTCAAACTTCTTCTCCACTGAAACGGCTGCACAGATTCAAACCAAATTTGGTCTGATGGTACTTTAGGGTTTCCCCCACAGAACTTTTGTGGGGATTTTTGATTCGTCTAAAAACATGGCCGCCGTTGCTAAAAATAGACCAGGGGGGTCAGACGACTGTTTTTGGCTTGTAAATCAAAAAGTATAAGAGATAGATGAAATCTGATGCCACGTTACTGCTTCAGTATCAAAAGCTCTACAAAAGTCTCCATTGAGTCGAAGTTGTCAAATGACCCCTTATGGGAGTTACGGTCCCTTAAAGGTGAAAAATAGCATTTTTTCATGTTTTTGGCCTATAGAATGAAAACTATTGCAGATAGAGAGAAGCTGTTGCTTGCTTAAATGTTCAGCTCATTTAGCTCTACCAAAGTCTCCATAAGGTCAAAGTTGTCAGATGACCCCTTTAAGGGGTTATGGCCCCTTAAAGGCAAAAAATAGAGTTTTTGGCCTATAGAATGAAAACTATTGCAGATAGAGAAAAGCTGTTGCTTGCTTAAATGTTCAGCTCGTTTAGCTCTACACAAGCCTCCATAGGGTCGAAGTTGTCAGATGACCCCTTATAGGGGTTACGGCCCCTTAAAGGCAAAAAATAGTGTTTTTGGCCTATAGAATGAAAACTATTGCAGATAGAGAAAAGCTGTTGCTTGCTAAAATGTTCAGCTCATTTAGCTCTACACAAGTCTCCATATGGTCGATGTTGTCAGATGACCCCCTATAGGGGTTACAGCCCCTTAAAGGCAAAAAATAGTGTTTTTGGCCTATGGAATGAAAACTAATGCAGATAGAGAAAAGTTGTTGCTTGCTTAAATGTTCAGCTCATTTAGCTCTACAAAAGTTTCCATAGGGTCAAAGTTGCCAGATGACCCCTTATAGTGGTTACGGCCCCTTAAAGGCAAAAAATAGTGTTTTTGGCCTAAAGAAAGAAAACTTTTGCAGATAGAGAAAAGATGTTGCTTGCTTAAATGTCCAGCTTAATTAGCTCTACAAAAGTCTTTTTAGGGTCGAAGTTGTCAGATGACCCCTTTAAGGGGTTATGGCCCTGTAAAGGTGAAAAATAGTGTTTTTTGCTTTGGAATGAAAACTATTGCAGATAGAGAAAAGCTTTTTATTGCTTAAACATTCAGCTCATTTAGCTATACAAAAGTCTTCAAAGGGTTGACATTAAGACCAGGTGAGCGATTCAGGCTCCTGGGAGCCTCTTGTTGGCCTATAGAATGAAATCTATTGTAGATAAAGAAAAGCTGTTGCTTGCTTAAATGTTCAGCTCATTTAGCTCTACAAAAGTCTCCATAGGGTCAAAGTTGTCAGATGACCCCTTATAGGGGTGACAGCCCCTTAGAAGCGAAAAAAAAATTTTTGGCCTACAGAATAAAAACTATTGTAGATAGAGAAAAGCTGTTGCTTGCTTAAATGTTCATCTCATTAAGCTCTACAAAAGTCTCCATGGGTCAAAGTTGTCAGATGATCCTTTATAGGGGTTACAGTCCCTTAAAGACGAAAAATAGTGTTTTTGGCCTATAGAATGAAAACTATTGCAGATAGAGAAAAGCTGTTGCTTGCTAAAATGTTCAGCTCATTAAGTTCTATTAAAGTCTCCAGGGGTAGAAGTTGTCAGATGACCCTTAATAGGGGTTAAAGCCCCTTAAAGGCGAAAAATAGTGTTTTAGCTCACCTGGCCAAAGGCTATGTGAGCTATTGCCATCACTTGGCGTCCGTCGTCGTCGTCGTCGTCGTTAACTTCTATTCAAACTTCTTCTCCTCTGAAACAGCTGCACAGATTCAAACCAAATTTGGTCTGGTGGTACTTTAGGGTATCCCCCACAGAACTGATGTAGGGATTTTTGATTCGTCGAAAAACATGGCCGCTGTTGCTAAAAATAGACCAGGGGGTCAGACTACTGTTTTGGCTTGTACATCAAAAAGTATTAGAGATAAATGAAATCTGATGCCACCCTTCTGCTTCAGCATCAAAAGTTCTCCAAAAGTCTCCATTTGGTCCAAGTTGTCAGATGACCCCTTATAGGGGTTACAGCCCCTTAAAGGTGAAAAATAGCGTTTTTTCATGTTTTTGGCCTTTAGTATGAAAATATTGCAGATAGAAAACAGTTGTTGCTTGCTTAAATGTTCAGCCTATTTAGCTCTACAAAAGTCTCCATAGGGTCGAAGTTGTCAGATGACCCCTTATAGGGGTTACGCCCCCTTAAAGGCAAAAAATAGTGTTTTTGGCCTGTAGAATAAAAACTATTGCAGAAGAGAAAAGTTGTAGCTTGCTTATATGTTCAGCCTTTTTAGCTCTACAAAAGTCTCCATAGGTTCGAAGTTGTCAGATGACCCCTTATAGGGGTTACGCCCCCTTAAAGGCAAAAAATAGTGTTTTTTGGCCTGTAGAATAAAAACTATTGCAGAAGAGAAAAGTTGTTGCTTGCTTATATGTTCAGCCTTTTTAGCTCTACAAAAGTCTCCATAGGGTCGAAGTTGTCAGATGACCCCCTATAGGGGTTACCGCCCCTTAAAGGCAAAAAATAGAGTTTTTGGTCTATAGAATGAAAACTATTGCATTCACAGGGTCAAAAATGTCTGATGACCCCTTATAGGGATTACAGCCCCTTAATTAACATGATTTCATGTCATGGCCCGTAGAATGAAAACTATAGCAGATAAAGAAAAGCAGTTGCTTGCTTAAACGTTCAGCTCATTAAGCTTTTAAAAAGTCTCCAAAGAGTCAAAGTTGTCATATGATCCCTTATAGAGGTGAGGGCCCTTAAAATAACATTTTGCATGTTTTTGGCCTACAGAATAAAAACTATTGCTGAAAGAGAAAAGCTGTTGCTTGCTTAAATGTTCAGCTGACTTAAATCTACAAAAGTTTCCATAGGTACAAAAGTTCTAAGATGACCCCTTATTGGGGTTACTGCCCTTAAATGTTTGGTATATAGAATGAAAACTTTTGCAGATAGAGAAAAGCTGTTCCTAGCTTAAACATTCATTGCTGATAGAATGAAAACTATCGTAGATATCTAAAAGCTTTTTCTTGCTTAAACATTCAGCTCATTTTGCGTTACAAAAGTCTTCACAGGGTTGACATCAAGACCAGGTGAGCGATTCAGGCTCCTGGGAGCCTCTTGTTTCATTTTTTTTTTTGCCAAATAGAACGAAAACTGTTGCAGATAGACAAAAGCCGTTGCTTTTTCGTCTCATTAAGCTCTAATAGGTCTCCATTGGGTCAAAGCTGTCCCCTTATAGGGGTAAATGTCCTGTAAAGGTCAAAATAACGCCTTTTCATGTTTTTGCGCTATAGAATGAAAACTATTGCAGATAGAGAAAAGCTTTTGCTTCCTTAAACATTCGTCTCATAAAGCTCTAATTTTAGTCTCTAGTGGGTCAAAGCTGTCCGATGAACCCTTATAGGGGTAAAGGCCCTTCAAAGGTCAAACATAGCGCTTTTACATGTTATCGCCCTATAGAATGAAAACTATTGCAGATAGAGAACAGTTGTTGCTTGCTTAATTAATCATCATTGGGTTGAAGCTGTCAGATGACTCCTTATAGGGCTTATGACCCTTTAAAGGTCAAAAATAGCGTTTTTTTCATGTTTTTGCCCTATATTATGAAAACTATTGCAATTTGAGAAAAGCTACTGCTTGCTTAAACTTTCAGTTCATTAAGCTCTACAAAATTCTCCTTGGGTCAAAGTTGTCAGATGACCCCTTTAAAGACCCGTATGGCTTTCATACCAGGTAAGCGATTCAGGCTCCTGGGAGCCTCTTGTTATTCATTGTTGACGTTTTTACATCTGTCGCCTTTTATGATGCACAAGAAAACTAAACAACTTTCCATTCCATAGTCGTTCAGATCATATTTTTCATGATAAAAAAATCTTTTACCAACCATTTAAAAGGAAATTCACAATTAAGATAGATTAAAATAATCATACAATGCATACTGTGTTACTGTATCAGTCAAACTTTTTTAAAGTACCATTCCTTATAAGCAGTAGGTGGTAAAACTAGGGGGTCGAAAGGGCCAAAAAGGTTTACTTCTGTATTGGTTGGTTTGACAAATGGTTTGATGCAAGAACTTTTATACCCCGCCACACGACGTGGCGAGGTATTATGTTATACCCTCAGTTTCTTTCGATGTCCGTCCGTCCCCCGAAAGTTTCCGGATGATAACTTGAAAAGGCGTCAAGGGATTTGAATAGTATTTTCACAGCTAATGAATACAATAAAATACAGGTCAAATTCAATTTTCAGGATGATTCGAAATTATTATTAAAGATTTGCCACTTTGTACATTCTCAAAATTTAAAAATGAAGAAATTTTCTGGTCTAAGAAAGATAACTCATATCTTTCATGTCTTTATATAGATGAAGTTTACAAATATATTCAAATATTGATAAATATCGTGGCGGGGTATCATTTAATGTCTTATTAGATGCTCTATTTTTGTTTGAAATGAACCAACCAAATGTTTTGAAATTTTAAGATGTTGTTGCCTTACTAAAAGAAGCTTCCAAAAGGATTTGAGGTTTGTGGCCCCTGCCGCTTAGAAATGTCAAAAGGGGCTAAATGGGTGTTTTTACAAATTTTAAATTATTTTTCATCGTATTTTGAACATTCTTTTTTATTCATTTCTCATTTAATTATGTCTTCTTAATCTAATTTTTAGGGACTTTGCATCGTTCCATCTGTTGCTACGGGGGATCAAAGATGGAACACTTAAAATAAATCTACCTTTTAACAACAAATTTGTTTTCTTTTAAAATCTTTTTTTTTCTTTAGAATTCTTTGATCACTGCTTGTGATTTTCAATCAGATTTGCAATACCTCTTACTGTTTTCGAGAAATAAGTTGCAAAGAAGAAAATTACGCCAAATTTAAGAGTTTTCTTTACATTGGTATAAATATATCAAATATATACAAATCAAAGTTCACCACAAAATGCATGTGTCAAAAAGCTTTATGATTCCATCATGGGCTGCATGTGTCCAAAGCAATGATTATCCATATTGGGCCTCCAATGTTAGTAGGGTCTCAACATGTTGCTGTCGTATTAAGCTGTGCTTGGCGTAGTTTTTTATTGCCCATAAGATGAAAACTATTGCAGATAGAGACAAAGATGTTGCTTGCTCAAACACTCAACTCATTAGCTCTTAAAGTATATATTGTCAAAGTTTTAAGATGACCCTTATTGGTTATGGCCCTTTAAAAATCATGAATAGCCGAGTTTATTTTAGTGTTTTATCGCTATAGAATTTAGTAAAATTCGCCATACCGGTATGACCCCTTATAGGGATTGTGTCCGTTTGAAGGTAAAAAAAGTGTATATTTTTGTTCTTGTCTTTATACACTAATGCAGATAGAGAAAAGCTATTCCTTACATAAACCTGAAGGCTTATTAGCTTATTAAGGTCTACAAAAAGGCCAGTGGTGGGTCAAGGCTGTAAAATGATCCATTATAGCAACAACCCATGTCAGACAGTTATAGATAAATATTAAATAAATGTTAAATGAATACATGGAATATGAAACGAATTTAAACGAATGTTAAATGAATATCAAATGAATATCAAAATTAATGAATAAAGAAAAAGTAACCAACTTCACATTGCCGCTTAAAGGACCAGGTGAACCATCCAAGCTCCTGTGAGCCTTTTGTTTTATTAGAAGTGACTTTTATAAAAATGAAATTTACAGAGAAATCTAGTCATCTCAGCCTTAAAAATACTACAGGGGAAAAGCTAAATAAAATCTTTATCAATTAATAAAGAAAATATAAGTAAATTCGAGATTAAATCTGATTAAGCTAACTATACATATTTTCTCTTTAGAAAAAAATAAAAGTAAGATAAGTTACAAAAACAAAAAGCAACACTGGCAACGACAAACTGTTTTATTTATACATATACGCGATTTGTTCCAAGAGGATTAAAAAAATGATTTGAAACAAATTCGGATCAAAACAAGATAAATATTTCACCTACAGCCAGGTGTGTCAATGTAATTAAATCCGGAGAAAACATATACATGCAGACAGATATGTCATGTATGTTGAGAAAATAATATTAATAGTTTTAAACCCAAGAGATATATAGAATTCACTTATTCAGTTTAAAAAAATGGATGATGAAGTAACGAAATATTTTACTAGTCTAAAACGGATGATGACAACCGTGTTATGAATATAGTATATTTGTTTACTTTTAGATAAAGAAAGAAAATGGACACAAAAGGTTTCAGACTTGGAAATTTGCGATTGAGCAGCCAGAAAGCTCCAGCTGAAGTCAGCATGCGACAACCCATGATTTCATCAAATTTTCACTCCTTTGGTGTGGGCACACGTCAAAGCCACAGTATTCCAGAAGTAGATGAAACTGAAGGTACGTTTGAGTTCGCCTGAACAACGGCCACATGGCTTTAAATCATCCAAATGTGTCCGTCATCCGCTAGCGATTTCAAACTCACTTTAAATTGACCCAACTTGACCTTAACATAGAACGGAGGAATGTTTTTGTCAAGGTGGATATCACTTGCAAAATAAAACATAAGTTCTACAAAAGTCTCTATTGGCTCGAAGTTGATAGATGAACCCTTACGGACAGTTCATTAAATTTGAAGGGGAAGGCTTTGGTTTTTTTATCTTGTCATATTTTTCCTCGCACAGTCCGGAAATGCATCGCGAATGCTTCAAAGATACATTACGATTCATCAAAAAGATGTACTATATTGTAGTAATAAATAGTAAGCACATTTTACAGATCCAAAAGTTTGTTCAGGTACATGTACAGATCCAAAAATTTCGTTCAGGACGGTCGAACTTAATTGGTCTCCATTATATTTAACACAAGTTTTGCTTGTCTCAATAGATCACCAGTTGATTCTCTTGTGAAAATGATACAATGTAATATGTTCATTTTCATTTTTCCAGAACATTGTGATTTTCAATGTGGAGACATGCATGTACATCCCGAAAACCAACCTCCTGACACTTGCATCGTTAGTGAAATCATGAAACTTGGATTAACTGCTCTTAAAGAACAGAAAGAATTAAATGGAAGCAAAGGGGAGGTGACGATCAAAATTCGAACACAGCCGTCAACGAAAAGCAATGATTCATTAAAAAGGGTTCCATCAGCTGATAAAATTGTCGGAGACGAGTCGGACAGTTACCAAAATCCTGGTCGTCGAGGGTCCATGGGGTTCGATGAAAATTACTCGAGTTTCCAAAATTCTGGTCGTCGGGGGTCTGTAGGGTTTGATGAAAATTTTGCACTCGAGACAGACAAATACTTGAAGCGACGAGCTAGTTCAAGTGATCTTATAGAATTACGTTCGTTTGGTAAAAAGGAAGGTAAAACTTCGAAAGGACACTCACGGGGACCATCATACGACCTTAGTTTGGAAAATAAGGCGCAAAATCAATTTCCGAATGAGCATGTACAATCACTAACAAAATCTTTAAGTATGAGTGATATCCGGAAGCAATTGTCTTCGTCTGAATCTCAAAAGTTAGATAACGATATTGAAGATCAAATGATTTTCGCCGATACCAAAGACAAGTTTTATGTCCCAAAGAAGTCAATATTTTCCTTAGAGGTAGTAAAAGATATTGTGAAGCGCAAAGACGTCGTGATAGTTACCGGAATGGATGAAAATCTCTTTAAAACAAAAGACGACGTGGAAATATCACACCTCGACAAAAAAAGGATTTCGACGCAGAAATTTCATGAAAATATCAAAGAAACTGAAAAAGGATTCGAAGAAAAAAGGCTTGTCAAACACCATGAAACTGGAATGAACGACAGCGAAATAGTACAATATAAAACAACAGAACGACAAATAAAGGAGTCAAAACAGAATAATAGCAAAACATTACAACCGGGACAAAATGAAAGCAAATCACCGAAATCAGACCAAAGCAAGATGCAAGAAGACGAGAAAGGTAAAATTAAGTTTTCAAATTCTCAGAACATTCAGGGAAATATTGAAGGGTCTAAAGATGCATCTGGATCAGCAATGAAAAAGTCTATGGATTGGGTAGTAGGACATAAAGTACGTCAAAACAAGCGAGAGCGACACATGCTGACACCAAATTTCTAACCTGACAAGGGATGTCAAACTGCACAATTTCCATCACTTGATTCATTTTTAAATATGTTACATGAAGACGTTCTATGTGAATGCGCCAATTCAAGTTACTCATATAAATGCATACTTTAACAATAATGTATAGGTATTTTATTCATAAGTAATATAAGTACGTAAATTATGGGTTTTTTTTTATAAATTGTTTTTATAAATTGTTTTTGTCAGCAGTATAGTTTTAAGGTATTTTTAGACGTTTTTGAAAACGTATCTGACTTTGTTTGTCATTTTTGTCCATTTTAGGGCATTTGTATTTAATAATATTTTGTATATATATATACTAGTATGCAAGGTGAGATGTTTTTGTTTGTTTGTTTTATTTGTTCTTTGTTTTTTGTAATGCGGGTATCATCTACATGTATACTTAGTCAGGATTCATAGTAATACAAATGGCAACAAAGTTCCAGACAATAAATTTTGCTACGCCTGACGCGCGTTTCGTCTATTTAAGACTCATCAGAGGCGCTCTACCAAAAATATTGAAATTGCCAAACACTGTATGAATATGAAGAGCATAGAATAGTATAACCAAAACTACCAAACTGGGGAACCAAATTATTACTAAGATATTCAACCTATGTCTGGGGTAGGAAGAACCTTATGGTTTAGACAATTTTGAAATTTAGACGGATAATTTAAAGCTTTGATGTATTCTCCAACTCAAAAGTGTTGGTGCCAGAGCGGGCTAAATGAACATAAATATGTTTTACTCGTGACAGATAGTACAAACTTGGTAGAAAAATCAATATCATGTTAGACAAAATGGTTAGTTCTTGCTTTGATTATAGTGTTTGGCTGGTTGGTGTACTGATCCCTGATATGTCATCACAAACCAGTTGTGTTTTGTGTAATTACCGGACCCAAAGACCGCAATGGAAGAAGGAGGTTTGGCGCGCCTTAAAACCTGATTTAACCCACCATTTCTTTTGAAATGCCTATACCAAGTCAGGACCATTGCGTTTTGTATATTTTTGCGGTCTTCAATTTTTCCGGTATGTCTTCCTTGTTTTGTCAAGTCTTATGGACATTTGAGATTGATTCTCCAAGTTCAGCAATTTTGTTGATCTTTGTTATTACCTTTATTTGTCCAGTGTGATAGGGGTATTAATATCAATAAATGCACCAATGAACGATTTAATAATTTGTTTAATTCAGTGTTTTTCGTGCGTAATGTGTAGTGCTTACTGCTGCACGATGTACACATACTTAACTTATATAATTATAAACTTTCTGTAAAATATTATTTACCAAATTAGGCTAGTTAGAGTTATGTCCCTTTTGTCAGTTTTCGGAACTTGCTGGACAAGTCTGTTCACTTGGAACTAGTAGTCAATTAGTCACGTCCAAATTCTGGAGGACTTGCAGGTACATGTAGGTACCAAAGCCTAATGCCTCTCTCGATAGGCTCAAACTTCCACTCTTGCCACTGAGTTAAAAATAAGAAAGATTTTCTTTTAAGTTTCTGCAGTCCAGATTACTTTTTCCCTTACTCTAGTCATTTTATTTGTTTATTATTCATTCCATACAACCTTTTCATATTTAATAGTTTATTTGCCAAACATTAAAACCTGACGGGTTCAGCAAATACAAACGATAAATGACAAACATAAAACATATTAGAACAAAATGAATTAAATATATAATTATAATAGATATAAGTGACCAGTGTGGACCTTATTTTCGTAATTCAATTAATTGCTTTATATCGCCGACAATGCTGGGCAAGATATCTGATATACTTTTAGGGTCAAGAACAATTTCAAGTCTCTCTATTGAACTAAGCTTGTTAAAATTGGGATAAAACCTTTCGATTTTACATAACAAAATATTTCGTATCTCATTAATACTTGTTTTACAGGTAAAGAAGAACATATGGTTCAAGAAAGTCTTGTTCTGTATTGTAGCTAAAAAAAACCAAAAAAACAAAAAAACCAACCTGTCGTCTTAGCAAAAAATCTAAACAATCAACCAATAATGTTATGTGCAGAGGGCAGGCGGGTCCAGATATGTTGCTAAGTGAGACACTTTGACTTTTAACAAGAGGCCCGGCCCGGCCCGCTTTTATAATTTAAATACAAAATTCTTGTTTTAGAGCGAAATTTTTCTCTTGGTTTTTCCTCCTAGACAATCGCTTTAATTACCAACCTTTTGATATTTTAACATTCACGAACAGACATACCCATCTAAAAACTTCCGACGCAATTCTTGTTAATATCAAACCCGAACATCACATACTCAACGCTTTCCAATTTTAAGTTCTAATAAAGCTATTATCTGGGTTGTTTTTAAATCTATTGGTCTATTAGATTATGTCAGGGGTTAATAATGAGGTCCATGTTGGTCCGTTGTAACCAAGAAAAATGACATGAAGTATTGGAGAAACTATGGACTGCTCATTGGATCGGATCATTTCTCAAAATAAACTTCTCCCAGTCAATTCCTGTCAACTGTTTACAACGGCTGTCATTCTAATTCATTTCATGATTTTTTCGGTTCATTAACCCATTGACAATTAATCTTTTTATATTAAGACATCTTCATTAGGTATTTACGGCGAAATAATCCAAAAGATTGTTTGAGGTAAAAAAGTGAGCTCCTTAAAAAATACCCCGCTTCATAATGGACTATATATTGCAAAAACTTCAGTTCAACTATCTACATTAAATAATAGCTTAGAACCACGAAATTTCTTCATGATTATAATAACTATAACATAAAATATATCCATCATGTAAAGTTTCATTGAAATCCATCGAGCTGTTTAGGGGGATTTGCAAATACAAGACCGTCAGATGGACAGATAAACAGTTTGAATCATATTTAACCTCCGACTTACCCTGTGTTTGTGGGGGTACAAAAACGAAAAGGGCATACGGATCTCAAACCCAAATAACAAAGACAAAGCAAGGAGACATTGAGACAAAACAACCAAACATATACTTAGTAAAAAACACCTAGCCACGCTTATCTATAAACAATAAGATCCAAAATGTGTATTAGTAGTCTTGTAAGTTGGACACCTAGGTATCGCTTGACTCCAATCAAACACGATTTCGACAACATATGGTAAATGAACATGGAAGGATAAAATGAACATGAATAGGAAATGATGATAAAAGTAGAAACATGGCCGATCGAGATATCGTGTTTTGACTGCCACTGGAAAATAAAAGGGATGGTTTAGGGTCGGGCAAGCTAGCCTATTGCAAGGAATCCTATACGTCTTTCTCTTATGAAGAGTTTAAGTGAAAACTTGCGAGAAATGTCTCACTTTCCATGTCGTTTTTCCCCGCACTATTCACTACCGTGGCTTGATGAGTTGGTGTTAAACGACCTTGCAACACTAAATACAAGTAGGTTGTATAAAGGCGATCACTATGAATTGTGATTGGGTTTTAATTTCCAACCACAAGATGACATGCAGGGTTGCCCACCTGGGACAAACATATCCAAGTCGTTGTGTGGGCAACTTGGCCTTACCCGACGCTAGGTTCTTGGCGCTTTAGTTTAATGGACTAATCGTACCGAAAAGCTATGTTGCTGCGGGCCAATCATAGGCATCATTCTGCCCTTCCGCTTTACTGCCTCTTGTTTATTTCCTTGGAATTTTTAAACAACTGTTGTGCCACGAAAACTTTTTTTCAAAAATGAATTTGTAGAGGCCGCTTTTTTTTTCGTAAAACTTGTATGTTTTTTTGAAAAATAAATGTGTATATTATAAGTTAAGTAATAGACCCTTTACATTAGATTGACCTACGAATCCAATAGTTCCTGTCTCATTTATTCATTTGTAACATCCTTACTACCATACCCCATCTCATTCACGTCATTATTTACCTAAATAATGTAAAGTTAAGTTGTCTAGCATGCAAATGAATTAACAAGAGCGTGCCTCTTCACTGCCATTAATCCTCTTTATTAAAAACATCAACCATTACAGTTGACATGGCGGCCATATTAAAAACGTGAAATTAGCTGGTCCGTCAAATACCCTGATCATTAGTACCATGTTATTGAGTGATGTTTTAATTATGTCCCTGGTTGCAGACACTTCATTTTGATTATTTAACGCTAAATGAAGACATTATTGTTTTACGTTGCCTCGGTACCATATTAGAAGCACACTTTTCTATTTGTTATTATTCTTAACGACATAAGGGGCACGTTGATTGAAATAAACATCCAATAAAGAGCTGAATGGATCTATTATACAATAAGTTTTGCTCTTAATAAACATTTACATATATTCATAGATTGAACGTTAACTGAGAAGTTTCATGTTCACCGATGTAAACGCTGCTGTAAAAATACAAAACTGCTAATATGCTACTTTCTGCATTATCCGAAAGTATGAACAAACAACAACATTTAGACCAGAAATCCTGAGATAAAAACAAATTTATGTTTTAATTATGTTTAGATATATGAAGAATTATAAAGGTCTAAGAAGTGAAAACGCAAGTCAATTTTTGAAATCAAAAGAAGTAGAGTGGTACCAATTTGAATGGACCGTTCGAATGTAAAAGGTCCGAGAGGACAAAGACAAAATTAGACAACGCGAACGAGAACAGCGCGACGAGACAGACGACATTTAACACACAAAACAACTGAATAGCAATCAACAACACACATTCAAGTCGTAACGACAAAATGAACTCGTGTGATCCGGAAGGGTAATCAGCTCCTGCTTGTTGCAACATACCCGTCGTGCTGCTTACAGTCAACTCGGGTTTCAAATCCGGTAAAAGAGGACAAAACCAAACCCGTCAACAAACTAACCTCTGTACTCATGTATGAGATAGCGGAAACCAATTTTCATGAATGTTTGATATGTTTTCCATAAACTTTCTGACGCGAAGACAAAAAAACGAGAAGTGATAACATTGTCCTGTATTAGCAAATTTTGTGTGTCAGACGAGACGCTTGATCAAGGAAATCAATGAAAGTCCAACAAGCTCTGAATATGTAGACGCCAAAAGCTGGAGCGGAAAGAAAGTTTGCTACATAAAAAGGTAAAGTTGACCAAGTTATTAAATCAAAAGCAAAACTGGACCAAACTTTCCACCAGAGGTATTTACATGCACGCAATGATCATAACCAAATACATGTATCAGCTCGTAAGTGGGGGCAACCGAGTCGCTGGAAAATACTTTTTCTTATATATTAATTTATCATTTCACTTAATGTTACATAAAATACATAGAAGTAAAAAATGAGCCATGAAAATTAACCATATTCAGAGAAGTTATGGTCTTTGAAAGTCTATATTGGGAAATGTAATGAACCGAAGTGTACGTGTTTGTCCTCTACAGATTACTAGTAATACTATAAGTATTACTACTGTGTGTTCTCATTCGAACTAGTTTCAATTACCGGGTTATCTAGTTTTGCTTAAGTGATACCTAGGAATGTTATGATATTATATGTAAACCTTTTAAAGCTGGAAAACCATGATTTAGCATACAAAAAGATGGAAAATATGCTTTATAAACCAGAAATAAAATCAAGTTGGCATGGCTTTTTTGGATTTTTAAAAGCCCTATGATACGGTGCCACAACCACAACTATGAAACAAACTCTTCAACTATGACATTTAAGGAAAAACAAGAAAATATGTTAATTTCCTGAAAAATCAACGACAACAACAAGTGATAGGAAACAATGCATCATTTCTCAACAGAGGAACACTGATCCTCAACTCTACTTGATAAACATCAACAACACCAACAACATCTCACCAACAATTAATATGTTATTTTCAGACGACTGCATGTGTACTCTACGGGACAATAAACAGTCAAGCAGACAGAAACCTGATCCAGCAAGACCTAGATATTTTAATGAAATGGAACCAGCAAAATATAGAATTAGAAGATAACTATTGGACATAGTACACCACCATCGGTACTTAGGGGAGCTCAATGACAACCTGAAGTAAAACCTTATGTACATATAGACAACATCAGCATCAAGGCATAAAAACACTGGTATTTATCAAGATAAATTCATAAGAGGATTTCAAGTCATCCATCCAGGGATAGCAACCATGGGCATCCCTCAACTAGCTATAACTGTTTTGTACAATGTTATTACATGTTTCTGATTTTCATCCATTTGGCAACCTTGAGTTTTCGGTTTACTGCACCATGACACTGCACATATGTCAAACAGTCTTTTTTTAATTTGAAATTCTAATTTTCATCTGCTTGTTTGGTGGACATACAGTAAACATCATACAAACAGATGTTTTCTCACCGTGATGTCCGATAAACATGATATACATGTATTTGAGAGAGCGTCAGGTCTGACACAATGATTTGCTGACACATGATAAAATGATTATGTTGCTTCTTGTTTTTTTAAAGATATTTCCAAGAGAGACATTATGTTATCGTTGACAAATACAAGATTTTGGTCTGCTTTACACTGAGTGTTTTCAAGCACAGAAGTGTTTGGTTGTCCTCCACGTTGATTCCCGTTGCGTGATCTTTGAAGTGTTTTTTTTTAAATTCTGTGTCTGTTGATTGCCTCTTTGATTTATGTTTTTGTTTGTTTTGTGGTTTTAGTGTGTTTTTAAGGATGCTTTAGAGATTGTAATACCCTTTTCGTATTTGTTTGCTTCTTTGAGTATTATAGTTTCATCCAACTTACTTTTTAACTTCGAAGATCTAGAAGTACCGTAATGATAAAGACAAGTACTAGTGAGCGAGTATTTTACAACCTTTTGCTGTAAATATAAGTAACGACAAAAATACTGAACTGGGATGATTTACCTCATATATCAAAGAAGAAAAGACAAAACGAGGCAAAAACATTCTAATCAATTGAAAATCGCAATGGTCCTGACTTGGTTCGTGATCTGGGGGTAAAATACAAAGCGTAACCAGACGACACCTATCGGCAATACAACTTGTAAAAGCAAACTTTATACACAACCAGCAACACTTGATATCAGTTGGTTATATGTGTACAAGGAAAACTCCAAAATTTAACACTATGATGAAAAGATATCAATTCCAAAAACATTAGGGATGGAAACAATAAACTAAACGCTCTTGTAATCTGCAACTTAGTAAATGGGTAGGCAGCACAATTTTGAAAAAAGTATATTTTGAAATATTTCAAATTCAATAAGCCAACGCTATGTTTTTGTTGTTTTTAAAAGATTTATTGTATGAAGCATTACAACAAATATAAAACATTACGACGGCAATAGAATGATCAAGTAACAAATACATTTTCGCTATACAATAACTTATAGTCAAAATAAAAATAACATTCTTTTATATACATGAACAGACTTTCTCAGTTTATATTTGGTAGATGTCGTTAATAATGACCATTAATCGCTGAATGGTAAGAGCAAAAAGAAAACGGTCGCCTGTGTGTCTCTAAAAATGTCTTTTTCTTCATATTTCTGTACATTTCTTTTCATCTGTTTTTTTAGACATGTTAAATATATTTGAATAGTTGTTGGAATTTAAGAACTTGACAGAATCAAAATGCATATGGGTAGTAATTTAATAAATATACTTGAATAGAAGTGAGCACATAAGACAACTGCATTTCCTTTTTTGCATTGTACAAATATTACCAATATATAGCACTTTTTTATTGCTAGCATGTTGTTTATCACAGATTACAATGACATTTCATCATGACGATGTCTCATGTTCCTTTATTCAATAAGGAGTGATGGATCTGTTTGTGTTTTCTATTGGAACATCATCTGTCTCACTTTGACATGAGTCGGAATCGGCATCCTCATCTTTGTACATTGTTAATTGTGCCAATTTCGCCTGCTGTTGTTCGTAGTTTTGCTTCCGCCATTTTATTCGACGATTTTGGAACCAAACTTTGACTTGGGCTTCAGTCAGATTGAGTGAGCAGGCCAAGTAGTATCTGAAAGAAAACAATAATATAAGAAAGGAACTTCAGTCAGTATACTTACCAATCAATTTTTTTTTACTAAAAGTTTGTATATCTTTGCAAGAAAATTGTCAACACTACTACATGTATCGACTTAATGAATATAAGGTTTTTTCGGTAATTCTAAAATGTTAAATGTTTTTTTGTAAATTCGCCAAACGCATTTATCTTTGGTTCTTATTGTAGATCTTAAAATTGCTCGCTTTATGAATGTGGTGTCGTGTTTAATTAATCCACATTTTGCTATAATTTATAGTGTTCGTTAAAGTTCACAACTGGAGTGACGAACAATACGACCAAAAGTTCACGAAAAGTTGCTTTTAGTACTCCATTTGAGTGAATGTTTTGTGTGATTAGGAAACAAGTTATCTTATCAAAATTACTATTAGCGAATCATTGCATCCCATACAATGCGAAATTAGATGATTTTGATTTCTTTCTAATTTTTATCGGTATATCACTCATTCTCCGGTAAAATGTACATTTTCGATGTGTCAGAAACAATAAAAAGATATTCTATGGAAACGGTGCCTCACAGGTAGGTCCCAGAAGACAAAGATGGCATGTTAACGTTAAATACATTTTACGGGAGAATGAATGATATGTTTATCCAAATCAATGTGATTCAAAGAACAAATTATTAACCTTTCAGTCCCAACCATGTATTGCTGTTTTTCAAACTCTGCTTCTAGTTTTTCCAGTTGTTCTGGAGTGAAGATTGTTCGTATTCGCTTTCCCTTTCCTTGTTTCCAGTCACTTTTTAATTCTTTCTCTGCTCGATCTGAAAAATAAATATATGTATTTATTTATGAAATGTGTTTACCAACAAATGGGGTAGCATCAACACTTTACACTACGCTGCAGTAGGAAATGAACATTATAACATTTTTATGATTTTTTGGGGGAACATAATGGCATAGATTCATGTACTCTTACAACAGGCAACAAACAATGAGCCAATGCTTATAATGGCAAAGTATGTGTTTTGCTATAATTGCTCCGAAAGCAAATAATCTTGATAGACAGTGGACACTCATGAAACGCTTTTTAAAACATCTTTTCTATAATTTGCAGTTAGTTGACATATCTGCGAATAAGTGCACATAGCACCGAACTAATAGAACTTCAAGGAAACAATTAAAAGAAAAAGAATTGTGCATAAATTGATAATAATTAAACAAATATATGAACATCTGCATAAATGGGTCATATATTGAAATAATTCTGCTTTATAAATTGTAATTAAAGTAATATTTAATTTTAATAAGCATCTTTATTATAGCTAGGGGTATATTTAAATGCTTAATAATTCATCTCATTGATCATTCGATTTTGTAAAAAGGGGCAGGTATTGTTAATAGGTTTGATGGGCGTGTCATTGTAATTATCAAGCATCACCTGCAACCTTGTTGGTAAATAGTAAGCAGTATTTGCCCGTCTCAAAGAGCTAATGACAGGGGAAAATTTACTCATATTAAACATCAGGATGGAAAGAATATTGATAAAGCATTTAAGGTCAAATATACCTTTTCATTTTTACCTAAAATGGAAAATAATAATCAATTGTTGGCGAAGCCGGGAACTTGGTTCTTTGTTTATCCGATAGATGCGGTGTATTATTATCCTATAAAAAGGACTAATGTCTTTTTTACAAAGTTTTTCAAAAAGTACAATATTTCAAAACACCTGATGTTTGCTCATAGCTGTGAAAATCATTTTAAATCTTGTTTGCAAACCTTTTAAGAGAATTTCAAAATTAATTGTGATAAAACGACGGACAAAGAAAAGGGAAGTAACCTCAGAATAAGTGACATACTTAAATAAGTATTCTCTAAAGGGTCTATTCAGATTTCTTCGTCAAGTATACAATTATCTCAGCAATATTAAAAATCACTTATTTACTATAGTCAGAGTGTATTAAATGAAGGGATGCAATTTCTTTCAAATTTATAAAGTTGGTCTTTTGGTTCATTTACATCATTAGAAATGAATTTCCCACGTGAAAGTTATGCAATTATCAATTCCGGCATTGTAATAAAAAGTTCATACAATTATATATGAAAGATGTAGGTGTACACAGATTTAAGAAAAGAGGCAGAAAAAGCATACCATTGAGCATTCGTGTTATCTTTGAATTCAGGGTGACGAAGGACTATCATTATGAACATTCTTTCATTTGAAGTTTTGGGGCTTTTTCGCGCTTCTCCAATCTTTCAGAGTTTTTTTTTTTACAAATTCAATGACTTGACTCATACATGATGTGCAAAAATAACATAAGATGTATAATATGGAGTAGGCATTGCCTAAATGCGAGCATAGCTAAAAGGGACTACGTTTTGTTTATATAATAATAAACACAATGTAGTGCACGGCCTTTTGGTTCATTTTAATTACACAAAATTCATGAGTTTATTTGGTAAACAAGTTTTTCCATTTCTAACAATCTTTTTCATACATATTTTTTATTCATATTTTGTTCTAAATGTCGACATTCAGGGCTATCGCTATCATTTAATTTCCAATATTTCCATTTGCTTATTTCGGGGCGAGATGGTATGGGGCGATTAAGCTTCGAGACACGTTAGTTTCGTACGTGCATATAACCAAGACCAAACGAGCAGCTTATGTGTATTTATTATTTTAAGAATATTATTTTCTTGTAAAAAGCACAATTTATTATTTTTTAGGCATTATTTCTTTTCTTATAAATTATTTTAACATTCACTCCGGCCCTGTAAAAATAATAACCCTTTCCTGACCATAAAAAATATAAATCAGCATTAGCAAACTTCTTGCGGAAACAAATACCGTGGAGCTCTCCGCTCGAGCGGGCACGAAGAGCTATGCTCGCTATAAATGGTATAGAATCGATTTGTGATTGACTTAACTTATATTTTTCGAATGCAGTACGTAAGATGTCTGATTTCTGGTTTAAAAAACACCATTTGTCTGGGTTTCTTTTAGATCATATTTGGTTTACTGGCCAAATATATACACATGTATTGTGTAATCCTGCAAAATGCATCAGACACACTGTTTAAATAATCAATATAATATACATAATGATTTCCAATGTTACTTTGGCGAAAACATTCTTGCAAATAATGTGCAACATTATCCTGATTTGCAGCAATCTATAATGTAACCAACATTATCCTGATTTGCAGCAATCTATAATGTAACCAACATTATCCTGATTTGCAGCAATCCATAATGTAACCAACATTATCCTGATTTGCAGCAATCTATAATGTAACCAACATTATCCTGATTTGCAGTATATGTAACCAACATTATCATGATTTGCAGCAATCTGTAATGTAACCAAAATTATCCTGATTTGCAACAATCTATAATCAGTATGTAAGCAACATTATCCTGACTTGTTTCACTCATAAAACAACATAAATCTTACTATCTGTAGCCTACGAGCAGCAGAACCCTGACAATCTGAGGCCTATGAGCAAGATAATCGTGGTCATTACAGTTTATAAGAAACATAACCTAACTTACTACATCCTTTGAGCAACTTATGACTTACTGCAGCCTATTAGCAACATAACACTGACAACGACAGTCTATGAGCAACATGTGACTTACTGCGGGCAATTAGCAACATAACTCTGACTATATCCAATGAGCAACATAATCCTGACTTATAACGGAATTGTCAACATACATGTAATATCATCACGTAATCGTTTAAAACTACAGATCACGACAAAAGATCCAGATTTCGCTACGCCTGACGCGCGTTTCGTCTACTCAAGACTCGTCAAAGGGGCTCTTTCCAGAGACTATAAATGCCTATCACTATATGAATATTAAGGGCATTGAACAATTAAACCCAAAATGCCGACCTGAAAAAAATGACTAAAGTCGACTTACGTCTGGGGTAGGAAGAATTTTAGGGTTTTTACACAATTTTGAAAATTAAACGGAAAATTCCATAGCCCTGTCGTCTTCTTCAACACAAAAGTATTGATACCGAAGCGGCTCGGGCAGTAAAGACACCACAATCACGGTAGCTAAAAATCAAAATTACAACAAAGTTACAGACAATAAAGTTCGCTACGACTGACGCGCGTTTCGTCTACTCAAGACTTATCAGAGGCTCTCAACCAAAAAAAAATTGAAAATGCCAATGATTTAAATGAATATAAAGAGCATAGAAACATTTCATAGCTTTGGTGTGTTCTTCAACACAAAAGGCGACAACCGAAAAGCAACATATCCCTGTGTTAGCAGTTTTACGTGTCAGACCTGACGCTCTAACAAGCAAAACGTGATATTTCAAACTGTCTCTGTAACAACGAATCAGTCTCGATACGTCAACTGCATAAACTAAACGGGCAAGGTTTTGCTTAACAAGAAGAGAAAGTTTACTATGGGAAAATTTAAGACATCTTGTTCATCATTTAGCTTTGTATATTTTAATTCGTCTTCCCCGAGTGTCAATCCAAACAAGAAGCAGACATCCTAGAAGAAGAAATCATTGGAAGGATCTTTGTGGGTTACAATTTTGGAATTACAGATTTTAAAAAATCCAACATTTATAACTTTACATAGTTTCAAAAAATAAGTTTATATGCATGACGCGCATGCATTTCGACTTTTGTAGTCTCGTCAGTGACGCTCCAGCATACAGGTTTAAAATGCAAAACGTTTTATGTTCAAGAACAATAAAAAATGTAGGAACGATCAACCATTATGCCTGAGTTTGTAAATTTGAAATTTCATGAATTATTTCATAGTTAGCATTGAAGTTGTCTATAACACAAAGTGTTAATATCGCTGCGCACAAAGTTTCGGAGTATTAAACTCCTCCAGCAGCGTTTGCTATGATGCAAAAATTGTTAAAATATGATTACAACGAAGGTTCAGGCATCACACCTACAATATCCGTACCGTATGCTTCAATATATGAGCAACATAAACCTATCTAACTGTAACCGATTGAATAGAAACCAGTGCAAAATGTAGATAACCCAATTGGCAATGTTAGCCTCGAATGTTTTCTTTTTTGGGTTTTCAGATGTCCGGTACCGATTCAAATAAACATACGGTTTTTACACAAACAAATAAATCTAAAAGCTGGCGTTCAGATGTTTTGGCTTCTGTGCCTTCCTAAGAGAGCGCGACACAGCTGTGGGTATGGGTGAGCTCTTCGCGCGAAGATTGTTTTTTTGGGGGAGGGGGTATTTTGTTGTTTCATTTTCTTTTTTTTTTTGTTTGTTTTTTTTTTTTTTTTTGTTATTCAATATTGTCAGATGGTCATCCGACTAGGTTATCCAGTGCCTGGTAGAAAGGGCATTTTATGGAAGAATGTTTGTACATTTATGGGCCAACGTGCATACGGAATCCATGAATCATGCGTGGTACTGCATTGAAAAATGACTAGACTGCTGCTCGAAGCCTGTCAGTGTTAAATATTTTTGATAGCTTCCCGTCAATGCTTCAATGGGGAAACTTTTAACCAGTGCAATTCCAGCTCATTGTGATACATATCTTTATAAGGTAATTGTGTATAAAACATTCCACATTTTATCATATATTCGTGTATTTTCTTTATTTTTATGTATGAAAATATATTTTTTTTTACCTTTTGGGGCTCCTGCGTTCCTATTTGTTTACTATCTATCTTTTTTTTATTACTTACTTTTACAAACAAAAGCTTTAAGAAATTATTCATATTTCGAGCACCAAAACAATTGAAAAGTCTGAGTGTTTTTTTTAAACTAAAAGCATTTCTGAAAGATTTTTTAATAACTTTGCATTTTAACTTATTTCCTGTTTGCAGACTATTTGAAATCTGGATTAATTCGATCAAATGTTATTTGACAAGTCTACGTATTAACGGAGCATTCGCAATAGCGGACTTGTCGAAATTTTCGGAATTCGTGGTCAAAATACGAAAAAACGTACATTGTATGTCAGGCAGACGATTTACTACACGTTAACAATAACATCTGCATCAGTCTTCAGATTTCATTAAAAAATATTAATTTTATCCACTGTTAAACTGTTCGTCGCCAAGATGGAACAGATTTTTCGGTGGTATTAGAATTTATCTTCACTTGTATGTCATTTCAATTCATTTCAGTTAACAACTGTTTTAATGATCAAAAGTGACACTAATTAAAAAAAAATATCTGAAACAAAAATGCTACAGTTGTCAGAAAAAAAATCCACATATAAATATATATGTTTTTTTTCAATAGCAGTTACATGTACCCGATCTTTTAAAAAAAAAGGTCACAAACGTACATTTTTCAGTCGATTTCGTGTGAACGTGGATGGGTACGATATTGCTATATTCCCTGCTGCTGTAATTAATGTATATCAGTCTGTAAATATTTTGACCTCTTGTACACCATGTGTCTGAGGATAATAAAGAATTTGTTGTTGTTGTTGCTGCTGCTAAATTTTATTTACTTTGATAATTTTATTTAATAATATAAAACCTCAGCTTTTTTAGATTTGGAGCGTGTATATATAATTAAAAAATGATTTCTTGAGTGTTAGTTACAGAAAAGAGAACACATCAAGTAGCTTTACGATCTTTGTTAATGTTTAAAGTCTTAAAAAAATTTTTCTTTGTGCATATTGATAGTCAATCAAATATTTTGAAATATAATTCAATATAGATGTAAAGTTGAAAAAGTACATCAATTCAATTTCGTATCACAATTCATTGTTAAAATAAAAAAAAAAAAACAAACAAAATACATAAAAAAAAAATTAAAAAGAAATAAAAATTCTTGTACATAATTTTTAAAATCATTATTTGATCATTTTAGATTTTGAATAACTGCATCTCTTATAAAATAAATAATATATCCTAAAATTGAAAGTACTGTTATAGAAAATAATCAGTAGAAGTCAATATTTGATCTTTTTTTTGTATTTGTGAAAAAAAAATTATTTTCTACCCAGGTTTATACTGTTTTTTAATCAATCTACTTCATTAAATACATCTTTTTTTAGTTTTTTAACCTATAGAAATATACAGAGCCTTTTGCAAGGTTTCTGTCAACTCTCTTGCCATGGTTTCTATAAAAAAAAATCGGAAATCAAAATTTATATTTTTTAAACTAATTCCTTACCGTAAAGTTCTGTTGCTTTTTTAATCGGTGTGGCTTTGTCTTTTGGCGACAGGTACGGATTTGACGCTTCATACAGCCGCTGTCTTCTTGACGAAACCTCCGATTCCTTCCTCTGACTATGCGAAAACAATTGTAACTTCTCGTTGCTGTTCCGAACATCTTCTGCATGATCGCGATTTAGTATAGCGTCTATAGTAAAGGCAGCAGATTTATTGCTGTAGTTCACAGGATGAGAATTGTGAAAGTTTTGGTATTGTGTATGAAGAAAAGCTGGATGAATTGATGGGAAAGGCCAGAATCCCTGATGAATGGCCAACGGATGGTTTGCACCAATATTCATTGTCCTTATATGTTCTCCTAATCTAAGTTCCAAGTCCTAGCACTTTAAGTAGCAATTTTTAAGTGATAAGATAAAGATGATAGTTTTTTTTTATGGAAAAGGTTTTTATTTTATTTTTGTACAATAGAATGATATGGGTGATTAAATGCAGTAATTTCAATTATAATTTCCGAATAATGCGGGTAACAATTGATTGGTCTGTAATTTCTTAGCTCCGCCTTGGTAGATCAATAACACAAACAGCTTTAAGGAATATGTTTATTGAATAATTTGGTTATTTAAAAGGTATTAGAGAAAATTGAGATTTTATTAACAACCACTATGAACTTTAACGCTTAAAAGTTAAGTGACACTATGAGAGAAAAAAAAAGAAAAATCTCTGTGGTTACAAATGGTAAAATGCAAAATTACACCCATTGCGTCTAATATATAAAACGGTTTATTATTTATTTATCTGCATGGCAGTATTGGTAAATACAAGTAAAATGATTTCTTTTATCCTTAAGGTAAGATGCTCAACATGTACTACCAGTTTAGAACAATTTTGTTGGGAATTTTAAAATTACTGGACAAGAGCTGTTATATAAATTAAATGCGAGAGAAAAGGTTATCTTACAATTCCATTAACTAACTGAAAATTGAAGCATACATTTCTGTATAACAAAAATGTTGTCGCAGAAAAAAATACCAATAAAGTTTTGCGAGAGAAGGACCATTTAAATTGAAGTGGGAGGCCTTGGTTTTTTTGCTTTTGTTAGAAAAAAATTTCCGCAGGACACGGATATAACATTTATTTTTTTAAGGCAGTGCGACAGTTTATGTTTTTCATTACTAGTATTATTTTGTATCAAAGAAATCCTTTTGTATTACCCTCTGCTGCCAAATATATTTTTCATAAAAAATCATTTCGAAATATTTTTTTAGGAAAAAACCAAGGTCATCCCCTTCAAGTTAACTCGTCAATCCCTAAACCAAGTTTAGAAACTTATTTCACTTAAGTATAGTGTGGATACGAAATGGCTTGGAGTTGAATTATATGAAACATGTTTGTAAAAACTTGAGAAAAATGCATTTGGCAATACTTCTATCGAACTTTTTTGGTTTTGAGTCCATTTTAGCTCACCTTGACCGAAGGTCCAGTACCATCACTTGGTGTCCGTCGTCGTCTGTCGTCGTCGTCGTCTGTTAATATTTTTCAAAAATCTTCTCCTCTGAAACTACGGAACAAAATTTAATGAAACTTGGTATGAATGATTCCTAGGGTGTCCTGCATCAAATTTGTGTTTCGATTTTTGATCCGTCAAGAAACATGGCCGCTATTACTAAAAATAGACCAGGGGGGGTCAGACTGCTTTTTTTGGCTTGTAAATCAAAAGAATAAGAGATAAATGAAATCTGATGCCACCCTACTGCTTCAGCATCAAAAGTTCTACTAATGTCTCAGTTTGGTCGAAGTTGTCAGATGATCCCTTATATAGGGGTTAAAGTCCCTTAAAGGTGAAAAAATAGCGGTTTTTTTTTCCATGTTTTTGGCTTATAGAATAAAATCTATTGCAGATAGAGAAAAGCTGTTGCTTGCTTAAATGTTCAGCTCATTTAGCTCTACATAAGTCTATTGAGGGTCGAAGTTGTCAGATGACTCCTTATAGGGGTTACAGCCCCTAAAATAAGTTTTTTTCATGTTTTTGGCCTATAGAATGGAAATTATTGCAGATAGAGAAAAGCTGTTGCTTGCTTAAATGTTCAGCTTATTTAGCTTTATCAAAGTCTCCATAGGTCGAAGTTGTCAGATGACCCCTTATAGGGATTAAAGCCCCTAAAATAAGTTTTTTTTTCATGTGTTTTGCCTATAGAAGAAAAAAAAACTATTGCAGATAGAGAAAAGCTGTTGCCTTGTTAAATGTTCAGCTCATTTAGCTCTACAAAAGTCTTCATAAGGTCAAAGTTGTCAGAAGACGCCTTACAGGGGTAACAGCCCCTTAAAGGTGAAAAATGGTGTTTAAGGCCTATAGAAAACAATTGAAGACAAAGATAAACTGTTGCTTGCTAAAATGTTCAGCTTATTTAGCCATTCAAAAGTTTCCATACGGTCAAAGTTGTAGATATAGGGGTTACATCCCCTTAAAGGTGAAAAATAGTGGTTTTGGCCTATAGAATGAAAACTATTGCAGATAGAGAAAAGCTGTTGCTTGCTTAATCATTCAGCTCATTAAGCTCTACAAAAGTCTTCCATAGGGTCGAAATTGGCCGATGATCCCTTAAAGGGGTTATGACCCTTTAAAGGTGAAAAATAGTGTTTTTTACTTATAGAATGAAAAAAAATGCAGATAGAGAAAAGCATTTTCGTGCTTAAACATTCAGCTCATTTACCTCTACAAAAGTCTTCATAGGGTTGACATCAAGACCAGTTGAGCAATTAGCTTCTTGTTGTTCAATACTTTTAATTTGGTTTTTGACCTTTTTGACCTTCCGATGTTTTTATTCAAATGTTGCTGATGAAATGTTACTTATTGAAGTATGAATATTCAGAGTAACCAAATTACCCGTTTTTGGTATTTATATTTCCATTTTCGATTATTTCAAAAAAAGTTAAAATTTAGAGTTACTGTGATGTTACAAGATAGTAGTTTTCATTGTATTATAATATTTTTTTTGTAAATTCTTATCACGATAAAGTAAAAGGTCATGTTTTTTTTAAACAATCGAAGAATGAAAAAAGCTAAAAAATGTACCAGTATAAATCGATAGAATAAAATCGTTATTGAATAAAAACACAATTCACTAGGTTCTGTAAATCTGTATTCAATAACCATGAAACCACTTGACTCAACTTTGAGTAATTCTTTATTATAACTTTTGGTCTGCCATTATAATTGAGCTTCTGAGGGTACGTACTTCACATGGCAATGTTTAGGGTTTGAACAATCGGGTTTTTCAAAATGTGGCACTTTTACTGTCGTTTATTGACAAAATGATTCAATATATTTAAATGAAATATACCTAACATATATTGCAGAAAAAGTTCCTTTAATAGAATAACAATTATTTATTACCAGAGTCTAATTTATTCTTAATTCTTGTGAGTAAATAAAGTTGATCGGATAATATTAAATAGCCCATCATTCTTAAGTCCCTAATACCCCCACAATAGAAACCATACAGTTAAATATTTACACAAGTAAATCAGTTCATTTTGTTATTTTTCTGTTACGAACTTTATTTTCTTTAAATTTAGCAAGATTTTCTAAACATAAATTAATGATTTACCGACGAGGAGGAGGTGTCTCGCGACTCATAATTTAATTGGCATTTGCAGCATTTGTAATTCCTGGAAGTTAGTTTCTCCTTTTGCTTTTTTAAACAATTGTCCTCTTTATATTCTTCAACTTTAATAATGTAATTTTTGTTTTGAGTGTTTCTAATGATTTTTAAGACTAAACGCGCATCAGGCACCACGTTCTGGAACTTTGTTAAAATTTTGGTTCGGTTTGCTCTGCCAGCAAAATTGCTCTATTAGCTTAACCTGCTCACACACGACAATCGCCGTGTTTGAATACACCAAAATCATAACACCCAGTAGTTGTTTTATTATTGTTAATTACTTCCACTAAAGCAATGCAAATCCACTATATGGATAGGCATGTGATCATGAAAGGATTGATAAAATGAACACGAAAGGCGTGATAAAATGAACATGAAGGGGGTGATAAAATGAACATGAAGGGGGTGATAAAATGAACATGAAGGGGGTGATAAAATGAACATGAAGGGGGTGATAAAATGAACACGAAAGGCGTGATAAAATGAACATGAAGGGGGTGATAAAATGAACATGAAATGATGATGAAGTGAGAAGTGGAATGGGGACATAAGGCTCATTTGGGAAACAAGTTAGACTGCCTGCCACTTGAAAAAGGGATATGAGTTGGATCAGGCAATTGAGTCTTTTGCCGGGGGTTAACCAGATTCATTCACCTGTGGTACACATCCCAGTCGCTCTCACGGTGTGGAAAGTGTCGTCGACTCGCCACCAATGTACTGCCACCAGGGGTCTGTACGGTTCTACTCTTATGCATATTGCTAGTTTTTTATTTAACCTCTTTTGTATTTGTTATATATATATTATGCTTTACGTATATACGTTGGTATTTCTGATCGTCCTCTTAAAACAGATCCAGAGGAACTTGACTTGTGGTCAGTTATATCTACTTTTAAACAAGAATATGTCCAAAAGACATAATGCCCTATCTCGCAACATTTCGGGCGGACCGACAAACGGACCTAAACACTATACTATGCCCCTACTTTCGTAGATGGGGCACAAAATCGATCCATACTTTTTAGTGTAGATATAAATCACCAAAGTTTAAGCACGAGGTCTTTTCAAAAAGGACATTTTATGATAGAGGAAAAATCTACAAAACCACTAAAATGTTCTTGGTATGACATACTAGACCAGGTGCTGAACGTTTTCCTCATTAAAACATTATTTTAATCCTAAAATTGATTAAATTGATGATATTATTACTTATCTGAGACCTGGGCTATTATTTACGTAAATAAAACATGTTTACTTTGAAAACATTTACTGGGAGATGAAACGAAATAAATTGGATTAATTGTATATAATATTTCAAATATGGTCATTCATGGGCAGGTGAAGTCCGAAAACGACTTAATCATTTATTTTTAAATCATTAAATAAGTTTTGAATGACAACTTTTTGAAGTAAATTTTATTTAATATTGTAGGGGGTCAGTTAAAGATAAATATTGAGTAAGCTTCTCGGTTTCCCACACTTGTACTTAGACACATAGAATATACCTTCACTGTTTTGTCATTTGAAAAAAAAATATCGGGGGATTGCAAGATTTTTATAGAGAATTTTATCCAGAAGACGAATCGGCTGAATAAGGTTCTATTCAAGATATACACCCAAGGGCTGGGCCATTTTGTTATAACTTAATATATATGTCTTTATGTTTCTCAATCAGTCAAAATGCATCAGATTAAGAGCCAAGAAGACCTTCCAGGTTGTTCCAAACGAAGCCCTAACAGAGGAAACTCTGAGAGGTAATTTAACTGCAACAACCGATTGTGCTTAATAAGGGATGAAAATGCCATACAAGCAGACTTGACAGTTGCAGTTGTTTTCTTCATTCTCTCTTTTTTTGCAGTGCAGGATATTTTTATGTCCAATTTTCTGTTTAATCAGGATCGAATTTTGATCAGTTCCGAAATGTTTGTCATTCATATATAGAGAGCTTTTGGGTTTTTTCTTTATCTATTTTTCTTAATTGTTATTTTGTTTGTTTCTTTCTTTTATAATTTAAAAAAACAACTTGTCACGGTAATCGTTATTGAAAGTATGAACATCAAATAATGGTTCTAATATCTCCATGATTAACTTTATAAAAAATATTTTGCTTAACCCTCAAAATTTTGGTTGATGAATATACCATTTATTTCTGTCTGGATGTCGGTGATTTATATTTAAGGAATGTCCCTATTTTATTCTTATCATATTTTTCTTCATCATTAAAAAAAAAATGGTAAGAATATTATATTTCTACAAATTCAGCTCCTGTCTCTTACTTTTTTTTAATTCATTTTTTACAGAAATATACCATATAAACCTACCCCATAATTACACCAGTGTATTACATAAAGAAATTATACTAAACAGAGTCGTTCCCACAGATTTTAATGAAGAACCCCACGAAGCTGTCAACACCAAATTTAGCCAAAAAGCTAAATACTATAATAAAACAACACCCAGGGGCGGGTCATTATCCACCGTGTATACTTACATAGATCTTTTTACACCTTAAAATACGTGTTATATATTAACACAAACTGATATTTCTCATTAAAGAAGCCGACAAGATGAGATGGGCAGATAATAGACAAAATACAACTTTATTCTTGCTCAATTTGTATTTCCTTTTGTATACTCAAATTAGTTTACGGACGGAAGACCGTATTAACACCTTGACGGTAATTGGGCTATAAGTTACAGGTCCATATTGATCTTTAACGCTTTTTCTAATAAAATTTGGACCTCGTACTATTTATTTTAGCACATCTAAATGACCACCAGCGAGAGAAGCTTTTAACCCTTATTAATTTGAAATAAAAATGAAATTAATCCTAATTTAATCCTTGTATTAACAAATCTTTATCTTTAAAATTTCCGACAAATGTAAAAATTGATGATATAAAAGTTTGATAATTTTGTAAAGAGATAGGAGAAGGCAACAAATTCTTTCAAAACTTCTTCTATAACATTATAAGGGACGGAAGGGGGGGCTCGGTTTTTTCGCAGAGCGCGGAAAAATATTTGTTTTTTAAGGCGTCGCGAAAGATTTTTTTCATTATTCATGTTATGACCATTATTTTATATAGCAGAAACCAATCTTTTGAATACTTTTCTTTCTTACCCTCTGCTGCCAAAATATTTTTTTCGTCAAAAATGATTTTCAAAGTATTTTGGGAGAATAAACGAGGCCCCCTTTCAAGTTAAATGGTCGGTCCCTAATCGTTGATTTTTACTCTCATTTGTGAAAAAAACACAGGCGAATGTTGACAAGGAATTCAATAGGGACATATCATTTTTTATCTGGGAGGGGGGCTGGTCAAAAAATAGGGGGGGTCAATTTTATTCTTCTTGATAGAAAAGGGGGGTTCAGATTTTTTAATAACTTTATAGAGGGGGATCAATTTAATTAAACTATTTTTGTGATTAAACTAAGAAGAAGGGATTTCATTTTTTTTTTAAATCTCAGCGTTTGTTTGTACTTTACCGTCTCCATCTATTGAACATGGTATATTTGAAAGTTATATTGTTACCTCTGGCCTGATTAGCATGTTAAGATTTCTTTCCTTCTGAATTTTGCATTGATGCAATGGACTTTTTGTGGGATGTGTTCTTTATCAAAGTGACAGTGCATGTTTTCTTTTAAAAGGGATACCAGAGAATAGTTTTTATTGCTGACAATTCTTGTCTCCCAAGAGGGGGGCTATCTTGGAAAACTTTAGGGGTGGGATGTGCCGTTTTCGATTTGAATTCATTCCTATATCAAAATTTTAGATCTTTTGCATTGAATATTAAAAAGGATACCCATTTTTATATTATCTTTTTTTTATAAAACTATACCCATTTTAATTTTATTTTTTTCAATTAAAAACTCTGATTAAAAACCTTATACTCATATTTTTGGCAGACCTTTGTTCTCCTTTAAATAGGAAGTTCATTCCTCGTCTTGGACAAATTGCATCAATACCATTTGATAAAATTAAGCTTTAATACCTTTCTATATTATACAAGTATCCCCCTAGTTGAAGTGTGACCCAGATGCTTCTTTCCCGGGGAATTAAGGAACCTAGAAACTGTTTAAAAGGCAAGGTGGTTCAGTATTACAAATTTTGGCGTTCTTAATGTTTGGGACTAGACCATTATGAAACTTTTTGTCAAGCGTTTCATAGAAATCGTACATAAAAATGGCTTGAAATTTGGCAGGGTACTTCAGTGTCATGATCCTGTTGGGACATACACTACTTCCTGTTTGAGATTGAGCCGAAATGAAAATTTTGTCAAGAGTTTCTCAGAAACCTCACATGAGCATGATTTTATATTCGCCCCGGTTGTTAGTAAGTAAGTAAGTAAGTAAGTAAGTAAAACTTTATTTTGATTCGGCATGATAAAAACAATACAACACAAGCTCTAAGGAGCGTTCGGTATGATCAACTGTATGTCAATCCTTAGTGTTGTTTAGGTCTGTCAGACTATTACCTCCTGCATGTTTGGGCCCTTATTGGGAATAATTAATTCCTTTATTTCTTTCTGTTTAGCACAAAGCTAGCTAATATCGCTACCAAATTGTATATGCCGATTGAAAAATATGCCCAGTGTTAAATTTGACACTCTTAGTTACTAAAAGTTAAAGCAATTTACATGAATATTAGATTTAAAAAGGGGGGATCAATATTTTTTTTTACAATTGGAAGAGGGGAGGTCTAAAAATATCTTTACATTTCAGTGGGGGAATTCATTTTTTTTTTTCAATTTTCAATTCTAAATGACCAGCCCCCCCCCTCCCAGGTAAAAAATGATATGTCTCTTAGATTTATGTATCGAGTGACTAAAAAATTTGGATTGTATAAAACGGCAATATATTGACTGACAAGAAAAGACTAATTAAATATTTTCTATCGAAGTTTTATTTTGTTATATGCCCCCCTTTTTTTAAAAAAAGGGGGGTATAAAAAATCCATGTTCCAAGTGCCTGCAGTGGCGGTTCCAGGATTTTTTGAAAGGGGGGGTCCTCGGTAGAAAAGGGGGGGGGGGGTCCAAAACTATAATTTGATGATTTTTGCCCAAATTTTGCATGAAAATCACAGAATTTTCTGACCAAAGGGGGGGGTCCAGGGGGTCTGGACCCCCCCTCTGGATCCGCCACTGGCCTGTGGTGGAACTGTTAAATATTATATCTTTATCTTTATATGAATGAATAACTTTATTTCTTCTTTAATAAATCGTTTTGAACTTTGAAATACTTAATATACAGGTCTATGATCTTCGACTTGTTTTTTTTCAGAATCTTTATGACATAAGTAATATTTATTTCTTTTTTTTCTATAAATATGTTTAAGAAACAAAGCTCACTTAAATTTGAAAACAGTCAAAAACTTATGTCTACCTCTTGTTGTTAAGGGATTTTGATGGTTAGAGTGATGTCCCTTTGAACCACCGGAACGTCAACAATGGCATTATCAAAAGCAGAACTGCGAAAAGAAATTAAAGGTTTGCTACTTTAAATCGAATATAAACCCTAAATCCCAAGAGATTTTTCCCAATCCTTTATTTGCAATATCAATAACAGCTGTTAATTTCTCCATTTTTCTTTCTCTCCACCTGTCCACAGACATACTGAAAGATGCAGATCTTGACAACATGTCTGCGAAGAAAATTCGACTGTCTTTACAAGAGAAACTGGACACAGACCTATCAGACAGGTTAGATACTAACGATTTTATTTACTAGTCATGCATAATGAACCAGATAATTGGGTTTAAAATAAATACAATGTTTTCGATGCACGTGGATTAGTGGCATAGTAGGGGAGATAACTCGATATTCCATCATGATCAGCTGATTGGTGACATTGTCAGACAATGCTACAACTGTCATAATATGAATTACAATGTCAACAATTAAAATAGTAATAATGATTAAGCAGCTAGGACACAAGATAAAAATATTAAGCCACAAAATGCTACATAATTTTTACTTAGTTTTTAAATATTCATAAGAAAGAAGATAAAGAAAGGAAATACTTGTTTTTACTGTTTTTATTTTTAATAACTAAATACAATAGACGATCTTCCAATTTCGATTTTTTTGGTAATTGTCGAAATCTTACCTCAAATTACTGGATAACTGGTTGCCGACGTCAGTTGCGCGTAAAAGGGAATTTTTAATTTTCATTTTTTAAGTGTAAATGAATTCATTTGAAAGGACCCTCCGAGTGAAACAAATAATTCATTTCATGTTTGATTGTTTTCCATTAGAAAACACATTTAATAGATTGATAGAATAATTCAGTCCCTGTGCTCTCTTCTAAAAAAGCCGCCATTTTACCCCCATTGACCTCTCGTGACCCCTATTCTAACATCCGGAACGTTCCGGAATGGCACTTTTGGAAGATCGTCTATAAAAAAGAAAATGTGTCATCAACAAGTCTTCATGATTACTTTATTATACCCCCGCTTCGAAGAAGAGGGGGGTATACTGTTTTACCCTTGTCCATCTGTTCGTCCGTTCGTCCGTCCGTCCGTAACAAAACTTCCGTCGCAGTTTTCTTAGCAACTACATGAGATAGAGATCTGATATTTTGTATACAGCTTCATTCTATAGTACCATATGGTGTATACCGATTTTATGCTCCTAGGTAGTCTACCTCCTGTTTACCGAATACTAAGGTTTTTACACATAATGGACATAAATGCAAAATTTCCGTCACAGTTTCCCAAGCAACTACATGAGATACAGGTCTGATATTTTGTATACAGCTTTATCCTATAGTACCATATGGTGTATACTGATTTTATGCTTCTAGGTAGTCTACTTCCTGTTTACCGAATACTTAGATTTTTACACATAATGGACATAAATGCAAAATTTCCGTCACAGTTTCCAAAGCAACTACATGAGATAGGGGTCTGATATTTTGTATACAGCTTTATTTTATAGTTCCATTTCGTGTATAGCGATTTTATATTCCTAGGTCAACTACTTCCTGTTTACCGAGTATTTAAACTTGTATGCGTGGCTTAGTTCGGGGAGCGGGGGTATCACTAGTGAGCATTAGCTCACAGATTTACTTGTTTATAATGTTTTCATTTGGAAAGCCTTTTTTTTAACTGACATTTTTGGTCTTATTGCATTAGCATGTACTGTATACATGTATTTACAATAAACGCCATTACATGTATATAAGGATTGACATCCTATAGGTAGTTACAATGTAAAACAAAGTGGGATTGAGCCAATTATGGAAGCTCCTTTTCTCTCCTTTATTGATAGGGTTTGATGCTTAAGTAAGCAACGTTATTTCAGTGCTATGTATTTTAATGTTTTGTAGAAACTTTATGCAAGAATGATTTTGGGCTAGAACGTCTTAGATGAGTCATTAAGATATGCAAATGTTAAAACACCATACATTGTAGAAATATTGCATGAAAAAATAAGACCAATCAGTATACCATACAAATCTGGAAAACACCAGAATTAAAACATTCAAAAACAAATGTATAAGAAATGAAATGCTAAAAAACATTTCTTGGAAAAAAAAAAAGTATATATAAATAATTCTTTTAACTCTACTGAAATATCAATTGATCATTGTGGTTTCTAGGAAAAAAGAAATAGATGAGCTAGTGATGGAATGTATTGCTGAAAGTCAGGAAGATGATGATGGAGAGGAGGAAGAAAGTTCAGAAGAGGAGGTAATATACTTAATATAAGGTCAAATAAGACAAGAATATTACGATAAAGATGGAATCATAAAAAGAAATTCAGAAAACACAAACAAGAACAGCATGAACAAACAAACAACATAAAAACACTGCCCCTTAAAAACCAACTGAATTACAATCAACAATTAAAACTCAAGTCATAAGGAGAATGAACTCAAGTGCTCAGGAAGGGTAAGCTGACCTGTTCATGCTTGTTGCAACACACAAAACAACAAAATATCTCACATTAAATCCACTCTACATGTATATACATTTTGTACATTGTACTAGCTTTAGTTGTAAAATGTCAGTAATAACTTGTTAAATGATTCTTTTATTAATTATTATACAAATATTTCACAAGTTTTTTTCCTCTTTCAGATAGAAGCACCTCCCCCCAAAAAGAAGAAACCATCACCAAAAGCTGTGATATCAAAGGTACTCAACTAGAAAAATATACCCCCAAAAGTTCAATTTACTTTTGAAGGCCATATCTACATATTCATTTTAACTACAAAATATAGATAAGGTAGATGTTGTAAGGGGCTATATCAAAAATGTTTGTTGTTTTTGTCCCAATTTCTTGATATATTCAACAATGTAATTTTTGGTCCACCGCCAGTCAAAACTATTTTAGACATTAATCTGAATCTTGTGTATTGAAAGCAACATTTCTTCTATAAATGAACCAAACTAGTGTAAAGAGTTCTGTTTTTAAAATCAAATTGTCATTTTTTCAGCCTAAACCAAAGCCCAAGAAAACACCAGAGATTGTTCAGACAAAAACAAATGATTCAGATTCTGACAGTGATGTAAGTACACTTAGACTACTTAAGGATGCTGGGTGGCCAAGTGTTCTATGGAGCTTGTTTAAATACCACACTACTGATCACTTGTCGATAGCCTCTCAGGTGGTGTTTAAGTTCCGCTTGTATTAAACAAAAAAGGGACTTCCCCAGTTGTGTGAATAGGTTTGTCATTAACCTGCCCAAGGTTGGTGGTTTTCTCCAGGTACTTTGTTTCCTCCACCAATAAAACTGACTGTCCTACATGACCCAGGTGTGTTAAACACCATCACACACACGCCTAAAGATGCTTACTAACTGTAAGCATAAACACATCTTTTTAAATAACAGTTATCACTGGATAGGTAGAATTCGGATTTTTCTTAAAAGTGGGAAATGTTAATTGTTTATTCAAAATCTCCCTATTAAATTGTTTTAATGTCTTTATGTATGTCTCGAATAACTGCAGTTCTTGTTGATTTTTTTTTACTTTTGCAGAATTCTTTTAGATATATGTCTATTCAAAGAAAACATAAAAGTGTTAATTTTAGATCATATGTAAAGTTTAGTACGACAGGGATACCTTTCATTATAGAATCTTCAAGTCTTAACAAATTTGTATAGATCATATTAAACTCTTTTTTCCAGGATGACATCAAGAATGGTGAAACAAATGATGAAGAACTCGCCCAGAAATTACAGGAGGAACTTAATGGGGGCCGAAGAACAAGATCAAGGAACACACCCAAAAAGGTTTGTTCACTCATGTACCAATTATTAAAAGTTTTTGTACCCTGCCACATGAAGTGGGGACATATTTTGTTATACAGACCTTTTTGTTTGGTGTCTGTCTGTCCTCTGAAGGATTCCATATGAAAACTTCAAAATGTGAAAAGGGATTTGAATGATATTTAGCACAGCTGTTAAGTACAATAAAATGCATGTTTAGTTCAATTTTTCTAATAATCAGAAAAATATTGTTAATTTTTTGCCACTTTATAAATTTTAAAAATTT